>CM053026.1:7280437-7748050 GCA_028564925.1 Lithobates sylvaticus | reverse complement strand
AGAATGGCACGCAAATGGGCGTACCTGTACGTGTCTTTGAATTTGCTGCAGTGCCATCACATGTGCGCCGCTAGCGGCACGCACCCGCCGGGAGCTCCGTGAGTAGAATCGCAGGTCCCGCAGACTCGAAGTCCACGGAGATACCCGCAATCATCTCACAGAGACGAAGAACGGAGAAATACTGATGTAAACAAGCATTGCCCGATTCTTCCTAGTGACAGGACACTGATCACCAATCTCTGTAATCGGGAGCGGTGATCAGTGTTGTGTCACACATAGTCCCTCCCCCCACAGTTAGAATCACTCCCTAGGATACACTTAACCCCTACAGCGCCACCTAGCGGTTATCCTCTTCGCTGCCAGTCACATTTACACAGTAATCAATGCATTTTTAATCGCAGTGATTGCTGTATAATTGACAATGTTCCCAAAAATGTGTCAAAATTGTCCAATGTGTCCTCCATAATGTCGCAGTCACAATAAAAATCGCAGATAGCCGCCATTACTAGTAAAAAAAAAATAAAAATGCCATAAAACTATCCCCTATTTTGTAGACGCTATAACTTTTGTGCAAACCAATCAATAAATGCTTATTGCAATTTTTTTTACCAAAAATATGTAGAAGAATACGTATCGCCTAAACTGAGGAAAATAACTTTTTTTATACATTTTTTGGGGATATTTATTATAGCAAAATGTATAAATTAATGCGTTTTTTTCAAAATTGTCACTTTTTTTGTTTATAGCGCAAAAAATAAAAACCGCAGACGTGATCAAATACCACCAAAAGAAAGCTATATTTGTGGGAGGAAAAAGGACGTCAATTTTGTTTGGGAGCCACGTTGCATGACCGCGCAATTGTCTGTTAAAGCGGCACAGTGCCGAATCACAAAAAACGCCCTGGTCTTTGGTCATACAAATCCTCCGGGGCTGAAGTGGATAAAGTGTAAAGTATGGAGAATTCTGAGTACAAAGTCTGTGGATGTTTCGGGGTGCAGAATATGAAGTCATGACTAGAGATGAGATTGATTATCGTAATTACAATTTATGAAATAATATTTACCAGCCGGGACGGTTCCTGCGCCCAACAAGAGTATCTGTCAGGGGTTCCCGTGTTCTGCCACCACCAACACCTAAGGCCCAATTCTTCATCTTCATCATAGCATATATAATACAGTGCAGGCTATATAGCGCCGTGAACAATATATAATATAGTGTATAGAATTGGTTAAGGGGAGACATGTGCACTGACAAAAAAAAAATGTTTTCGTTTCGTTCGATTTTTTTGCTTTTTTTAGAAATTTGAAAATTCAGAATTCAGAAATTAAGTATACGGAAATTCGGAAACCTGAAAATTCCGATTTTGAATTTTTGAATTTCGAATTTTTGAATCTCTGCATTTGAAAATTTGGAAACTTGAAAAGTTGGAAATTTGAAAATTTGGAAATTCGAAATTCAGAGATTCAAAAATTTGAAATTCAAAAATTCAAAATCGGAATTTTCAGGTTTCCGAATTTTCTAATTTTTGAATTTCAAATTTCCAGACTTTTGAATTTTCATATTTCAAATTTATGAATTTCAGAATTTTCAAATTTTGAATTTCAGAATATCTGAATTTCGAATTCCCGAATTTATACATTTCCGAATTTCCGAATTTCGAATTTCCAAATTTTCAAATTTCCAAATTTTCGAATTTCCCAAATTTTCGAATTTCAAATTTCCATATTTTCGAATTTCAAATTTTCGAATTTCCAAATTTCCAAATTTCTGAATTTCGGATTTTTTTTATTTTGAATTTTGAATTTCCGAATTTCGAATTTCCGAATGTATACATTTCTGAATTTTGAATTTTCTAATTTAAAATTTAAGAATTTCAGGATTTTCAGAAGATAAAAAATTTGAAAATCCAAAAATTGTAATATCTGAATAAAATAAAGAGAATCAGTAAAATTTGAAATAATAACTAACTAATGCATACCACATATAATAATGAATTAATGTGAATAACTAGACCATGTGAAAAACACACAATGAAAGTCCATAGGTGACAATCTTGGATTGAATAACAAAATAAGTGCTAAAAAAACGTCCCAAAAAAGAAAAAAAACATAATATTCCAATTGGTAAGAATTTGTTGCAAGGTGATCTTAGTTTCTACACTTGATAGTGATAAATCCTTCACCAGAAAATATCAACACCCAATGTGACCGATGAAAAAGCTGCTGGAGATGTACAAGGAACCCTCAGGATATGTACAAGTAATAAACATCCACAGCGTGATACTCTTTACTAAAAAGGTAATAAAAAAGAGCAGCCAATTGACTCCTTACATTAAGAAGTGCTGAGTCCCTTTTTTTGGGACATTTTTTTTAGCACTTATATATTTTTATTCAATCCAAGATTTTCACCTATGGACTTTCATTGTGTGTTTTTCATATGGTCTAGTTATTCACATTAATTCCCGATTATATGTGGTCTGCAGTCGTGTTATATGTAAATAGCGCCCCCTACCTCACCTTATTTGAACTTAGAAGTGTCTATCACTTTTTCAGGGGAGCAGCATATTTAAAATTTTATTTGTAGTTTAGTAATTATAGGTTGTATTTCCACATTAATAATTAACTAATAATAAATATTAAATTATAGGTATTGGAATTTCCTTTCAAATTTGGCTGTTTGTGAAGTTAACAAATACAAATGTATCCAAAGTTACAAATTATCTGAAATAATGAATGCCGCATCTAAACAAATGGAATGGAACAAATTAATGATAAATAATAATAATAATAATAAAAAAGGTTTTATTATTATTATTGTTTTATTAGATTGTTGCGTTCCATTTGTTTAGATGTGGCATTCATTATTTCAAATAATTAGTAACTTTGGATAAATTTGTATTTGTTACATTCACTAACAGTCAAATTTGAAAGGAAATTCCAATACCTATAATTACAATTTTTATTATTAGTTAGTTATTATTTCTTATTTTCTAATTTTCAAATTTCCAAATTTTCAAATTTCCAAATTTTCAAATATTCTAAATTTTCACATTTTCAAATTTACAACTTATTAAATTTCCGAATTTTCAAATTTTCAAAATTTCAAATTTTCAAAATTTCAAATTTTCAAAATTTCAAATTTTCTAAATTTTCAAATTTTCTAAATTTCAAATTTTCAAATTTCAAATTTCCAAATTTTCTATTTTTTAAATTTTCTAATTTCCACATTTTCAAATTTTAAATTTTCCAAATTTTCAAATTTTCAAATTTCAAATTTTCAAATTTTCAAATTTTCAAATTTACAAATTTCCTAATTTAGATGTTTTGATCACCACACTCTTGATGTAATTACTATGGAAAAACTAATAATGTGCTGCTATGGAGCACTGACAAAAAAATTGTTTTCATTTTCATTTCATTCTTTTTTTTCAGAAATTTGAAAATTCAGAATTCAGGAATGGGAAAAATTCTGAATTTCTGAATCTCTGAACTTCCAAATTCCAAATTTGCAAAGTTCTAAATTTTATAATTCCAAATTTTCGAATTTTCAAATGTACGAATTTTTGAATTTCTGAATTTTTGAATTTCAGAATTTTTTAAACTTTTGAATTTCTGAATTTTCGAATTCCAAATTCAGAAATGTGGAATTTGAAAATGTATAAATTTCTGAATTTTGAATTTTCTAATTCAAAATTTCAGAATTTCAGGATTTTCAGAAGATAAAAAATTAGAAAATCCAAAAATTGTAATATCTGAATAAAATAAAGAGAATCAGTAAAATTTGAAATAATAACTAACTAATGCATACCACATATAATAATAAATTAATGTGAATAACTAGACCACGTGAAAAAGCCCATAGGGGAAAATCTTGGATTGAATAAAAATATAAGTGCTAAAAAAACGTCCCAAAAAAGAAAAAACATAATATTCCATGAAAATTTGTAAATTTGAAAATTTGTAAAATTAAAAAAATCGAAAATATGAAATTTTGAAAATGTGAAATTTTGAAAATGTGAAATTTTGAAAATGTGAAATTTTGAAAATGTGAAATTTTGAAAATGTGAAATTTTGAAAATGTGAAATTTTGAAAATGTGAAATTTTGAAAATTTGAAATTTTCAAAATTTCACATTTTCAAAATTTCACATTTTCGAAATTTCACATTTTCGAAATTTCAAATTTTGAAAATTTCACATTTTGAAAATTTCAAATTTTGAAAATTTCACATTTTGAAAATTTCACATTTTGAAAATTTCAAATTTTGAAAATTTCAAATTTTGAAATTTTCAAATTTTGAAAATTCGGAAATTTAAAAATTTGGAAATTAGAAAATTTGAATATTTGAAAATTTGGAAATTTGAAAATTTGGAAATTTGAAAAATTTGGAAATTTGAAAATTTGAAAATTTGAAAATTTGAAAATTTGAAAATAAGAAATAATAACTAACTAATAATAAAAATTGTAATTATAGGTATTGGAATTTCCTTTCAAATTTTACTGTTAGTGAATGTAACAAATACAAATTTCTGAATTAAAATTTTTCAAATTCCACATTTCTGAATTTCGAATTCCGAATTTTAGAATATTCTGAATTTCTAAATTTTAAAATTTCCGAATTTTCAAATTCTGAATTTTGAAATTTCCAAATTTTTGAAATTTCGAATTTCTGAATTTTCGAATTCCAAATTTCTGAATTTCAAATTTTCAAATTCAGAATTTTGGAATTTTTCTGAATTTCAGAATTTTCAAATTTCAGAATTTTCGATTTTTAGAATTTGAAAATATCCAGATTTTTGAGTTTTTGAATTTCTGAATTTCCAAATCTTTGAATTTCCTTATTTACGAATTTCAAATTTTCGAATTCTGAATTTTCAAATTTTCGAATTCTGAATTCTCAAATTTGCAAATTTTTGAATTCCGAATTTTTTAATTTTCACATTCCGAATTTTAGAATTTATGAATTTTTAAATTCGAAAATTCAAAAATTTGAATATTCAAAATTTCAAATTTCTGACATTTTCAAATTTTCGAATTTCAAATCTCAGAAATTTTCGAATTTCACATTTCTAAAATATTCCAAATTCTGAATTTCGAGTTTCTGAAATTTTCGAATTTCTATAATTTCCAAGATTTTCCAATTTCCGAAATTTAAACTTCTGAATTCGAAATTTGGAAATGTAAAATTCGGAAATTAACAAATTTGTCATAATTTGTTTGAAAACATATTTGGAACTAAACAAATTGCACATGTGTTGTGTAGAATGATTGGACATTTGTTGTTTCATCTCCCGGGTGTAGTGCTTGATAGCGATTGTCACCGACATCCGTCAGTCCCTCCCTTCCCCCCAGAGAAGCTCCTGATTTCTGGTTCTTCTTGTAGAATGGTGCTGGGATGGATGGCTGGGATGGATGGATGGATGGCTGGGATGGATGGCTGGGATGGATGGATGGATGGCTGGGTTGGATGGCTGGGATGGATGGATGGGATGGATGGCTGGGATGGATGGATGGCTGGGATGGATGGCTGGGATGGGTGGCTGGGATGGATGGATGGGATGGATGGCTGGGATGGATGGCTGGAATGGATGGCTGGGATGGATGGATGGCTGGGATGGATGGCTGGGATGGATGGCTGGGATGGATGGCTGCTATCTCAGTGCTGGGGGGAAATGGTGACTTGGGATGATTAAAGATGATCTATTCCTATAATTATCTATGAGAAGTATTCCTGGTCCCTGTCTGAGTGACATGAAGAAAAGATAGAAAGGTGGGATCGCTGGTCAGATTACAGCGGCTGAAAGGAACCAAAATCCCCCTTTAATAAATCCCTCTATGATGTTCTCTTAGAGCAGAAGATACAGAAATGTCATCACATAAACCTCCAAATAATGGATTGATGATTTCTCTATTGCTTTATAATTCCATCCAGGAGAATGGGAAGATCTCTTCTACCCACCCAATGTAGAGCTGTAGCTGGGCCAGGAACATCCCATAATATACAGATTTGAAAAAATTGAAAATTTGAAAATTTGAAAAATTTGAATATTTGAAAATTTGGAAATTTGAAAACTTGAAAATTTGGAAATGTGAAAATTTGAAAATAAGAAATAATAACTAACTAATAATAAAAATTTGAATTCGAAATTTGGAAATGTAAAATTCGGAAATTAACAAATTTGTCATAATTTGTTTGAAAACATATTTGGAACTAAACAAATTGCACATGTGTTGTGTAGAATGATTGGACATTTGTTGTTTCATCTCCCGGGTGTAGTGCTTGATAGCGGTTGTCACCGACATCCGCCAGTCCCTCCCTTCCCCCAGAGAAGCTCCTGATTTCTGGTTCTTCTTGTAGAATGGTGCTGGAATGAATGGCCGGGATGGATGGCTGGCCGGGATGGATGGCTGGGATGGATGGGATGGATGGCTGGGATGGATGGCTGGGATGGATGGCTGGGATGGATGGATGGATGGCTGGGATGGATGGCTGGGATGGATGGATGGATGGCTGGGATGGATGGCTGGGATGGATGGATGGGATGGATGGCTGGAATGGATGGCTGGGATAGATGGATGGATGGCTGGGATGGATGGCTGGGATGGATGGATGGATGGCTGGGATGGATGGCTGGGATGGATGGCTGGAATGAATGGCTGGGATGGATGGCTGCTATCTCAGTGCTGGGGGGAAATGGTGACTTGGGATGTTTGAAGATGATCTCTTCCTATAATTATCTATGAGAAGTATTCCTGGTCCCTGTCTGGGTGACATGAAGAAAAGATAGAAAGGTGAGAGGACAAGAAGGAGGATCGCTGGTCAGATTACAGCGGCTGAAAGGAACCAAAATCCCCCTTTAATAAATCCCTCTATGATGTTCTCTTAGAGCAGAAGATACAGAAATGTCATCACATAAACCTCCAAACAATGGATTGATGATTTCTCTATTGCTTTATTCTTCCATTCAGGAGAATGGGAAGATCTCTTCTACCCACCGAATGTAGAGCTGTAGCCGGGCCAGGAACATCCCATAATATACAGATTATTAACAAGCAGTAACCCAGATTTAACCCTGTCCCTGCCAGAGACATTTCTTTTTTCATTTTGTCTCACATATAAAAATGTAGATTTTAGGTCTGAGGATTACTAAACCCCCCAACACATTCCTGTACAGTAGATCCTTCCTGAGATCCGGAGACCCTATAGATGAGAAGGGGGGCAGCTGTCATTTTACATGTCACACAATGTCACACAACTGGATATCCAACCCGGATTTTCACCAAATAACACCTCATATTAATTGTAATTCACACAAAACACAATTTACTTCACAATTTTTAGGGTGAAATATAAAAGATGGGGTTCCATGGAGTACATAGATACCAGACATGGGAAGACTTGGAACGGCTCATCTGTGAAATGGGAATAAAATGACGGCACCAGAAATGTCCGATAAGAAATGATTTATAAGAGTTTACAGATCATCAATTTAGAACTAACAGTAGAAGAATGACTGAAGAATCTTTATTTACACTCCAACAGACATAACAACATGTAATATGTGTGGGGGATGGTCAGTTTTGTGTGCAGAAATACCGACTAGACACGTGCAATTGATTTAGTTATGAATTCGTTTTTTTAAATTTTGACAAATTTCTGAATTTTTCAATTTCCAAATTTTGAATTTACAAATTTACATATTTTCTAAATTTCTGAATTTTGGAAATTCAGAATTTCAAAATTTCGGTAATTCGAAAAATTTCAAAATTCAAGAATAAGAATGAAAATCTGAAAGTTTGAAAACCCAAAAATCTGACATAATAACTAACTATAGAAAATAAGTTTGGCCTCAATTTCTAAATTAATATACGTATAACAGTGATAAATCTTTCCATAATAACTAATAATAAATATTAAATTATAGGTATTGGAATTTCCTTTCAAATTTGGCTGTTATTGAATTTAACAATTCAACAATAATAAATAACAATATTAATAAAACCTTTTTATTATTATTATTATTTATTATTATATTGTTATGTTCCATATGTTTAGATGCGGCATTCTTTATTTCAGATAATTCATAACTTCGGATAAATTTGTATTCATTACGTTCACTAACAGCAAATTTGAAAGGAAATTCCAATACCTAAAATGTAATAGTTAATTATTATTTCAAATCTTACTTAATTTCATCCTTTATTTCAGATTTTTGTATTTCCAAATTTTCAAATTTGGAAATTCGGACATTCGAAAATTCTAAATTCGGAAAATTGAATTTCGTAAATTCGAAAATTCAGAAATTCGAAAATGCTAATTCGGAAATTTGGAAATTCAAAAATTCAGAAATTTGAAAATTTGAAAATCCAAATTTTTGGATTTCAGAATTTCAAAATTCTGAATTTTTCATATTTACGAATTTTCACATTTTTGAATTCCCAAATTTTCAAAAAAAGCAAAAAAAGAATGAAACAAAAAAGAACACATTTTTTTGTCAGTGCACATGTCTATTACCTACACATAAGTTCATTTATTTTATTATAAAGTATATTACTTTTATAAACTTCTTTTTTACTTATATTTATTGCTATCACAAGGAGATTAATACACCCCATATGTAATAGTAGAGTGCAGGGGGCGTGTCCTCCTCATGGAGATCAGAGAGATGATTGGATGGTAAACCCAAAGCTGTGTTATAGAAGCTCCTAGCTGGGGGTCTGTGTTATACAACCCAACAACTTCCCAACAATCTCATTATTATCTTATCTCTCTCATTCATACACAATGATTGGCTCCTATGTTGGATGTCACTTTGGTGCCTCCTTAGTAAGCAATTTGTGGATTGCGCCTTTCCAGAATTTAGACAATTCATCGATTTATTCTGATTATATACAGGATTTTACAAAAGTAAGTACACCCCTCACATTTTTGTAAATCTTTTCTTCTCTCTTTTCATGTGACAACACTGAAGAAATGACACTTGTCTACAATGTAAAGTAGTGAGTGTACAGCTTGTATAACAGTGTAAATTTGCTGTCCCCTCAAAATAACTCAACACACAGCCATTAATGTCTAAACCGCTGGCAACAAAATTCAGTACACCCCTAAGTGAAAATGTCCAAATTGGGTCCAAAGTTTCAATATTTTGTGTGGCCGCCATTATTTTCCAGCACTGCCTTAACTCCTCTTGGGCATGGAGGTCACCAGAGCTTCACAGGTCACCACTGGAGTCCTCTTCCCCTCCTCCATGATGACATCACAGGGCATACCTCAGACTGGGAGACTTAGTCACAAGGCGGCGACAGTCGGTTCCTCTGTCTACATCTTAAACTAGGGCTTGAGCCCATTGTTTTTGGGCAGCTTTTGTCCTTGTGTTGCTGATCGTGATATCTATATCCGGTTTGTTACCATCTATACCCCACACCGACAGCCCCCTGTGGTCTCCTGGTTTCTGTAGATATTGGGCTAAGCAAACTGTGCCCATTTGCCTGGCTCATACCTCCCCCCCCAATCGCCACAGGAGATTCTGCCATTGGTTTGCCTGCTATTTTCCAATGGTACTCAAGTTGAATGAATATTTCCTGAAGAAGCCACTATGTGGCAAAACTAGTTGAAATTAAATATTGAAATCATCCACTATATGTACTGTTTTTAGTATATATGTTGTATTGAGATTTGTCTTTTTCTTTTGCTGTCCTTAATACATTTTGTAATTTTTTAGATCTGTTTATATTTTGATTGAAATCTTGTACCACGTACCACAATAGTCCGCCAGCTCCCGTTTTCCTGGTGGTCTGGGTTGGGAACCAGACCTCCAAACACTTTTCCATCCGACATCACAGAGCTGATGGAAGTTAGAGACCTTGCTCTCCTCCACGCTTGAGGATGTCCCACAGATGTTCAATAGGGTTTAGGTCTGGAGACATGCTTGGCCAGTCCATCACCTTTACCCTCAGCTTATTTAGCAAGGCAGTGGTCATCTGGGAGGTGTGTTTGGGGTCGTTATCATGTTGGAATACTGTCCTGCGGCCCAGACTCTGAAGGGAGGGGATCATGCTCTGCTTCAGTATGTCACAGTACATGTTGGCATTCATGGTTCTTTCAATTAATTTTTTTATGTCGAACAGTGTTTGTTGCATCCAATTCACATAGGTGTGGACTCGGCCTTAATGATACCTCTGCACTCTGTTAGGAACAAACCACAATCATGCTCAACTATCTTCTTCCATGGCCATGGAGATCGGGGAATGACAACACTTAACCCAGAAGGGATCAGAGCACATCACTTTTGGGTCCATTCTTCCTGCTGACCTCATACCTGACACTCACCTTGGAGATCCTGGGCAGCAAGGTGGGACTGGTAGTCCCTAGACACAGCATTGGGCGGGAGAAATAAGAGGCGGTAAGCATTTTACAGTATGCAGGAAAATGATTGGACAGCTTGACAGTCACTCAAACCACTTCCACATGAAAGCTGACAAGAAAATGTAAACAATCTCCCAGGTGCTATAATGGTCAGGAGTCTGTTTACAGGTCAGTGCTGTCACCAATATAAACCTTATGTTGGTGTAACAGAAAGGGTTAAACCAATTTCTTACTGACCTTTGTAGCCAAAGGCACCATGGAGCACTTCATTCTAAAATTCTTGAATGTACAGTAGCCATTATTCAGGGCTCAGCACTCTGCTCTCCCCTCCTCCTGTGTACCTGATCTGTGTATACATTAGAGATGGGAAGTCTGGCCGGCTGCCAACTAACCCCTGGAAGGCGGATCAGAATGAAAGTACTTCTGCTGGAAACTTTGAATAGTATTTACTTCACAGTGTCTGTACCTCCAGAGATGACTGGGAGTTTATCTGAACAGACTCTAGACTTAAGCGGGTATGGACCACCTGACATACTGTTCAATATTGAAAAATTATGAATTCAACTTTGTAAAAGAGACAAGGAAGGAATCCAGCAGCACAATGAGATATAAGTAGAAATGTTTACAGAAACAATATTCTGAAATGCAAGTTTATCAGGAGATTGTATTCCACACATATGATATACGGCCAAACATTTGTAGTCACCCGACCATCACACCTATATGAGCTGGTTGGGCATCTCATTTCAAAATTACAATCATTAATGTGGAGTTGCCACTCCCACCTTTGTGCCTATAACGTTCTCAACTTGTCACTAGATTGTGGACCGTATTTGTGGGAATGTGTGCCCATTCAACCAAAACAACTGATGTTGGATGAGAAGACCTGCTCACAATCAGGTTTAGGTCCGGACTGTGTTCATGACATTTGAGTTCCTATACACCAAACATATTAATCCATGTCTTTATGGAGCTGGATGTGTGCTCAGGGGGACAGTCATGCTGGAACAGAAAAGGTTGAAACAAAACAATTGCCTACATATACTGTAGAGGGGTAAATGTTCTTGGACCTCTCCTATTCTCAATCTACATCTCCTCACTGGGTCAGTTGCTTGTCTCCCATGGCTTTCAATACCACTTCTATGCCCATGACACCCAAATATATCTCTCTACCTCAGCTCACTCCCTCAGTCTCCTCACTTTTCACCAACTTACTAACAGAGATATCAGCCTCTATGTCACACCACTTCCTCAAACTCAATCTATCCAAAACCAAGCTCATAATATCCCCCCCCCTCGTGCCTCTTCCCCTGATTTCTCGGTCAAAATCAACAGCTCAACTATCAACCTGTCCTCCCATGTCAAAGTCTTAGGTATAGTCCTGGACTCTAAACTCTCCTTTTGATCCCACATCCAATTACTGTCCACAGCTTTCCACCTCAACCTCTGTAACATCTCCAAGATATGCCCCTTCCAAACCAATGACACCACAAAGCTTCTAATTCACTCGCTGGTCATCTATCACCTTGAGTACTGCAACTTCCTCCTCATTGGCTTACCTTTAAATAGGCTAACCCCCCTTCAGTCCATCATGAATTCTGCTGCCAGGCTCATCCACCCTACGTACCGCTCAGCGTCTTCTACCCCTCTCTACCAATCCCTCCACTGGCTTCCACTCACCCAACAAATTAAATTCAAGATACTAACAATAACTTATAAAGCCATCCACAACTCGACACCCAGCTACATCACTAACCTAAAAAAAAAATAAAAAGAACTAAATTATTCTCTTTGTTCCTTCAAAGACCTCCTGCTATCTAGTTCCCCTATCGCCTAATCTCACACTCACATCCAGGACTTCTTCAGAGCCTCTCCTATCCTCTGGAACCCTCTACCCCAATCGGTCCAATTATCTCCTACTCTATCCACTTTCAGATGATCCCTGAAAACTCATCTCTTCATAAAAAAACTATTTGGCCCCTACTTAACAACTGTACAACTTGTTTTCTACATCAGCCCACCCCCCACAGTTATACTGGATGGTGATCTTGAAGATTTCTTTCCTCTAACACACTGATCAGTATGTGAGGGCAAAATGGTATCAAGCTGCTAACTGCAGGTGTTGGTTACATTGTGTGATGCTTTGATTGGTCACAGCATATTTTTGTGATTGGCACCATCCAATGGACAGTGCAATCACAGTACTTTACTTGTGCATGCTAGGGGGCATGTAAGAGCAAGAAAAAAAAATCAATCTGTAATTTTGTTTCTCACCCTATAACATCCACCTTCCATCCACTTATGTACAATATGAAGACAGAAGGCAGTTAATATACACAAAAAATCATAATGATGATGATAAATTAATTCATAATGATGATGATTTAACAATATGGCTGAATTTGTTTAATCTGATCTACAGCATTATACATGGAATCAATGTGTTACATTTACAACATTCTTTTTCCCAGCATTGTTTTCTGTGTATTCAGTTCAGGTTTGAAAAGTAAAATGTAGAGTTTTGGAGAAAACATACACAATAATATTCCAGCACTGGAGGTCAGTATGGCGAATATCTCCACAGCCACCATGTATTTCCCTCTGGTGCTCAGATAGGCCGGGATCATGGCAATCCAGACACTGCAGAACACCAGCATGCTGAAGGTGATGTATTTGGCCTCATTAAAACTGTCCGGTAATGTCCTCACCATGAAAGCCAGAACAAAACTCACAGCTGCCAGAAACCCCATATAACCCAACATAGAGTAGAACCCGATAACTGATCCTTCACTACACTTAATGATGATCTTCCCAGGATAGGAGTCCATGTCATACTCCTGAAAAGGTGGAGAGATGGACAACCAGAGAATGCAATTCATAACCTGAATGGATGAGCAGAATAACATGACTGTATTAGGAAGTTTGACTCCCACCCATTTTCTACAAGAGCTTCCAGGTCTGGTGGCTTTGAAAGCAATGAAGACCATGATGGTTTTGGCTAGGATAGAAGATGCTGAGATGGTGAAGGGAATTCCAAAGGTGACTTGTTGCAGCATACAGGTAATATCCACAGGACGGCCAAGGAACAGGAATACAGAAAGGAAGCTCAGTATGAGGGAGAGGAGCAGAATGAAGCTAAGGTTCCGGTTATTGGCTCTGACTATGGGAGTCCTCCGAAACCAAACAAATAGTCCAAGTATAAGGAGAGATGTTGTAGCAAATATGACTGAAGTTATAGAAAAAAATAAAACTAAAATATCCTCCTCATATGATAAATACTCATTGACCTTGTCAATACAAATAGTTTTAGCTTTGTTGGGCCATTCATTTTCAGGACACTTCTTGCAGAGTTCACTGTCTGTAGAGTAAAAATAAGTGAAAATAACATTAGACATGGTATACCGAGAATGCAACTGTTTGACAGTTTTGGCCTCTTCAGTGTAATCTTTTTCCTGACCATTACTTTTGGATAAATGTTGGAGGCTTCCTCAGACAGACAGTAGGAGGAAGCTATAGAAAGTATAAAACAGCGCTGGCAGCCTATATTATACAATACACATCCTAGTGATTAGTACCATATACATCAATGTGTTTGTGACATACAAATCAAAATACAACAAAATGATATATAATATAATATGCACAAATCTGTAAAGTTCTTGGTGCTTCTATAAAAGTGCAATGGTGCTCCAAAACTTTGCAAAATGTGAGGAGACTCCCCCTTCGGTGACCCCACTCACCAAAAACAATAGACCCTCAGCTTCGCAGTCTGGGATAAAAAAAAACAGTGATCTATTGATCTGGGGAATGTAGGATGGCTCCTCAACAAACTCTTCCAAGAGGGTGCTTTACGACAGAAAGGATATGCCACACTCCATAGATGGAAAAGAGAGTGTATGACGTGCGTTCCACGGAGGTGGGAATTACGTCAATAGTTAGTATGAACTGGAAGTACATCGACACGTTTCACCCCTCCTCCAGGGCGTCATCAAAGGACATCACTTCTAGTTCAATTGCAATCTATTTATACCTGAGGGAAGATCACTCCTCCCTCTGGGGAGGACAAAGCAACCAATTACGATCACTGTGAAAAAACACCAACTTCCTCCTAACATCATTTCCTGAAGCCAAAATGACAAAACTTGCTTATTTGGCTATAATAATACAATACATTTTTATTTTTTATTATTTTTTTATTTTTTTTATTATTATTATTATTTTATTCTTTATTTTTTTTTTATTTAAATTGTTAGTTATTTGTTCTTTGTACTTCTTATTTTCATTTTTTCCAAATTGTTCATATTTAAGTAATTTTTAATCATGTATTGGAAATCATTTGCAAATATCTATCATCTATCTATTGTATTATTATAGCAAAATAAGCAAGTTTTGTCATTTTGACTTCTGTTTATATTATAGATTTTTATATATATATTTGGCAACAGGAAATGATGTTAGAGGAGGAAGTTGGTGTTTTTTCACACTGATTGTAAATGGTCGCTTCGTCCTCCCCAGAGGGAGGAGTGATCTTCCCCCGGGTATATATAGATTGCAATGGAAATGGAAGTGATGTCCTTTGACGATGCCCTGGAGGAGGGGTGAAGCACGTTAAAGTATTTCTGGTTCATGCTAACCATTGATGCAATTTCCGCCTCTGTGAAACACACGCCATACAGCGGCAAACTCGCATGTATTTTACTGATGCCTGTCTTTGCCAAATATCCTGTAAGTGACGCTTGTAATGCTCTTGATAATTTATGTTAAGCTGTATTTCACTATGAGTCTTTTCTCTATTTCCCATCTATGGAGTGTGGCATATCCTTTCTGTCGTAAAGCACCCTTTTGGAAGAGTTTGTTGAGGAACCATCCTACATACCCCAGATCAATAAATCACTGCCTTTTTGGATCCCAGACTGCGAAGCTGAGGGTCTATTGTTTTTGGTGAGTGGGGTCACCGAAGGGTGCACCATTGCACTTTTATAGAAGCCCCAAAGCATTTTACAGATTTGTGCATATTATATTATATATCATTTTGTTGTCAAAAACACATTGATGTATATGGCACTAATCACTAGGATGTGTATTGTATAATATAGGCTGCCAGCACTGTTTTATACTTTCTATCACTTTTAAGCTTGTAACACCTTTGCACAGCGGCTGCAGTCTTATTGTCATTTTGATTTTGATTTAGTATTTCAGCGCAAGTTTTGAATAGATTTATAGTAGGAGGAAGTTGGTTCTCATTTCTTGCTGCAAAGTGTAAAGTGGTTACAGAATCACTTTAAAGGGCTTTAAAAGTCTCCATTTTTTAATCCAATATCAGAGTTTCTATAAAAAAAAATCAAGCTTACCAGAATGGTTTGATATTTCTCCTTCTGAACATGGAGCACAATTATAACAACATGGGTGATATCCTTCTCTTACAGATTTTCTGAACCCTGGAAGACATTCCTCGGAGCACCGACCCCTTGGGACCTGAGATAATATAGAACAATGTGAATTATTCAAGAGCAAAACTATAGTTCTAATAGTGTAAGTAAGCCAAGCTTCTGGTGTGTACAATGATGTAGAATGCATACCTTGGTGGAAAAATATGGACCATTCCAGAAGGTGGCCCTTCATTTGTCTGGATACTACAGAATATGCGCTTAAACAGAAGACAGAAATAAATATCTAGGAGTACTAGCAGAAGTCTTGCATTAGAAAGGTTACAACAACACAACTATCAGTACAAGCATAAACACTGCCTTAAAAGTACAAAGAAAAAATCTCCTACAATAAAAAGAGAAGAAAACAAATAGCCGTGTACCTCTAATAACCACATACAATCCAGCACTAGAAGGGATGAGAGAGATAATGAAATAGATGAAACCTATCATAACAGAGGACAGAGCCCTGAAATGAATATTCCAACAACCCCCAGTGATGACCTTCAGGCACCACCCAACCTCAGACATACATTAATCAGCAGGAAGCTTCATTCTGAGGACAGGGACTCAAAAATGGGAACAAAACTTTGCAATAATAAATGCTGCAAACTGCATCTACATAAATGTATTAAACACACAAACAAAAGGAACCTTCAGTATTACAGGATCATACAGCTTGGCCTCCAGTAATGGGATGTACTTCATTCAATGCAGCAAGTGCAAGCATGGATCATACATTGGTGAGACAGGACAGAAGTTACAAAAACAGAATGAATGTTTATAAACACTAACAAAATTGTCCCCCACACTCTCCTTGAGTGCTTCCGTTATATACCACCATTTTCAGGCTTAAAATGTAAGCCCTTTAGGTGAGGGCACACCTGACGGGGGAGGAGAGCACAATCTGCATGAAGTCACTTGGCACTTTAATTATTTTTTAATTTTAGACAGTTTCTGTTTTTATTTTTATTTTTTATTTTTTTTTATTTTTATTTTTTCCAATGGACTTGATTGCTTTATATTGAATTATATTGAATTATTCACGCCACATTGTTTGGAATCCACAGAGCACGAGAACTTTTTGTCATTTACATCAGACACTATTTATATTTTATACTTATATTATTTGTTTAGCATTTGATTAGCACTCATTGGGACATGACTGTGATTTTATAGTATTAGCAGTCTAGACAGCAGTTTCAGACACTCATTGGGACAGGACTGTGATTTTATAGTATTAGCAGTCTGCACAGCAGTTTCAGACACTCATTGGGACAGGATTGTGATTTTATACTATTAGCAGTCTGCACAGCAGTTTTAGACACTCTGCAGAGCACAGTGCAACACATTTATATACACTTGTGCATCTGCACAGATATATATAATAACAAATACAGGTTTTTCTATCATTCACATTGTGGGAAGGTGTGGGGAGTGTCAGCAGCTATAGAATTCAGTTTTTAGTTTTTAGTTTTAAGCATCGCACAAGGTTCCCCCCATTCTTCTTAAAAGCCAGGGCCCATAGTCAGTGGGTAAGATGCTTGCTCCAAGTCCTCTTCAAAAGTCCCTGTCCCAGCTAGGTCCGTCACACTTCTCCCCCATCAAAAGTTGACTAACAAGGTCCCAGACCTCCACTAAAATTTCAGCCGGGATTTCAGAGTTGTCAGCTGGTACTTCCTGATAGTTCCAGGCAAAGGGAGCTCAGATCTGCTGCTGAGCAGAATCTAGCAGCCATCTGTAGGCCATCTCCAGCTCCCATTCCTCATTGGCCAGAAACTTCAAAAGTGCCCAGAGAACTTCCCAAGACATTCAGCTTCCGTTCTCTGTATTCCAAGATTTCCTCCAAACATCACTCCAAATCGCTCCCAAAGTCAGGATCCTCAGACAGCCTCTCTAATAACAGTCCCAGACCGCCATAGCCAAAGCCTTCTGTTTTGATATCATCCGCTGTCCACGGGCACACTTGGGCTACATTCCAGCGGAGGGCTCGATAGGTCTCGACCAATTGCATCTCCGCCTGGACCAGCCTGGTTAACTCAGCTTTCCATTCTTTGTGTGGTTGTTTCCCCAAAAACACCATTTGCACTTTGTACTGTGACCAGAACCTTTCCTGGAAGGAGGAGAGAATTTTTCCCTGGTGTCGTTGCTTACAGGCTAGCGCTTTCTTGCAGAGTTCCCAGTTGACAGAATAATGCCATCCTAGCAGAGCCTGCTCTGACACTGGTCCTCTGTGCTGTAGCTGCATCTCTTGCAACCTCCTTCCGAATTCCTCTTCCATGGCGGCTGGTATCTGTATCTTTCCTCTCCTGCTATCTGAACCTTGGATCTGGGGGGAGGTTTGAATGTCCCAGACTGCAGGAAGCATCCCACTGCTTGCCACCAATGTAACAAAATCATCCCCCACAGTCCGCTTGAGTGCTTACATCATATAACACTTCCTCCAGTCTGAAGATAAATATCAGATATTCTAGGTGCATATTGCAACCAAGAACTAGGCAGGACTCATTTGGCTGCAAAGCTGGAACACATTTATTTGAACAAACTAACACAGAATATATACACCACAGGAAGACATCCCCCTCCTGATCATATTACCCTAACAATACAAACTGTGCACAGGAATATTAGAACAACAGACATATACTATAAACATTATGTTAATTAGCCACCTGGATGTCTCAGAGGTTTCTTTCCAGGTCAGACTTGCCGACTTCTACAATACTGAATACAGTGTACTGGACAATACACATTATTATAAACACAGCCCACAATGGTTTGCTTAGCAGACAGACAAAAGGTGAGTTAATTAGCACAATTAACAATGGGTGAAAGACCCTTAGGAGGAACACTAGACCTACTTGCAATAAACACATTATAGCGGGCAACCCCCAGACAAGTATCTTGCTGATGATATCAACATCTGCTATGAGTCCCATAGTGTGGAGCAGTCCTTGCTGGAAATGTGGCATCTAGGCCCTTAACATGGACCCCGGGCTTAGAGTCCCAGAGTCAGTGTGTCTTGGGGAGACATGGACTTGAATCCAAAATAACAAGACCACTCCACGGACCCCCCAGGCATACACCTTCCAAAGAGTAGTGTTACCTTAAATGCCAGGGCCCATAGTCAGTGGGTAAGAAATAGACATGTGCAGTGCCAAAAAATGTGTTCATATTCGTTTTAGTTTCATCCGTTTTTTTTGTTTTTTTTTTTTTTCGGGTCATTCGTTATGATCGCAATTTGTAAATTCATACCTTCGTACATTCATAAATTCGTACATTCGTAAATTCGTACATTCGTACATTCATAAATTCGTACATTCGTAAATTCGTACATTCGTAAATTCGTACATTCGTAAATTCGTACATTCATAAATTTTTAAATTCGTAAATTCGTACATTCGTAAATTTGTACATTCGGAAATTTGTACATTCGGAAATTAGAAAATTCATATTCGTAAATTCGTACATTAGTAAATTCGAAAATTTGGAAATTTGGAAATTAGAAAATCCGAAAAGTAGAAAATCTGAAAAAGTAACTAACTATTAAATTAGGTATAGGTATTGTAATTTCCTTTTAAATTGGGCTGTTAGTGAACGTAACAAATTTATCCAAAGTTACGACTTATCCGAAAAAACAAATGCCACATCTAAAAAAATGGAAGGGAACAAATTAATAACAAATAATAATAATACAATGTTTTTATTATTATTATTGTTATTTATTATTATTAATTCATTACGTTCCATTAGTTTAGATATGGCATTTGTTATTTTGGATAATTATTATTTCAGATTTCCAAATTTCCGAATGAATGAATTAACAAATTAATAAATGTACAAATTTACTAATGTACAAATGTACAAATTTACGAATGTACAAATTTACAAATGTGCAAATGTACGAATTTACGAATGTATGAATTTACGAATGTTATCATTTTTTTTTTTTAATATTCAAATTTACCAATATTCGGAAAAATGTGTTAAACGGGTTTTCGTTAATTCGGATATTTCCGAATTAACAAATATGTTGAAATTCGTTAAAAAACGAATTCGGAACGAAACGAATTGCACATGTCTAGTAAGAAAGCCCCTGTCCCGGCTAGGTCTGTCACAGACACAATAAAAGAACATAAAGAAGAGGATTACTGTGCAGCTGTGGAACATCATTTCCCACAACCAGACCATTCTATGGAAGACCTGGAAGTTTTGGTTCCTAGGGACCAAGAGACTGTGTGTAACGATCAGACACGAGTATCTCCTCACTCCACATCTAGTATGCAAAGGCACTACAGATGTCGTCACTAGGGCGTCTGATCGTTACACACAGCGCTGGTTGTTATCTCAACAAATGTGAGTGAGATTATCCACCCTTGGAGATTGTCAATATTAACAGCATTGCGCAATGATGTGCTTTTCTTTTGTTTTTGCCCATATGTGAGCGCCACCATACATTGAAACACTGAAACCAGGATATATATAAAAAACAGGATTAAAATCCGGCAGGAATCTGAGAGAGGAATTTTTTCAGGATCGCTGTGAACTGGCAGTTTCATATTCAGGTGGCGTTTTTTTGAATATTGCTTTCACACGGAGGAATTTATCTGTGCAACTATTAACTTTATCACTATATCACTTTATCACCTCAATTAATTAATTATTATGTGATGATTAATAATTTATTTATTTATATTTTTCACGGAGATTCTTATTTATTCTTCACGCAGACTCAATTCTCATTAATTTAAGTTATTTACAGCTTTATTTATCACAGATGTTTGCAGCACTATAAGTGAACATAATTATACAGGATCGGTGTGGTATCACCACTGTGTCATAATTAGGAGGCTGAATTTAGCGCATTGTTGTTCTCTTTATTATTTATGTGTGGTGTCAGATCACTATTTTAATGGTTGCAGCTTTATTCATTTGTCACTTTAGCCATTTTTAGATTTTCCTACCATTGGTTCAGTATTTTTACTTCAACAGCTCAGTCTCACCATCCCTGGAAACATTGCCCCCCCCTCCCCCACCACACACAGAATTAGTGGTAGTATCACTACCACCACTAGATGACAAACATGTGGCAGCTTGTTTTAAATTATCAACAAGTTGGAGGGAATTCTGATGTTGTTGATCAAATGATTTCATCATCATATTTGACTCTCTGTGACAAAAGACTGTCCAAGTCCAGAGACAGGAAAGAAGCCCAAAACCAAGATATTACCTTCACCATGCTTCACAGAGGGGGAAACGTTTTGGTACGCTTTATTTTTTGAAATAGCATTTCATGTTCTATTATACTGTCCTTTATTACATTCAGGTTCCATGCACACTGGACTTAAAAAACGCAGATTCTACAGGCGTTTGACATTTTTTTTCACCTGCCTATAGAAGCACTTCTATTGTGTTCTATGTGTCTTTGCACATTATGACTACTACAGGCGTTTTCTGTCAGGGAAGTTCAGAGGCAGGAAAAAAACCTTCTCTATCGCATTTTCTGGAGAGGTTTAGGAGCTGTAAAAACATCAGTCTCTCCTAAATGCCTCTTATCTTTTCTGAACATCAAGTTTCAATGTTTTTTAGTAAAACAAAAAGGTGTGTTGTCATTGTACATCATTTCCTGGCTTTTGAAGAGGGGTGTGTAGTGTAAAAAACGCCTATAAACAAAATGCTCTTAAACTCTCATAGACTCCCCTAAACTTTGTACAATATGATTTTAATTTGCATCTTTTATGCCACATTTTATAAGATAAAAACGTTGAAGTTTTTTTTGCTCCTAGTGTGCATGGAGCTTCATTCATAGAATAGTGCTCTGTGGTCATTGTGACCATTTAAAAACTTTAGGAACAGTTTTTAAGTTGCTCTTAAAGTAGAACTATAAGCAAAACTTTTTTTTCCATTCTGGATAGAGTAAGGGGGGTTATAACCCCTGTCATATTTTTTTTTGCCATCTGTGTCCCATTGTGGAGATTTCCCTTCACTTCCTGTCTCATAGCCAAACAATAAGTGAGAGGAAATCCCTGCAAATTAAAGGAATTCCTTGGGGAACTCCAGGTCACCAGAACTAGTGTCCCCATTGAAAAATTCACCCTCTGTTACTTTTCTGGGGACAACCCAAAAATGTGGGATTTTCTATTACTTTCACTTTAAATGATAATGGTAAACAGGACAAACAGAGAGGGGGAATCTCCCTAACCGGGGGACAGACAGCAATAAAAACTGACAAGCTTTCCAAAACGAAAAAAGTTGTGCCTTTAGTTATACTTTAATGCCGCGTACACACGAAGGGACTATTCCGCGGGATTGTCTGCTGGACTCGAGTCCGCCGGAAAATCCCCTCGTATGTGGGCACCGGTGGACTTTTTGGCGCCAAAAGTCCGGCTGACTAGGTTTTAAGTTTTGTTTTAAAATTATCCGCTGGACTTGGCAGTCCGGCGGACAATCCCGCCGTTAGTAGGCTAGTCCGCCGGACTTTTGAAATGAACGGACTTGCCGCTCATCGGAAAGTCCGTTCATTTTCAAAAGTCCCGCTGACTTTTTCCCGCGGATTGTCCGCCGGAGAAGTCCGGGCGTGTGTGGGCAAGTCAAACGCTTGGAAGTCCGGGCGTGTGTGGGCAAGTCCCCCCTCGGAAAGTCCGGCGGATTGTCCGCCGGACTAGGTCCGGCGGACAAAGTCCGAACGTGTGTACGCGGCATAAGATATCTCTACAGGTCTTTTACTGACATCCTATGTTTTGCTGTGAACTTTGCAGCAAATTTCCTGTATCTTCATGTTAACATCAAGGCCTTTGAATATGCTTTTGTGGCCATTTTGTCTTTATGTATCTTTACAATTCTTCATCTAAAATCCTCTCCTATGTCCTTTGTCACATGAATAGAACCTTCTTTAGTAGAATAGACTGTACTAGACATTGATTGGTGTTTTTAATTGGGCAGCACCGCATTAAGCCACACCTCCAGCTTCTCAATGATTGGGATAATGGAGTCTAATTATTATCTAAGAGGTTCAGATATACCAAATGTTTTTCTATGAATGACTTTGATTGCTTCAACTAGTTGATCAACCAGGTAAAAAGCTATGAGTGATATTTTGTTCCCGTTTTTTTTTTTTTTTGACCACATTTTAGGAGTCACTCATACAGAAATCCAGGTAGCTCCGTGTTTTTTTTTGTCTTTTAATGTATATACAGTAACTGCAAATTTCTGATCGAGGGAATTACTACTCAAAATATATATTTTTTCTTTTTTCTTTTTACAGTCAGATGAATTCAGAAGGCCTGGGTAGAATCTGGCCATTGGTAATACTGGTGGTCATTCCACTCCAAAGTATTTTATCTTCTTCTTGTAGCCCTCTGGTGTTTAGTCAGGGTTGTTCCTAAATGTACCTGCCAGGTATGGCTACCTTGGCTAATTGTTAGGATCAATTGATTTTGCTCTAAATCTGTAATTGTAAAGCTGTAAAGCTGCACTCTTTTGTCGCTAGGTGGCCAGGTACCTGGTGGCTTTAGATATGAGAAGGGCAATGCAAGGTCAGTTTATGGGTATATGGGGTATCCCAGCCAAGGGGCAAGGGTTTTCTTAAATCCCTTGACCTGCTGGGAAAACCTATATTCGGATGGAGTCAGGTGATCAGTGTTCTGTGTCTGGGTGGATGTGTGTTGTATTGCCCGGGCTGTTAGGCCAGAGTTTGGGCACATCTGGCTGCTAGGCTGTCTGAAGGCCTATCCAGAAGCAAGAGAGCAGCAAAGGGTTGGGATTGTGGCTTGAAGTCCAGCCAGAGGTGACAGTTCTGCCGGCCGGAGAACCTGTCGTGGTTGGAGGTAGAGGGGAAGCTGTCGCCACTAAGGGACCAACCACTTTATTACCGGGGACCACAGTGAGTGGCTGAAGCAAGTACCAGAGCAGAATTATCACCAACTGGGGATGGTGAAGAATCAGGAAACTTCAGCGGGTGCCAAGCCAGGGACCCAGCCAGCTGAGGTGATGCTTGCAGAGCAGTCTTGTGTGTCAAGCCAGGGACCATGCAGGCCAGATGGGGTGAAGCTTGAGAGGTATCTTGAGGTGCGAAGCTAGGGACCCAGCAGAGAGGAGGGGGTGACGCTTGAGGAAGATACTACCGTGAAGATTGGAGGAGCTCAATGGATTCAGTGGCTGTGAATAATCTAGTCTAGTGAGAGAGACTGGGAGCTCAGTGGGCTGAAGAACTACAAGAAGTGATTGTAGTGGAAGTGAAGGAACTGTTACACCTTGTATTAGAAAGTGTTAAAGACTGTTGCCATAGGAGACAGCATTCCTACACATGCAGAAGTGGTGTCTTGCTGGATGCCTTTCCCTGCATGACTGTCTACCTGTAGAAGTCTCGGAGTCTGCCAATAAATCTTGCAACTACCAAAGGGTGTCCTGGCCCTAACCCTCTCTCACAAAGTTCTGTTAAGAGAAATAAAATCTCTTTTGCATTCAAGAAGTGTCTGGCGCCCAATGAATCTAACACCTTTGCACCCACTATGCCTCACAACCCACCATATACAGAAGGATGTCAGCTATCTCTGGCCCTGGAGGTTCTCATTAGACAAAAGGAGGCTGGAGAACTTGCTACATTCTGTGCACAGGAGTCGGGTCCTTCTATGAGTGTCTATGTCCCGGTCTGTGTGATGAGGAGGGGGGGAGGTAATAGTAGTCAGTCATGTTCAGCTGGACTTGTTCTGTAATGTAGAAGATGTTTTGTAGTTTATCCACTTCTTCAGGTATAATCAGTTTCCCGTGTTTAGAACTGTCCTTGCACAAAATGACATTTGTAAAGGAAAAAAAGAAGCCATTTAAAAACACTTGCGGCTTTAATGGCATGTCTTGTCCTGGCCGCCATATGGCTGAAAATCCTTGAGAAAAATGGCATGGCTACCCCATCACCCCCCCCCACCCCAGCCCCTTTGGGTCTTGTATGGATATTAAGGGGGACCCTGCACCCAAAATAAAACCCTATACCTACAACCCTATATACTCTGAACAGCAGTATATAGGTGGTGCAAACAAGACACGGACTGTAGGTTTGTTCTTAAGTAGAATCTGAACAGGTACATTATGAAGTGTAGCTCCATCCCAAAAAAATCTATTTTTAAGCTTTTTGGAGAACATAGGGAGGGGTTATCACCCCTGTAACATTTGCTGTCTTTGCACATCTGTTCAGAACATGTCACCTCACTTTCCGTCCCAATGTTTTTGGAAAAGTGGGGTTTGAATTGAAACAAGGATTGGTGATAAAGCATCAGTAGAGAGGAGATACCTTTTTCCCAAATTAAATCTAACAGGATAGAATTTCCCTTCCTAGGGGTAGATTTCCTCTCACTTCCTGTTTTCTCTTTCCGTTTGCAAGTAGGAGTCGTTTGTAAGTTGGATGTTTGAAAGTAGGGGCCTGGCGTATATACTCTGCAGAAATTTGCCCTATTAGATGTTGGTGTAGCCACAAGACTGGTGGGCACAGGAATGGGCCCTGCTGTGAGTTAATAGATCAAGATTTGTACTTGCATGCACCTGTTGAACCGGGCAGAAAAATTGGGCCTTTGGTGGTGGTGGTGGTGGACGGTGTTGCCACAAGACTGTAAGCCCTCACAGTTACTCTTGGTGGGCGCAGGAATGGGCCCTGCTGTGAGTTATTAGATCAAGATTTGTAATTGCATGCACCTGTTGAACAGGGCAGAAAAATTGGGCCTTTGGCGGTGGTGGTGGACGGTGTTGCCACAAGACTGTAAGCCCTCACAGTTACTCTTGGTGGGCGCAGGAATGGGCCCTGCTGTGAACTATTAGATCAAGATTTGTAATTACACGCCCCTGTTAAACAGGGGCTGAAAAATTGTGCCTTAGGCATTGGTGCTGGTGCCACAACACTGCAACCCCTCACAGACACTGTACTCTTAGCACAGCAATGAGACCTGTTGCAAAGCATTGCCTAAAAATTGTAATTACACGCCCCAACAGGGGCTACAGGGGCTGAAAAATTGTGCCTTAGGCACTGGTGCCACAACACTGCAACCCCTCACAGATACTGTACTTGGAGCACAGCAGTCACACCTGTTGCGAAGTATCTTTTTAAAAAATTGTAATTACACGCCCCTGTTAAACAGGGGCTGAAAAATTGTGCCTTAGGCATTGGTGCTGGTGCCACAACACTGCAACCCCTCACAGACACTGTACTCTTAGCACAGCAATGAGACCTGTTGCAAAGCATTGCCTAAAAATTGTAATTACACGCCCCAACAGGGGCTGAAAAATTGTGCCTTAGGCACTGGTGCCACAACACTGCAACCCCTCACAGATACTGTACTTGGAGCACAGCAGTCAGACCTGTTGCGAAGCATCTTTTTAAAAATTGTAATTACACGCCCCTGTTAAACAGGGGCTGAAAAATTGTGCCTTATGCACTGGTGTGGTGGCATGGATCATTGAGGAGGAGGAAGAGGATAGTCAGTGAACATAACAGGACAGTCACTCAGCATCAGCATAGGCAGTCTTGAAGGGATGTGACATTATAAATTATTCCGTTATATCCGCTTCAGGTGCCTGGTAGCTGGTGGTGATCCAAGACTGATTCATTTTGATGAAGGTCAGTCGATCAACCGAGTCGGTGGACAGGCGCACCCTATGATCGGTGACAAATCCTCCAGCAGCACTGAATGTGCATTCGGAAAGAACGCTGGAGGCAGGACAGGCCAGTAGCTCAATTGCATACTGTGCAAGCTCTGGCCAGTGATCCATCCTCAGGACCCAGTAAGCCAGAGGATTTTCGGTGGGAAAGGTGTCCAAGTCTGACCTTGCCCCAAGGTATTCCTGCACCATGTAGATCAGACGCTGGCGATGGTTGCTGGAACCGATCATACCTTGGGGCTGCGGACTAAAAAATTGTCTGAACGCATCGGTCAGACGTCCACCTTCCCCACCGCTCCTTCTGCTACTGACCGAAGCCTCAGCAACTCGTCGCCCAGGACCAGGAGTTTGTAACCTCCCAGTTTCTGGGAACGCGTTGCACAGACCTTTCTGCAAGGCCTCCCTGAGATGTCTCATCCTCTGCTCCCTCTGCGACGGCAAGATAAGGTCCGCAACCTTACCCTTGTACCGTGGATCAAGGAGAGTGGCCAGCCAGTAATGGTCCCTCTCCTTGATCCGAAGAACACGAGCATCCTTCCGCAGGCTTTTCAGGATCAGGGAGGCCATGCAGCGTAGGTTTGCTGAGGCATTCGGTCCGGAGTCTTCTGGGTCACTGAGGATGACATGATCGCCAGCCACCTCCTCCCAGCCACGTACAAGTCCACTGGTTTGTTGGGACTGTACATCATCCCTAAAAGACTGCTGCTGCTGATGCTGAGTGCCAGGCTCCACCTCCATGCTCACACAATCCTCCTCCTCCTCCTCCTCCTCCTCATCCTCATCCTCTTCCTGTGTGATGGGTGGGACAGAAGGAACACTGTCCGGATAAAGGGGGCCTTGAGAGGCAAGGAAGTCCTCCTCTTCCTGCCTCTGTTCTGCCTCAAGTGCCCTGTCCATTATCCCACGCAGCGTATGCTCCAACAGGTGGACAAGAGGTACAGTGTCACTGATGCATGCACTGTCACTGCTCACCATCCTCGTGGCCTCCTCAAATGGTGAGAGGACAGTGCATGCATCCCTGATCATGCTCCACTGACGTGGGGAAAAAAAACCAAGCTCCCCTGACCCTGTCCTGGTGCCGTAGTCGCAAAGGTACTCATTGATGGCCCTCTGCTGCGTGTGCAGTCGCTGCAGCATGGCCAACGTTGAGTTCCACCTGGTGGGCATGTCACATATTAGGCGGTTCTTGGGCAGGTTCAGCTCCTTTTGCAGCTCAGTCAGCCGAGCACTGGCATTATAAGATCGGCGGAAATGCACACAGACTTTCCTGGCCTGCCTCAGGACATCCTGTAAGCCTGGGAACCTGCCCAAGAACCGCTGCACCACCAGGTTGAGGACGTGAGCCATACAGGGCACATGGGTGAGCTGCCCCTGTCGCAGGGCGGAGAGGAGGTTGGTGCCATTGTCAGAAACGACCATTCCTGGCTTAAGCTGGCGTGGCGTCAACCACCTCTCGGCCTGCCCCTGCAGAGCTGCCAGAACCTCTGGCCCAGTGTGGCTCCTGTCCCCCAAACACACCAGCGCAAGCACGGCATGGCATCTTTTTGCCTGCGTACTTGCGTAGCCCCTTGTACGCCTACGGAGCACCGCTGGTTCCGAGGACAGAGCACTGGAGGAAGAAGAAGAGGAGGGGGTGGAGGAGAGAGGTGTGTCACAACCAGTAGCAGTAGTAGCGTTTTGGAGGCGTGGTGGCGGAACAACCTCCAACACTACTGCACCTTGTCCTGCATCCCTCCCAGCTGCCAATAGAGTGACCCAATGGGCCGTGAAAGAAAGGTAACGTCCCTGTCCATGCCTGCTGGACCATGAGTCAGCGGTAATATGCACCTTACCGCTGACCGCCCTGTCCAGCGAGGCATGGACATTGCCTTCCACATGCCGGTAGAGAGACGGAATCGCCTTCCGTGAGAAAAAGTGGCGTTTGGGAACCTGCCACTGAGGAACCGCACATTGAACAAACTCACGGAAGGGGGCCGAGTCTACCAACTGAAAAGGCAGCAGTTGAAGTGCTAGCAATTTAGCCAAGCTAGCATTCAACCGCTGGGCATGTGGATGGCTGGGAGTGTACTTCTTTCGACGGTCCAGCAGCTGGGGCAGGGAAATTTGCCTGCTACTATCGGACGTCGGTGTACTGCAATTACTTGGTTGTGACACACCTAATTCTACACCTTCAGTCCTCTCACAGCAGCTTTCAGAGAGGACTGAAGATGTAGTGGGGATGGAGATCCCAGCTGATGAGGAGCAAGGAGAGGTCCGCTTAGTTCTTTGGTGTGGGTCTTTTATGTGTGCCTGCCAACGAGCTGCATGGCAGGTCGACATATGTCTGCTCATGCTTGTGGTGCCCAAGCGGCTGATGTTTTGGCCACGCGAGATACGCTTGAGACAAATATTGCAAATAGCAGTGGTGCGATCTGATGCACTCGTCTCAAAAAAGGCCCACACCAAAGAACTTTTCTGATAACGTGCAGAGGCAGCGCCCTGCACAGGCGGAGCTCTGCGGTGTTGTACAGTTGCTGTGCTGGCCTCTAGCTGGCCTCCAGGGGGCATCCTGTCTCGTTGGACATGTGACGCCGCATCCTCCTCCTCCTCCTCCTCCTCTCTCCCTCCAGGCACCTACGTGGCGTCAGTGACCTCATCATCCCCTCCCTCTTCACCACTAGAGCAAACCTGGCAGTAAGCTGCAGCTGGTGGAACAGTACTGCCAGATTGCTGTCCTTCAGCATCCCCTCTCTCTGCGCGCACACTACTGACTTCCTCAAGCTGGGTATCATCATCCGAGCCTTCGAATCGTTGGGCATCCTCCTGGAGCATGTACCCAACACTGTGCTCAAAGAGTTCGGGGGACTCCTCAGGAGGACATGGTGGGTCTAGGGAAGGGGTGGCTGATGAGGCCATTGAGTACGCGTTGGCAGGTGCTCTGCCAGTACCCTGAGCCTGGGTGAGAGAGGATGAAAAGGATGAGGAGGGCTTGGTCATCCATTCTACCAAGCCTTCAGCATGATGCGGCTCCACATGTCCAGCTGCCGAAAACAAAGACGCGCGTGTCCCATGGTCACGTGCTGATGACGATGCACGACCACGTCCATGGCCACGGCCATGTCCACTAGAAACAGAGCCTGCCTGCCCTGTGTTCTTAGCTCTGCACGCTCTGCCTCCCCTTGGCGGTCTTCCAGCCATTGTAGTCGGTAGTCCTGTGGGTGCTGCTGAGAAGAAAATATAGGAGCTCTGTGTGATGCCACTAACACACTAGAAGTCCTATGGGTGCTTCTGCAAAGAAAATATTGGAGCTCTGTGTGATGCCACTAACACACTAGAAGTCCTGTGGGTGCTGCTGAGAAGAAAATATAGGAGCTCTGTGTGATGCCACTAACACACTAGAAGTCCTATGGGTGCTTTCGCAAAGAAAATATAGGAGCTCTGTGTGATTCCACTAACACACTAGAACTCCTATGGGTGCTTCTGCAAAGAAAATATTGGAGCTCTGTGTGATGTCACTAACACACTAGAAGTCCTGTGGGTGCTGCTCAGAAGAAAATATAGGAGCTCTGTGTGATGCCACTAACACACTAGAAGTCCTATGGGTGCTTCTGCAAAGAAAATATTGGAGCTCTGTGTGATGCCACTAACACACTAGAAGTCCTATGGGTGCTTCTGAGAAGAAAATATTGGAGCTCTGTGTGATGCCACTAACACACTAGAAGTTCTGTGGGTGCTTCTGGGAAGAAAATATAGGAAATCTATGTGATGCCACTAACACAGTACAAGTCCTGTGGGTGCTTCTGGGAAGAAAATATAGGAACTCTGTGTGATGCCACTAACACAGTAGAAGTCCTATGGGTGCTTCTGCAAAGAAAATATAGGAACTCTGTGTGATGCCACTAACACACTAGAACTCCTATGGGTGCTTCTGGGAAGAAAATATTGGAACTCTGTGTGATGCCACTAACACACTAGAAGTCCTGTGGGTGCTGCTGGGAAGAAAATATAGGAACTCTGTGTGATGCCACTAACACAGTAGAAGTCCTATGGGTGCTTCTGGGAAGAAAATATAGGAACTCTGTGTGATGCCACTAACACAGTAGAAGTCCTATGGGTGCTTCTGGGAAGAAAATATTGGAACTCTGTGTGATGCCACTAACACACTAGAAGTCCTATGGGTGCTTCTGGGAAGAAAATATAGGAACTCTGTGTGATGCCACTAACACACTAGAAGTCCTATGGGTGCTTCTGGGAAGAAAATATAGGAACTCTGTGTGATGCCACTAACACAGTACAAGTCCTATGGGTGCTGCTGGGAAGAAAATATAGGAACTCTGTGTGATGCCACTAACACAGTAGAAGTCCTATGGGTGCTTCTGGGAAGAAAATATAGGAACTCTGTGTGATGCCACTATCACACTACAAGTCCTATGTGTGCTTCTGGGAAGAAAATTTTGGAACTCTGTGTGATGCCACTAACACACTAGAAGTCCTATGGGTGCTTCTGGGAAGAAAATATAGGAACTCTATGTGATGCCACTAACACAGTACAAGTCCTATGGGTGCTTCTGGGAAGAAAATATAGGAACTCTGTGTGATGCCACTAACACAGTACAAGTCCTATGGGTGCTTCTGGGAAGAAAATATAGGAACTCTGTGTGATGCCACTAACACAGTAGAAGTCCTATGGGTGCTTCTGGGAAGAAAATATAGGAACTCTGTGTGATGGCACTAACACAGTACAAGTCCTATGGGTGCTTCTGGGAAGAAAATATAGGAACTCTGTGTGATGCCACTAACACAGTAGAAGTCCTATGAGTGCTTCTGGGAAGAAAATATAGGAACTCTGTATGATGCCACTAACACAGTACAAGTCCTATGGGTGCTTCTGGGAAGAAAATATAGGAACTCTGTGTGATGCCACTAACACAGTACAAGTCCTATGGGTGCTTCTGGGAAGAAAATATAGGAACTCTGTGTGATGCCACTAACACAGTACAAGTCCTATGAGTGCTTCTGGGAAGAAAATATAGGAACTCTGTGTGATGCCACTAACACAGTAGAAGTCCTATGGGTGCTTCTGGGAAGAAAATATAGGAACTCTGTGTGATGCCACTAACACAGTACAAGTCCTATGGGTGCTTCTGGGAAGAAAATATAGGAACTCTGTGTGATGCCACTAACACAGTAGAAGTCCTATGAGTGCTTCTGGGAAGAAAATATAGGAACTCTGTGTGATGCCACTAACACAGTACAAGTCCTATGGGTGCTTCTGGGAAGAAAATATAGGAACTCTGTGTGATGCCACTAACACAGTAGAAGTCCTATGGGTGCTTCTGGGAAGAAAATATAGGAACTCTGTATGATGCCACTAACACAGTACAAGTCCTATGGGTGCTTCTGGGAAGAAAATATAGGAACTCTGTGTGATGCCACTAACACAGTAGAAGTCCTATGAGTGCTTCTGGGAAGAAAATATAGGAACTCTGTGTGATGCCACTAACACAGTAGAAGTCCTATGGGTGCTTCTGGGAAGAAAATATAGGAACTCTATGTGATGCCACTAACACAGTACAAGTCCTATGGGTGCTTCTGGGAAGAAAATATAGGAACTCTATGTGATGCCACTAACACAGTACAAGTCCTATGGGTGCTTCTGGGAAGAAAATATAGGAACTCTGTGTGATGCCACTAACACAGTACAAGTCCTATGAGTGCTTCTGGGAAGAAAATATAGGAACTCTGTGTGATGCCACTAACACAGTAGAAGTCCTATGGGTGCTTCTGGGAAGAAAATATAGGAACTCTGTGTGATGGCACTAACACAGTACAAGTCCTATGGGTGCTTCTGGGAAGAAAATATAGGAACTCTGTGTGATGCCACTAACACAGTACAAGTCCTATGGGTGCTTCTGGGAAGAAAATATAGGAACTCTGTGTGATGCCACTAACACAGTACAAGTCCTATGGGTGCTTCTGGGAAGAAAATATAGGAACTCTGTGTGATGCCACTAACACAGTACAAGTCCTATGGGTGCTTCTGGGAAGAAAATATAGGAACTCTGTGTGATGCCACTAACACAGTACAAGTCCTATGGGTGCTTCTGGAAAGACAATATAGGAACTCTGTGTGATGCCACTAACACAGTACAAGTCCTATGAGTGCTTCTGGGAAGAAAATATAGGAGCTCTATTTGCTGCCACTAACACACTAGAAGTCCTATGGGTGCTTTTGGGGTGCAGTGATGTACTAACAGCACTGCGGTTGGTACTACTGAAATACTGTACTAACAGTAAGACACGCACCAGACTAACCCCCAGCAGCAGCTAAAAACACACTAACCAGCAGCAGCAATGGACGATCAATGACAGGTAGCAATGGTTTAGCAAATAAATAGCCAATGGTTTAGCAAAGTAGAGCAAATCTTTCTATATGAATCTAGCAGAGTGACACAGAATCAGCCTGATCTCTCCTAATGCCGGAACTCATGTGACCGCCGCCGACGGCGTGGCGGCGTTTTAAATGAGGGGGCGTGTACTAAAGCCCCTGAGCTGTAATTGGCTACAGGCGTCCTGCCTGTAGCCAATTATGGCTCTCCGAGTTTCCGGCGCTGTGATTGGCCAAGCATGCGGGGTCACAGTGCATGCTTGGCCAATCATCAGCCAGCAATGCACTGCGCCGGCCGCGCCGCCGCAATGCATTGCGGGGCCGCTCGCATCACACGAATGTGATGCGAGCGGCCAAAATAGTTCTGCGCTCGCCGAGCGAGCGAACACCCGGTGCTCGATGCGAACATGGGTTCGCATCGAGCACCGGGCCCATCCTTAATAATGAGTGATGGGAACATATACCGGCATTTGTATCCACGCATCTAGACCTGATACCTTCATCTAATCACCATGGAATGAGTCAGAGAAGATGTTGGCTGTCTATGAACAGGATGGGGGGAGGGGGTTAGGTTTTGTCTGGAGATGGGCTTTAGGGTCAAATCTAGTATGTTTCTTGTATAAGTTCTGGATCAGCTTCCCCAGTGTAACTCACCTTGTCTCCTTTCCATGATATTAGCTCTGGTTCTAGTGTAAGTTGCTGACCCTCTGAAAGGGACCCATCAAAGTGGCCCACAATCATACAATCAGTGATATTTCCACCTTTAATTCTTGTAATCCAATTTACAATGTCCAGTGGGCTGGGCAGTTCTCCTTTATCATTAAAAATCATGACCTTGCCATTCGGATCCTTGTACTGGACTTCTTTTACATAGCGGGACAGCTTAAACAAATGACAGAAATTATTATTGGCAACAAGTATATCCACTTACAGACCGGAAGATTTTCCCTCATTAATGACCAGGTCATTTTTTTGAGATACGGCACTCCACCGCTTTAACTGAAAATTGCGCGGCCGTGCGACGCTGTACCCAAACAAAATTGACGTCCTTTTTTCCCCACAAAAAAAGCTTTCTTTTGGTGGTATTTGATCATCTCTGCAGTTTTTATTTTTTGCGCTATAAACACTAAAAAGAATGACAATTTTGAAAAAAAAACAATATTTTTTACTTTTTGCTGTAATAAATATCCCCAAAAATGTTTTTAAAAAATCTAATTACTTCATCAGTTTTGGCCAATATATATTCTTCTATATATTTTGGTAAAAAAAAAAAAAAAAAACCTCAATAAGTGTATATTGATTGGTTTGCGCAAAAGTTTTAGATTAGAACATTTTTAGATTTATGGCATTTTTATTTTTTACTAGTAATGGTGGTAATCAGCGATTTTTAGTGGTACTGCAATATTGGTGAACAGAGCGGACACTTTTGACACATTTTTGGGAGCACTCACATTTATACAGAGTTCGTGCTATACAAATGCACGGATTACAGTGTAAAGGTCACTGGTAGGGAAGGGGTTAATACTAGGGGGTGATCAAGAGATTAAATGTGTTCCCTTGTTTGTGTTTCGAACTGTGGGCGGATGGGACTGACTAGAGGAGGAGACATTAAGTAGGTAGGAGAACCACCACTCCAGGATAATCCACACAACTGAGGTTTGCAGCTTCTCCTAAGATAGAGAGACCCAGGTGCAGGCACGGCACATACTAATGACGATAGATTGAAAGACTCTGGATGGCCGCACTCTAAAATAAATTTCAATGCCTTTTATTTGTGAAACAAAATCACACAAATGTGGGTCACAGCAAAGCAAAAATCACTAACGCATTTCACACTACCAGGAGTGCTTACTCATAGCTAACAGACATGGGAAAATATGGCAAATAAATACAATTCATAACTTTACACACATTGAATAGATTGATGGTTTAATTGGCAAATTGACTACCCAGCTGGTTCAATTAGGTAGCCAGCCTGACTCCATCTAGCACATAATTAAAACCTTTATTGTGAGTCACTGAAAGTACTCATAACCCAATGTTAATTCCATGTCCATATGATGTGTGTAAGCAAAAATATTTATATATATATATGTGTCTGTTTATATGTATATTCATAAAAATATATATAAATAAATATAAGCATGAATAAACAAGTAAAAAATGTGCTACTATAAAGAGTGAAATTAGAGTGCATGAATGGGTGAATGTGCCAGTAAAAAAAACAGTAAAAAATGGTGATAAAGACCACCATTTTTTACAGTTTTTTTTTTTTACTGGCACATTCACCCATTCATGCACTCTAGTTTCACTCTTTTTGGTAGCACATTTTTTACTCATCTATAGGGTTGAGTGAACCCGAACTGTAAAGTTCGGGACCGTACCGGACTTTTGGGTTCCCGGACTCGAACCCGAACAATTGACTGTATGTTCGGGTTCGGGTCCCGTGTCCAGCGATGTAATGGCACATTTTTAAAAAGCTGCAGGGCAGCCAATCAACTTTAGTTTTACTGGCGTGCCCTTAGAAGCCATCACAGCCATGCCTACTAATGGCATGGCTGTGATTGGCCAGTGCAGCATGTGACCCAGCCTCTATATAAGCTAGAGGCACACAGCAGAGCACGTCACACTGCTTTACACAGTGTAGGGAAAGGTACCTGGCTGCTGTGAGGGAGAGAATTACATGCTAGGAGTCAATCCAGATTCATAAAATATCTTCTAATTAGTCAGTGATCTACATAGATAGAGAGTGTAAGGCAAGGTTCCTGTGTCTGCTTTGAGGGAGAGAGAATTATCTAGGAGTCCAGATTCAGAAATCAAGTCTAATAAGTCAGCGATCTACATAGATTTACCTGGTTGAGTTGCAGTGCACAGTCTTTATACACTGCCATGAGCCCAGTGCCAGACAAAATATAACTTTTATCTGCAAGCTCAGTGCACCAGCACTGCATATGTTACTGTGAGATACACCCTGTACATACTGTGGGAGTATTCTGCTATTGCAAAAACATTGCAAAAAAAAAAAAATTTTGCAGTGTTTTCTGCATATGTGCAGGATTGACATATTCAATTGATCTTTTTTTCTTCTGTTGTGCTATTCCAAAAAAAAAATGTGAGTGAATTTTTTTTTTCATAGAATTTTCTGCAGTTTTGCAGCTTTTGAGATACACCCTGTACATACTGTGGGTGTATTCTGCTATTATGCTATTTCTGCTTGGCCAATCATAGCGCCAGCAGCAAGGAGAGCAATAATTGGCCACAGGCAGGATGCCTATGGCCAATTTTAGCTCAGGGGGTTTAGTACACGCCCCACACTATATAAGGCCGCCGCGCTGGCGGCCTTGTGTAGTGTGTTCCGGCGTGCAGGGAAAGAGGATTGATAGGCAGGGACAGTGTGAACTTATTATCAGTCATTTGTGTGGGGGGAAAGTGCAGGGAAAGAGCATTGATAGGCAGGGATAGTGTGTTTTTCTTAGGCATTTGCGTGTGGGGAAAGTGCAGGGAAAGAGCATTGATAGGCAGGGACAGTTGTTCTTGAATCTTTATTACCAGGCATTTGCAGGACTTAGTGTGTGTTCTGTGCCTCCAGCGCAGTATACACCTGTATCTACCCTTTAGTGGTGTTATTCAGTGGTGCTCTATAAATACAGCCATCTGCAGGAGTTAGTGTGTGCTGTGTGAGTCCAGCACAGCACAGTATAAACCTGCACCTGTATCTACCCTTTGTGATGTTCTCTATAAATACAGCCATCTGCAGGAGTTAGTGTGTGCTGTGTGAGTCCAGCACAGCACAGTATAAACCTGCACCTGTATCTACCCTTTGTGCTGTTCTTTATAAATACAGCCATCTGCAGGAGTTAGTGTGTGCTGTGTGAGTCCAGCACAGCACAGTATAAACATGCACCTATATCTACCCTTTGTGCTGTTCTCTATAAATACAGCCATCTGCAAGAGTTAGTGTGTGCTGTGTGAGTCCAGCACAGCACAGTATAAACATGCACCTATATATACCCTTTGTGCTGTTATCTATAAATACAGCCATCTGCAGGAGTTAGTGTGTGCTGTGTGAGTCCAGCACAGCAAAGTATAAACCTGCACCTGTATCTACCCTTTAGTGCAGTTCTCCATTGATACAGCCATCTGCAGGAGTTAGTGTGTGCTGTGTGAGTCCAGCACAGTATAAACCTGCACCTGTATCTACCCTTTAGTGCTGTTGTTCTCCATTGATACAGCCATCTGCAGGAGTTAGTGTGGGTGTTGTGTGAGTCCAGCACAATATACACTACCCAATTGCTGTTTTTCCCGTCTCCCTGCAGGCCATTACAATGTCTGGAAGGCCAACAAGGAGAGACAGGCAGTCACGAGCCAAGAAAAGAGGGCAAGCAGGCTCTGTGTCTAGAGACAGCAGTGCTGGTCATGGACGCGGTGCATCGTCAGCAGCACGTGGCCATGGGACACCTTATTTTCGGCAGCTGGACGTGTTGAGCCGCAACATGCCGAAGACTTGGTAGAGTGGATGACCAAGCCCTCCTCATCCTCCTCATCCTCTCTCACCCAGGCTCAGGTTACTGGCAAAGCAGCTGCCAACACGTACTCTTCCCTCGTCTCAATGTCATCAGTCACCCCTTCCCTAGATCCACCATGTCCTCCTGAGGAGTCCCCCGAACTGTTTAAACACAGCATTGGGTACATGCTCCAGGAGGATGCCCAGCGTTTTGAAGGCTCTGATGATGATAACCAGCTAGAGGAAGGCAGTAGCGTGAGCGCAGAGAGAGGGGATGCTCAAGGACAGCAATCTGGCAGTCATGTTCCACAAGCTGCAGCATACTGCCAGGTTTGCTCCAGTGGTGAAGAGGAAGGGGATGATGAGGTCACTGACTCCATGTGGGTGCCTGATCGGAAATACCGTACTTCGTCACCGGGTTCCGGGTATGCGCACGCGCGGTAGAGCGGCTCAGCAAACAGTACAGATACGCCGGGTAGCGGGTGCGCATGCGCGGGTCCATGGCGCTCGGGTATCTGATGCAGCTCAGCCAGTGCAGCTCACCGCTGTGCGCGGCACTGACAGAGGACGAGTGCGCATGCGCACTCGTCCGGGTACCCCACCTGACCACTTACCTGGCCTATAAAAGGCTTCCTCTGTCTCCTCACAAATCGCTGGTTTGTTGTCTCTTCCTGAGTCCTGGCTCCAGTCCTTGTATCCTGTATCCTGTGTCCTGTACCTTGTATCCAGTACCTTGTATCCTGTACCTGCTTGATTACCTGTGCCTGACCCGGAACCCGCTTGACCACCGCTGCTGTTACCTGTGTTTGACCCCTGGCCTGCTTCCTGGATACCTCTGCTGCCTGATAACCTGTGCTTGACCCTCGACCTGCTTACTGGACATTCTCTGAGTTACTTACCTGTGTTTGACCCCTGGCCTGCTTCCTGGATACCTCTGCTGCCTGATTACCTGTGCTTGACCCTCGGCCTGCTTACTGGACATTCTCTGAGTTACTTACCTGTGTTTGACCCCTGGCCTGCTTCCTGGATACCTCTGCTGCCTGATTACCTGTGCTTGACCCTCGGCCTGCTTACTGGACATTCTCTGAGTTACTTACCTGTGTTTGACCCCTGGCCTGCTTCCTGGATACCTCTGCTGCCTGATTACCTGTGCTTGACCCTCGGCCTGCTTACTGGACATTCTCTGAGTTACTTACCTGTGTTTGACCCCTGGCCTGCTACTGGATACCTCTTCTGCCTGATCATCCATGCTTGACCTTTGGCTTGCCTACTGGACATTCTCTGAAGCTACTTGTGTTTGACCCTCTGCTCTGTGTTCTGGACTTCTAGTTCTCACATGCACCTAATGGTCCTCCTCTAGTACACGTTCTGGTACCTACATAACCTCTGCCTCATCACGGTCCTGCCAGGTGTCTACTTCCAGTGCAGCATCAGCCTCTCCTGGTCAACGTCGCTACTGCACACCACCTGCAACACACCTGCTGGCAACCCGTGCATCTTTGTGCCCGGTGACCTCTGTATCCACTCCAGAGGCATTGTGCACCTAGTCGCAAGGGGAGCAGCTCTCAGAGTTTCGGCCCCGGTGAGTACCTCTGACAGTACAAACCAGCCAATGTCCGAGGCCGACAGAGCTGGTTCACCCCTTGAGGCCTTATGCCAGCAGGTGACAGCCCTTACTCAGGCTGTACAATGCCTCCAGAATGGATACTTCCAGATCGAGGGATGTCTCCAGCATCTGACCCTCTCTCCTAATCAAGCAGACCAGTCACCTCCTGCAGCCAGCACCTCCACTCTCTCTCAAGCACCTGGAGGTGCTCTCCCTACTTATGTCATGTCTAACCCTGATCCCAGGGTCCCCATACCAGAAAGTTTTTCCGGGGATCGAAAGAAGTTTTGCTCTTTTAGGAATTCTTGTTTACTACACCTGGCCCTGCAACCCAGGACTTTTCAGATGGAATCCACCAAGGTGGGTTTCATTATCTCTCTGCTCTCCGATGAACCCCAATCCTGGGCACACCACTTGATGGAACAAAAGAGCTCACAGCTGGATTCTGTAGAGACTTTCTTCTCCGCCATGGCAGCACTCTATGAGGACTCCCAACGCACAGGTACGGCAGAATCCACTCTGCACACCCTATCCCAGGGTAGAAGGCCCGTAGAGGACTATATAGTAGATTTTCGCAAATGGGCTGCAGATACAGAGTGGAATGAGTCTGCTCTGAAGTACCAATTTCGTTTGGGACTCTCCGAAGTATTAAAGGACGAACTGGCCCGGGGAGAAGTTCCAACCACGCTGTCATACCTCTGCCAACTTGTCACCAAACTTGATCGTCGGTTTGCGGGAACGACGGGCAGAAAAGCTCCAAAGTCCCCGGCCCACCTGGATGATGCCCCGGGTCCCCTTGGCACCTGCTCCTTCTTAGAACTCCCGCTCGTCCCCCCATGGGGAACCCATGCAGTTGGGCCTGGCACGGTCCCCCCTGTCTGCTGAAGAAAGACTTTGTCGTCGACAAGCTAACCTCTGTCTCTACTGCGGAGGCACCGGTCATTATCTACAGAAATGCCCAGTGAGACTCAGTAAGTGCCCTTCTCGGTCACTCTCGAGCTCACACACTACTGGAGTTCCCCATTCTCATTTGACTGTTCCACTCTCCCTACAGGTGGCAGGAGAGGCCTTCCAGCTGGGAGCCATCCTTGATTCAGGGGCATGCAGTTGCTTCATGGACTTGACCCTGGCACGGCACCTGAACCTTCTTTTGAAGACCAAGAAGCAACCTCTCCAAGTTCAGTTGGCTGATGGCTCTCCGCCCTGCTCAGGACCTGTGACCCAGAAGACCGATCCCATCCTGACCTACACCAATTCAGGGCACCATGAACTCTTACGCTTCAATGTAATTCACTCTCCGATGTTTCCTATCATCCTGGGGTATCCTTGGTTACAGGCCCACAACCCTCGGATTGACTGGAACAGCAGAGAAGTGGTGTTTTCTTCCCCCTACTGCCTGCAGCACTGCTTTCCGGATGTCACCTCAAAACCTCCCACCTGTCTTGCCATGCAACCCAGTCCCAAGGACCTGCAACATGTCCCGGCACCCTATCGGGATTTTATGGACATCTTCGACGAGAAAAAGGCTGAAGTTCTTCCTCCTCACCATTCATATGACTGTCCAATTGATCTCCTGCCAGGGGCTGAGATCCCCTTCGGAAGAATCTTCCCCTTATCAGAGACCGAACTAGAAGCCCTGCGGGTGTATATTGATGAAAACCTCGCTAAAGGGTTCATTCAACCATCCTATTCTCCAGCAGGGGCTGGGATCTTCTTTGTGGAAAAAAAGGACGGTTCTCTCAGACCCTGTGTGGACTACAGGGAACTCAACAAAATCACCATCAAGAACAGGTACCCACTCCCACTCATCCCCAAACTTTTCCAACGGCTCAGGACTGCCAAGATCTTCACCAAGCTCGATCTACGTGGGGCCTACAACTTGGTAAGAATACATTCCGGGGATGAGTGGAAAACGGCCTTCAGATCGAGATTCGGTCACTTTGAGTACCTGGTCATGCCCTTCGGGCTTTGCAACGCCCCAGCCACCTTCCAGCATCTTGTCAACGACATCTTCCGTGAGTATCTGGATAACTTTCTCATTGTGTATCTTGACGATATTCTGATTTTCACCAACTCACTAGAAAACCACCGTCAACATGTCCGGAAGGTCCTTCTCATCTTACGTAAGCACGGACTCTATGTCAAAGGGGAGAAATGCGAGTTTGAGACAGATACAGTGGTGTGAAAAAGTGTTTGCCCCCTTCCTCATTTCCTGTTCCTTTGCATGTTTGTCACACTTAAGTGTTTCGGAACATCAAACCAATTTAAACAATAGTCAAGGACAACACAAGTAAACACAAAATGCAATTTGTAAATGAAGGTGTTTATTATTAAAGGTGAAAAAAAATCCAAACCATCATGGCCCTGTGTGAAAAAGTGATTGCCCCCCTTGTTAAAACATACTATAACTGTGGTTGTCCACACCTGAGTTTAATTTCTCTAGCCACACCCAGGCCTGATTATTGCCACACCTGTTCACAATCAAGGCATCACTTAAATAGGAGCTGCTTGACACAGTAAGGTCCACCAGAAGATCCTTAAAAGCTACACATCATGCCGAGACCCAAAGAAATTCAGGAACAATTGAGAAAGAAAGTAATTGAGATCTATCAGTCTGGAAAGGGTTATAAAGCCATTTCCAAAGCTTTGGGAATCCAGCGAACCACAGTGAGAGCCATTATCCACAAATGGCGAAGACATGGAACAGTGGTGAACCTTCCCAGGAGTGGCCGGCCGCCCAAAATTACCCCAAGAGTGCAGCGACGACTCATCTAAGAGGTCACAAAAGACCCCACAACAACGTCCAAGGAACTGCAGGCCTCACTTGCCTCAGTTAAGGTCAGCGTTCATGCCTCCACCATCAGGAAAAGACTGGGCAAAAATGGCCTGCATGGCAGAGTTCCAAGGAGAAAACCACTGCTGAGCAAAAAGAACATCAAAGCTTGTCTCAATTTCTCCACAACACATCTTGATGATCCCCAAGACTTTTGGGACAACATTCTGTGGACTGATGAGACAAAAGTGGAACTCTTTGGAAGGTGTGTGTCCAAGTATATCTGGCGTAGAAGGAACACTGCATTTCAGAAAAAGAACATTATACCAACAGTAAAATATGGTGGTGGTAGTGTGATGGTCTGGGGCTGTTTTGCTGCTTCAGGACCTGGAAGACTTGCCGTGATAAAAGGAACTATGAATTCTGCTGTCTACCAAGAGATCCTGAAGGAGAATGTCCGACCATCTGTTCGTGTACTCAAGCTGAAACGAACTTGGGTTCTGCAGCAGGACAATGATCCTAAACACACCAGCAAGTCCACCACCGAATGGCTGAAGAAAAACAAAATGAAGACTTTGGAGTGGCCTAGCCAAAGTCCTGACCTGAATCCTATTGAGATGTTGTGGTATGACCTTAAAAAGGCCGTTCATGCTCGAAAACCCTCTAATGTAACTGAATTAGGACAATTCTGCAAAGATTAGTGGGCCAAAATTCCTCCAGGACGCTGTAAAAGCCTCATTGCACGTTATCGCAAACGCTTGGTTGCAGTTGTTGCTGCTAAGGGTGGCCCAACCAGTTATTAGGTTTAGGGGGCAATCACTTTTTCACACAGGGCCATGATGGTTTGGATTTTTTTCACCTTTAATAATAAACACCTTCATTTACAAATTGCATTTTGTGTTTACTTGTGTTGTCCTTGACTATTGTTTAAATTGGTTTGATGTTCCGAAACACTTAAGTGTGACAAACATGCAAAGGAACAGGAAATGAGGAAGGGGGCAAACACTTTTTCACACCACTGTACCATCCAGTTCCTGGGCTTCATCATCACCACCGGAGGAGTTCTGATGGACCCACAAAAGGTGAAGGCAATCCAGGAATGGCCTGCCCCCACGGACAAGAGGTCAGTTCAACGCTTTATTGGGTTTGCAAACTTCTACAGATGGTTTATTCAGGGGTTTTCTGCAATTGTGTCCCCAATCACGCAACTTACCTGCCAGCAAACCAAATTCCAATGGACTCCCCAAGCGCAAAGCGCATTTGAAAAACTTAAGGAACTTTTTTCGTCTGCACCCATCCTGAAGCACCCTGACCCAGAGCTCCCTTATGTGCTAGAAGTAGACGCGTCCGACTCTGCTACGGGAGCAATCCTGTCACAGAGAAGTGGCCCAAAGGCCTTGCTTCATCCGGTCGCCTTGGCCTCCCGAAAATGAAGTCCCCCAGAAAAGAATTATGATGTAGGCGACCGAGAATTACTTGCGATTAAGTTCGCCCTAGAGGAATGGAGATATCTGCTGGAAGGAGCTTCCCAACCCATTCTCATCTTCACAGATCACCGCAATTTAGAGTACCTTAGGGCAGCTAAACGCCTAAGACCCAGACAGGCCCGTTGGGCCTTGTTTTTCTCCCGATTTAACTTTCACATCACTTATCGTCCCGGCTCCAAGAATGGCAAGGCTGACGCCTTATCCTGCATGTTTCTGAACACAGAGTCTCCTAAAGAACCTGCCACTATTCTGTCTGCACATAACTTCCTCCATGCCATCCAACCTGACCTAACCGTAGCCCTGAAACAAGCCTCCAGTCAATTTTCTGTTCCCTCATTACCCTTTCTGGAAAAGAAACAGGACTTACTTTGGGCCCATGGCCGAATATTTGTTCCTCCCCCAGTCAGGCTCCAAGTCCTGCAGGCCCTTCACGACCACAAGATGTCTGGCCATTTCGGAATGCAAAAGACGGCCGACTTGGTAAGTCGGTCCTACTGGTGGCCAGGCTGGAGAAAGGACTGCCAGAACTATGTACTTTCCTGTAACACCTGCCAGAGAAACAAGGGGTCCAACATCAAGTCCTGGGGTCTGCTGAGACCTCTCCCCGTTCCTGAACGTCCATGGAAGGAGATTTCCATGGACTTTATTGTAGATTTACCTCCCTCAGATTCCTTCACCACGATTCTGGTTGTGATAGATCGCCTCTCAAAAATGGCCCACTTTTTGCCCATGAAGTGTACCCCTTCGGCTGCCTCCACCACGGACATTTTCATCAGGGAAATTGTAAGGCTACACGGGGTACCAGCCAATATCACTTCAGACCGGGGGGTACAGTTCACCTCAAGGTTTTGGAGAGATCTCTGCAAGTCCCTAGAAATTAAATCTTCCATGTCCTCAGCATACCACCCAAAAACCAATGGCCAGACCGAGCGGACCAATCAGACTCTTGAGCAATATCTGAGATGTTTCTGTTCCTACTCCCAAGATGACTGGTCGGGCCTGTTACCTTACGCAGAGTTTGCTTACAATAACTCCCTACATTCTGCCATTAACCAAACGCCCTTTTGGGCAAACTACGGATATCACCCCTCTTTTCTTCCAGATGCCATTCCAGACGTCTCTACTCCAGCAGCACAGGAACTGGTCAAACATATCCAGGACAACTTCCTCCAAATCCAACAGGCCATGAAGGAAGCGCAAAAGGGGTATGAGGTACAGTACAATCGGGGCAGGAAGGAATGTCCACCATTCAAGGTTGGTGAGAAAGTTTGGTTATCAACTGCTAATTTGAAACTCCCCTGTCCATCCCGGAAACTTGGTCCCAGGTTCATTGGTCCTTTTGAGGTCAAGAGGGTGATCAATCCAGTCGCATTTGAACTAGTCTTACCCAGTTCCTATAAGATCCAACCAGTATTCCATGCCTCTTTACTCAAACCTGTAATTGCCAATTCCTTCCCTGACAGGCAGATGCCACTTCCTCCACCCATCACCATTCAAGAAGAATTTGAAGTCGAGAAGATCCTGGATTCCCGTAGAAGAAGAGGGCAGGGTAGGTGGGTGTGGCTCAGAGATGGCTGAGTGAGGAGGAACAGCAGAGGAGCACCTGGCTTTCCCCAGCTAGCCCGCGGCATGTGAGGAGACTACTCACCGTTTGAATGCGGCATGACAACTAATAAAAGATACAAGACCAGATCAGCTACAAAACCCTCTATATCTCATAGCTTACCCCAGAGTGGGATAAGAAAATACCTCCGGGAACCGCATCTGACACCGGGGGTGGAGGATTTAATGCCACGCAGAGTTAGCACAGACACCGGAGCAATCGTACCGGCATCCCGACTACATACCCTCACCCCGGCCCCTGAACTTCAGCGTCGGATATCGGAGGTAGTGGCAACAGCTTCCGACAGACTCAGCACGGACGGCGGATCACGGATCATCCCTCCTGATACAGATCAGCGCTGCCGCATACACTCGGGCAGGGAACCTACATCTCAGGGCGGATCCAAAGGGGATAACGTGACCACTCTGCCTTTAGCTGGATCGGCAGACCTACCTCCTCCCCCGCCCGGCCAGCAACACAAACAACACACGCTGCTTGGAACAGATACAGGCGGACCTGGAGCAGACGCAGCCGAACGGCGTCCGACAGTACCACCAAGCCTCTCTCCAGAGCAGCATTTGATATCCGTAGAAGCCCTCACAGTGGATACGAGCGGACCGCAAACAGGTGAGAGCACTGTTATATTTTCCACATTACCGCATCTCCCTTCATTAGAACCGGAACAGCAGCAGCATCCCCAGATGAAAAGTACAGCTGCAATCCCACGGGGTAATAGCAACAAGGACACTATTGAACTGTCTCTAGAGGAGCGTACCCCCAATACCTCTGCTTTTGATCAGCCCACTGAGAATCTAGGGGCCCCGAAGCTGCCTATGGCAAGCCCTCCAAGTAGCCAGATTAACATGGAGAGTAAGCTAATGTCCCTGATACAAGCACTCCCTACAAAAGCTGACATTGAAGCTATGATCTCACGCATAGAGGAGGCCCATACCAGGGATATTAAGGAGATAAGGTCAGAAATACAGGCTCTCTCTGGCCGGGTAGAAGGTGGGGAGGCTTCAAGATCATTACTAGAGTCTAGAGTAACAGCTTTGGAACACTCTCAATCCTCACCGACAGATATAACTAACAATATACAGCTACATTTAGAGGAATTGGAAGATCGCAGCCGTCGCAATAATCTGCGCCTACGGGGAATTCCGGAGACCATTGAAATAGAAGCACTGGCAGAGACAGCGATAATGATTTTCCATAAAGTTTTGGGAACTATACCAGCTTCTCTGGAGCTAGACAGGGTGCACAGAACCCCAGGTCCAAGGGCCCCAGAGTCAGATAGACCACGAGACGTCCTTTGTAGAGTACACAGGTACCAGCAGAAAGAACTTATCCTTAACAGAGCATGGGAGCATGGAGACCTAGAACTGGATGGGATGGTGGTGAGGATTCTACCAGATATATCAAGAGCAACATTGCAGAGGAGGGCTATATTACGCCCGATCCTGGAGTTAGCTAGACGTCAGGACTTTACGTATAGGTGGAGATATCCATTTGCGGTGACTTTTCATAAAGCTCAATCATCCTATACGTTATGCTCTCCAACCGACCTCCCTGCCCTGTATGCCTACCTGGGCGCAGAACCAGTACATGTACAGAATTGGCTTCAGAGCATTCCCAGATCGATGGCCCGGCCGGGCTTATCTACTAGACAAAATAACCAGCCTGCTCGTATACAGGGACCCAGGAGGGGCTCTAGAGGACTACCCACAAAGGGGATAGGCGATGCACAGCAGACAGCTAGGGATGGACAAACCCCACTTAGAACATCAGACTTGAAATTAATAAGAGTGGAATAATACCTAATGTTCAGCATGGCTAGGATCCTTGTTTGGCTTCCCCCCCCTCTTTGTTAAATCTTTTTTTTTTTTTTTTTTTTTTTTCCTTCAATATTTTTTTTTTTTTATTTTTTGGGATGGGGGAGGGGGGGAGAGGTTGGTCTGGTTTCTGGTATGTGGCGCTTAGAATAGGGTGGTTATAGCATATTAAAATTAAAATTAAAATTAAAATAAAAGCCAAATAAATGGCCTACATATATAAAATGACCCTCTGGGGGCTTTTTTCCTTTTTTTTTTTGTTTTTCTCCTCTTCCCCCCCTCCTTCTCTTCTTTTTTTTTTTTTTTTTTTTTTTTTTTCATTCTTCGGCTTTCTGGTAATAGTAGGCAGAGGTAACGGAGATAATCTGCCTAATATGTGTAAACTAATATAGTGGATTGCAGAGGGATGGAAATTAGGATGTCATTGTGAAAGGTAAAATATACTCTGAGGTCTTCACGCTAAGGGAAACTGAGGAGGCTGGAAGATCTGGGGAGAAGGGTAATAGAGAAGGGGAAAGGGGGAAGAGTAATTTCGGGATTAAGCAATAAAATGAACGGTAAATACTAGCTGGAAGGGGGAGGGGGTTAGAAAGGGGAGAAATAAACTAATAAACATGTAAAGTATACAGGTAGATATTGACGCCTCAACAAGAAAATCTGAGAGATGCGTTCCTCCCAGAGACATCTTGGACGGACAATCTGGACACCTGTGAGAAACATATATTCACCCAAAAAATATCACTAGGGGAAGGGGTCTGATTAAACTAATAGGGGAGATAACAGAATTCGTGCACTTACACAAGATCGAACACATGGTGAGAGGGTTAAAGGATAGGAGTCTACTACCCAGTGATAGGGTTAGTAGAGATCACGGGGGGGGGGGGGGGGGGGTGGGTCGGTTGCTGTATAATTTTAATTGAGGAAAACTTGAAGGGGGACAATCACATGAGATGAAACACAAGGTGGATGGGTTAAGGGATAAGTATAGGAGGCTACCACCCAGTGACCGGGTTGGTAGAGAACACTAACCATATTGTATATATATATACACAGAGCATTTTTTTTTTTTTGGGGGTTTTTGGTGGGATTTCTCTACCCCTGACCCCCCCCAGCAGGGAGTAGAGAAACGGAAATACTCACACTCACAATAAAATGGGGGGTTTTCACCCTTTTTTTTTTTTTTTTTTTTTTTTTCTTAAAATGGGGGGAATAAGTTCCCCTCTCTATAAATGAGGGAAAGGAATTACACATATAGAATTAGGCTAACATTAGGTCAACACATATAGAATTAGGTTTAGGTTAACACTAGGGGTGAATACATGCTATCACAGGAAAGGGAAGGGCGGGAGGCCTCAGTACAAGAGGTATCTTAGGAATCTCCCGATACCCCCCCCCCCCTCTCCCTAAAAAAATTTTTCTTTTTTTTATTTTCCCCTCCTTTTTTCGCTCTCTTTTTAACGATAATTAGCGGTATTTAGAGACAAAGACTGAGGTCATATTACTCTTATCTAGATAGGATTGATATAAAGAGTAAATTCTCTAAAAACCTTCACAAGGTATCTTATGGAACGGTGGGGGATGGGGGGGGTAGGGTAAATGATGTAAATATTGTGATTATGAAATTGCCGAATGTCAAAATTTCAAGGTGATCAGAGTTGTCTCCTCGTGGGGGGGCGGGGACGCTGGGGGGGGCCAGGCGGCCCGAGCTCGGCGCTCTTTGACTACACCCCCACATAGGATAGCGCTCTCTTCCAGTCGGGAACTGGAGAGCGCAATAGCAAAATTTTGCTGTTCTAAATAGAACTGTTTCCCACTAAAAGTGGGCTATCTCGCCTTTTGTTTATTTTTTCTAAGGAGAAAGGAAGAAAAAGGAAGGAAAGAAAATTTTATTGTTTTTATTTTTTTTTTTTTTTTTTTTTTTACATTTTTTTTCTACTTTTTTTTTTTTTTTTTTTTTTTTTTTTTCTCTCTTTTTTTACGTGGGTTTTTTTTTCTTTTTTTTTTTTTTTTTTTTTTTTTGGGGGACGGGGGGGGATGTTATAGAACCGAGAAATGGAGACGGTGAGCATACTCTCATTGAACGCTAAGGGACTTAACGTCCCGGAAAAAAGACGTATGTTAATGGCAGATCTATACCGGAAGAAGTCGGATATCGCCTTCATCCAGGAGACGCATTTTAAAGATGGTAAGTTACCAATCTTAAAAAATAGATTTTTCCCAGTAGCTTACCATTCTACGAATAATCTCACTAAAACATGCGGGGTGTCTATAATAATCTCATCTAAGGTACCATGGACTTGTGTGGAGGAAAAAGCAGACCCAAGGGGACGATATCTTTTTCTAAGAGGCATGATTGGCAGCATTGAGGTAACACTTGCTAGTATTTACGCACCTAACTCTCAACAGGAGATCTTTATTACTCAAACATTAGACCTACTGAACGAATTCACTAAGGGTCAACTTATACTTGGTGGTGATTTTAATATACCATTAATACCATCTGAAGACACTTCCTCGGGAAATTCCTCAATACCTATTAGTGCACGGAAACGAATTTCCAGAGTGCTACATAAGGCACAGCTGGTCAAACATAGAGGTCCAGGTCACAACTTCCTCAATTACTTATCCTAAGAGCCTACTACAGGACAGGCTTCCGAACCAATGATACCCCGGAAAGTAAGGAAGCAAAAGAACTATTCCTTAACAGACCATGGAGCATGGAGACTAGACTGGTGGATGGTGTGAGGATTCTAGATATATCCAAGAGCAACATGCAGGGAGGGCTATATAACGCCCAATAAAAAACAAAAAAAAAAAAATATAATAAAAAAAAAAAAAAAATAGGAAAAAAAAAAAATAGGAGTTACCTAACCATCAGACTTTACGAATAGGTTGGAGATATCCATTTGCGGTGACTTTTTCATAAAGCTCAAATCATCCTATACGTTATGCTCTCCAACCGACCTCCCTGCCCTGTAAGCCTACCTGGGCGCAGAACGATACAATGTACAGAATTGGCCTTCAGAGCATTCCCAGATCGATGGCCGGCTTCCGGGCTTATCTACTAGACAAAATAACCAGCCTGCTCGTATACAGGGACCCAGGAGGGGGCTCTAGAGGACCTTCACCCACAAAGGGGATAGGCGATGCACAGCAGACAGCTAGGGATGGACAAACCCCACCTTAAAAATCAGGACTTAATAATTATAGAGTGGAATAATACCTAATGTTCAGCATGGCTAGGATCCTTGTTTGTCTTCCCCCCCTCTTTGTTAAATCTTTTTTTTTTTTTTTTTTTTTTTTTCTTCAATATATTTTTTTTTTTTATTTTTTGGGATGGGGGAGGGGGGGAGGAGTTGGTTGGTCTGGTTCTCTGGTATGTGGCAAAAGGGGTATGTGACCGGTTGGTAGAGAACACTAACCATATTGTATATATATACACAGAGCATTTTTTTTTTTTTGGGGGGTTTTTGGTGGGATTTCTCTACCCCTGACCCCCCCCCAGCAGGGAGTAGAGAAACGGAAATACTCACACTCACAATAAAATGGGGGGATTTCACCCTTTTTTTTTTTTTTTTTTTTTTTTTTTTTAAAATGGGGGGAATAAGTTCCCCTCTCTATAAATGAGGGAAAGGAATTACACATATAGAATTAGGCTAACATTAGGTCAACAGGGGGATACAATGTCAAAATTTCAAGGTGTACTACACCCCCACATAGGATAGCGCTCTCTTCCAGTCGGGAACTGGAGAGCGCAATAGCAAAATTTTGCTGTTCTAAATAGAACTGTTTCCCACTAAAAGTGGGCTATCTCGCCTTTTGTTTATTTTTTCTAAGGAGAAAGGAAGAAAAGGAAGGAAAGAAAATTTTATTGTTTTTTTTTTTTTTTTTTTTTTTTTTTTTTCCTCTCCTTTTTTTTTTTTTTTTTTTTTTTTTTTTTCTCTCTTTTTTTACGTGGGTTTTTTTTTTTTTTTTTTTTTTTTTTTTTTTTTTTTTTTTTTTTTTATTTTTCTCTCTTTTTTTACGGGGGGGGGTGTTATAGAACCGAGAAATGGAGACGGTGAGCATACTCTCATTGAACGCTAAGGGAATCGGGGCAGGAAGGAATCACTTGGTCAGACCACTCCACCAGACTAAATGAGAGCCTACTACAGGACAGGGAAGTAATCAAGAGAAACAGCGAACTAAGCAATTGACCTATCTCTTGAATGAATTAAATCTAGTAGAAGCACAATATAAACACGCTCAAACAGCAACATTGGAGACTGAATTAAAAATTTTACGTAAAAAAATCGTAGATTTGATGCTATTTAAAGCAAAAGCACAAATTCAGATCTGTCGGAGGGTATCATATGAGTCGGGTAATAAATGCGGAAAGGTACTAGCTAGGACTTTAAGAGAACAGGTTCTTGGGAATTATATACCACATATAGTGAAGGCAAATGGACAGAAATGCTCCCTCCCTAAAGATATTGTGAAGGAGTTTGAAAAGTATTACTCAACCTTATATAATCTACAGAAAGACCCCCCTCCACTGGCACAGACAGAGGAATACTTAATGAAATCCCAAATGCCCAAACTTACACCTGAGGCTAGTAACTTACTGGATGAACCGTTCACACTTGAGGAGATCCAAAAAGCGATCGGATATATAAAACAAGGAAAGGCCCCGGGGCCGGATGGGTATACCATTGCCTATTATAAAACTTTAATAGTACCTCTCGGTAAATTTATGCTGAAGTTCTTCAATAACCTGTGCCCGGACACGAAACTCCCCCGAGATACTCTTATGGCTTATATTGCAGTGATACATAAAGAGGGGAAAGATCCTACAGCATGTGGCAGCTATAGGCCAATCTCGCTGCTGAACACGGATCTAAAAATACTTACGAAAATTATAGCAGGTAGAATTCAAGAGTACATTCCAGCTTTAATCCACCTGGACCAGGTTGGATTTGTACCCACCCGGGAGGCCAGAGACAATGTAATTAAGGTGATAAACCTTCTACATGTTGTAAATAGGAAACAAATCCCATGCGTCTTTCTAGGAACGGACGCAGAAAAGGCTTTTGATAGGGTCGATTGGCAATACATGATGTCAGTGCTAAGGTATGTAGGAATGGGAAACGTCATGATGGCCCGCATATGTTCAATATACTCGGATCCCACAGCACGAGTGAGAGCCAACGGGGTTCTGTCAGAGCCTATTATAATCAAGAACGGTACAAGACAAGGCTGCCCCCTATCGCCACTCCTATTTGCCCTGGCATTGGAGCCATTTTTATGTACGGTCCGGTTAAACCCGGATATAGGGGGAGTGCCGATAGGGGACACCCAACAGAAAATATCAGCATATGCGGATGATATGATGTTTTCACTTACAAACCCAATAATCTCCTTACCGATGCTTCTTAGCGAATTTAATAAATATGGTATTCTATCTAATTTGAAGATTAATTTCAATAAGTCAGAGGCAATGGGAGTGGGCATAAAACACATGGAGCTTTTAAATTTTCAGACCAGTTTTAAATTTAAATGGACAACATTAGCGTTAAAGTATCTGGGGACATACATACCATCTAAAATATCTAAACTATTCGAATTAAATTTCCCACCATTGCTAAAAGAAACGCGGGCACTACTTGACAAATGGAAAACAGGACTACACTCGTGGCTCGGAAGATGTAATATTATTAAGATGTGTATACTTCCTAAATTCTTGTACCCGCTTCAAGCTCTGCCGATCTCGATCCCCACTAAATTTCTAGATCAGGTGGCCAAAATGTTTTTTGATTTTATTTGGGCCCACAAACACCCTAGATTGAATAGACAACAAATGGTACTCTCAAAAATACATGGAGGCCTGGCAGTGCCGGATATAAAGAAATATCAACAGGCGGTACATCTAACAAGGCTTATTGACTGGAATCGTCACCAAGGAATTAAACTATGGCCAAGATTGGAACAGGCCCAGGGAAATATCCTACTTGCTAGGGGACCTTGGTGTAATACGGTAACACTAAATGATATAAAAAATCACCCACTAGTGGGAGTGACGTTTCGAATATGTAAATCTGTACTGAGAAAATATTCTCTTTCGTCAGCGTACTCACCAGTCTACCCAATCCTGGGGAATCCCTTATTTCCCCCAGGAATCTATGACCCAGTCTTTCAGAAAATGAGGCAAAATGGATACTTCCAACTTTCACACTTTATGTCGAATAATAAATGGCCGTCCATGCGAGAACTCATGGATAGAACAAATACATTTAGATTAGACTATTGGAGAGCTCTTCAATTAACGGATTTCTTACGGTCATTACCAGCCCCGGATACTATTAGTTTAAATCTCACTAGATTTGAGACCCTGTGTTCGGAGGGGGGGACATTAAGACATGCCCTATCGGCAGTATACAAATTACTGATAAGGCCACCCGAGGACCATCAACTACAATGCCTCACGGACTGGGAGTTAGATATGGGATATAAGTTCACGGAATCACAGCGACAAAATATAATGAGTCTCACACATGGAACCTCTATAAGCACTAATTTACAGAGACCAATTATAAAGTTGTGACCCGATGGTACCAAACTCCGGCAAAGCTACACAGAATTTATCCATTACTGACAGACCAATGCTGGAGATGCCAAGAAGATGGGGGTACAATCCTCCATATATTTTGGACATGCCCAAAACTGGAATACTTCTGGAAAACGATACATCAAACTGCCCAAAATCTTATGGAAACCCTAATCCCATATGATCCGGCACTTTTCTTGCTTCATGTATCAAATATACCCATCAAAACATATAAAAGACTAGTGCTTTGTCACCTTCTCAATGCTGCCAAATCATGCATCCCTATATGCTGGAAATCTACACGGGCGCCTACTATTGGTATGTGGTTTAAAAAAGTGGAGGAAATTAAGAGAATGGAGGAATTAATCCTCTCAAAACGACACCAAAAGGAACAATATACTAAAACATGGACTCCCTGGAACATATATATCTTTTCAGACGAGGGACGGACTCTGTTTGAAGGCGATGTAGCGGACTAAATAATGGGTAATCTAGCAGACATACGTGGAGAAAGGGAAAACTAGCAGCAGCGGCAGTTCGATGGGAGTGTGCCCGGGGTCTCCGCTTTCCCCCCCCCCCTCCCCTTTTTTTTTTTTTTTTTTTTTTTTTTTTTTGAGATAGATTTTTATGTTTGGGTTAATAAAATAGGGGAAAAAGAGTATAGGGCCAGGAGGTATGGGGTACAATTTGAGGGAGTAGACCCCTAGATAGAGGAAATTAAGAATATTATGTACCCGATAGGACACTATAATTTCATATAATGTTATATACCTAAGAAAGATGTATTTCTGTGTTTCTCCTGTCCTATGAAATAAATAAAAGATTTATAAAAAAGAAGAAGAGGGCAGGTTCAGTACCTAGTCAAATGGAAGGGTTATCCCCCCGAAGACTGCTCCTGGGAACCAGCTGAAAATATCCATGCCCCCCGATTAATACGAGAATACCACCGAAGACATCCTTAATTGGGCATCCGGAGGCTGCCCTTAGGGGGGGGGAACTGTCAGGGAAATACCGTACTTCGTCACCGGGTTCCGGGTATGCGCACGCGCGGTAGAGCGGCTCAGCAAACAGTACAGGTATGCCGGGTAGCGGGTGCGCATGCGCGGGTCCATGGCGCTCGGGTATCTGATGCAGCTCAGCCAGTGCGGCTCACCGCTGTGCGCGGCGCTGACAGAGGACGAGTGCGCATGCGCACTCGTCCGGGTACCCCACCTGACCACTTACCTGGCCTATAAAAGGCTTCCTCTGTCTCCTCACAAATCGCTGGTTTGTTGTCTCTTCCTGAGTCCTGGCTCCAGTCCTTGTATCCTGTATCCTGTGTCCTGTACCTTGTATCCAGTACCTTGTATCCTGTACCTGCTTGATTACCTGTGCCTGACCCGGAACCCGCTTGACCACCGCTGCTGTTACCTGTGTTTGACCCCTGGCCTGCTTCCTGGATACCTCTGCTGCCTGATTACCTGTGATTGACCCTCGGCCTGCTTACTGGACATTCTCTGAGTTACTTACCTGTGTTTGACTCCTGGCCTGCTTCCTGGATACCTCTGCTGCCTGATTACCTGTGCTTGACCCTCGGCCTGCTTACTGGACATTCTCTGAGTTACTTACCTGTGTTTGACCCCTGGCCTGCTTCCTGGATACCTCTGCTGCCTGATTACCTGTGCTTGACCCTCGGCCTGCTTACTGGACATTCTCTGAGTTACTTACCTGTGTTTGACCCCTGGCCTGCTTCCTGGATACCTCTGCTGCCTGATTACCTGTGCTTGACCCTCGGCCTGCTTACTGGACATTCTCTGAGTTACTTACCTGTGTTTGACCCCTGGCCTGCTTCCTGGATACCTCTGCTGCCTGATTACCTGTGCTTGACCCTCGGCCTGCTTACTGGACATTCTCTGAGTTACTTACCTGTGTTTGACCCCTGGCCTGCTACTGGATACCTCTTCTGCCTGATCATCCGTGCTTGACCTTCGGCTTGCCTACTGGACATTCTCTGAAGCTACTTGTGTTTGACCCTCTGCTCGGTGTTCTGGACTTCTAGTTCTCACATGCACCTAAGGGTCCTCCTCCAGTACACGTTCTGGTACCTACATAACCTCTGCCTCATCACGGTCCTGCCAGGTGTCTACTTCCAGTGCAGCATCAGCCTGGTCAATGTCGCTACTGCACACCACCTGCAACACACCTGCTGGCAACCCGTGCATCTTTGTGCCCGGTGACCTCTGTATCCACTTCAGAGGCATCGTGCACCTAGTCGCAAGGGGAGCAGCTCTCAGCATTTTGGCCCGGGTGAGTACCTCTGACACCTCCGGGGGCCAGCTTAAGGTCAGCACACCAACTGAATCACACCGCAGAGCTCTGCCTGTGCAGGAAGCTGCCTCTGTGCGTTATTACAAAAGTTCTTTGGTGTGGGCCTTTTTTGAGACGAGTGCATCAGATTGCACCGCTGCTATTTGCAACATATGTCTCAAGCGTATCTCGCGTGCCAAAACATCAGCCGCTTGGGAACCACAAGCATGACCAGACATATGTTGACCTGCCATGCAGCTCGTTGGCAAGCGTACCTTAAAGATCCACACCAAAGAACAAAGCGGACCTTTCCTTGCTCCTCATCAGCTGGGATCTCTAACCCCACTATACCTTCAGTCCTCTCTGAAAGCTGCACTGAGAGGAATGAAGGTGTAGAATTAGGGGTGTCACAGCCAAGTACTTGCGGGCACTCTGCTAGCAGTACACCGACGTCCGATTGTACCAGGCAAATTTCCCTGCCCCAGCTGCTGCACCATCGAAAAAAGTTCACTCCCAGCCATCCACATGCCCAGCGGTTGAATGCTAGCTTGGCTAAATTGCTAGCACTTCAACTGCTGCCTTTTCCGTTGGTAGACTCGGCCCCCTTCCGTGAGTTTGTGCAATGTGCGGTTCCTCAGTGGCAGGTTCCCAAACGCCACTTTTTCTCACGGAGGGCGATTCCGGCTCTCTACCGGCATGTGGAAGGCAATGCCCACGCCTCGCTGGACAGGGCGGTCAGCAGTAAGGTGCATATTACCGCTGACTCATGGTCCAGCAGGCATGGACAGGGACGTTACCTATCATTCACAGCCCATTGGGTCACTCTTTTGGCACCTGGGAAGGTTGCAGGACAAGGTGCAGTAGTGTTGGAGGTTGTTCCGCCACCACGCCTCCAAAATGCTACTACTGGTTGTGACACACCTCTCTCCTCCACCCCCTCCTCTTCTTCTTCCTCCATGGCCTCTTCGAGTGCTCTGTTCTCGGAACCAGCGGTGCTCCGTAGGCAGGTACCCAGGCTTACAGGATGTCCTGAAGCAGGCCAGGAAAGTCTATGTGCATTTCCGCTGATCATATAATGCCAGTGCTCGGCTGACGGAGCTGCAAAAGGATTTGAACCTGCCCAAGAACCACCTTATATGTGACATGCCCACCAGGTGGAACTCAACATTGGCCATGATACAGTGACTGCACACGCAGCAGAGAGCCATCAATGAGTACCTGTGTGACTATGGCACCAGGACACGGTTAGGTGAGCTCAGATTTTTTTCACCACGCCAGTGGAGCATGATCAGGGATGCATGCACTGTCCTGTCACCATTTGAGGAGGCCACGAGTATGGTGAGCAGTGACAGTGCATGCATCAGTGACACTGTACCTCTTGTCCACCTGTTGGAGCATACGCTGCGTGAAATAATAAACAGGGCACTTGAGGCAGAACAGAGGCAGGAAGAGGAGGAGTTCCTTGCCTCTCAAGGCCCCCTTTATCCGGACAGTGTTCCTTCTCTCCCACCCATCCCACAGGAAGAGGAAGAGGAGGAGAAGGAGGAGAAGGAGGATTGTGTCAGCATGGAGGTGGAGCCTGGCACTCAGCATCAGCAGCAGCAGTCTTTTAGGGATGATTTACAGTCCCAAGAAATCAATGGATTTGTAAGTGGCTTGGAGGAGGTGGCTCCGGATCATGTCGTCATTAGTGACCCAGAAGACTCCGGACTGAATGCCTCAGCTAACCTACGTTGCATGGCCTCCCTGATCCTGCAAAGCCTGCGGAAGGATCCTCATATTCTTTTGATCAAGGAGAGGGACCATCACTGGCTGGCCACTCTCCTTGATCCACGGTACAAGGGTAAGGTTGCGGACCTTATCTTGCCATCGCAGAGGGAGCAGAGGATGATACATCTCCAGGAGGCCTGGCAGAAAGGTCTGTGCAACGCGTTCCCAGAGACAGTAGAAGAAGGAGCGGTGGGGAAGGTGGCCGTCTGACCGATGCATTCAGACAATTTTTTAGTCTGCAGCCCCAAGGTATGATCTGTTCCAGCAACCATCGCTAGCGTCTGATATACATGGTGCAGGAATACCTAGGGGCAAGGTCAGACTTGGACACCTTTCCCACCGAAAATCCTCTGTCTTACTGGGTCTTGAGGATGGATCACTGGTGAGAGCTTGAACAGTATGCAATTGAGCTACTGGCCTGTCCTGCATCCAGCGTTATTTCGGAGCGCACATTCAGTGCTGCTGGAGGCTTTGTCACCGATCACAGGGTGCGCCTGTCCACCAACTCAGTTGATCGACTGACCTTCATAAAGATGAATCAGTCTTGCATCACCACCAGCTACCAGGCACCTGAAGCTGATATAACAGAATCATTAATTTTGAAATGTCGCCTCCCTTCAAGACTGCCTATGCTGATGCTGAGTGACTGTCCTGTTATGTTGACTGACTATCCTCTTCCTCCTCAATGATCCTGATGTTAGCTTGGAAGAACATTTTTGTTTCTGGGTGCCACCACCAGTGGCTAAGCCCCAATTTTTCAGCCCCTGTTTTAATGTGTAATTAAAAAAATGTATGCAATGCTTTGCAACAGGTCTCATTGTTGTGCTCCAAGTACAGTATCTGTGAGGGTTTGCAGTGTTGTGGCACCAGCATCAGTGCCTAAGGACCAATTGTTCTGCCCCTGTTTAACAGGGGTGTGTAATTACAAATATTGATCTAATAATTCACAGCAGGGCCCATTCAAGAGTAACTGTGAGGGCAGTGTTGTGGCACCACCAAGAGTAACTGTGAGGGCTTACAGAGTTGTAGCACCGGCACCAGCACCAAAGGCCCAATTTTTCCTACCACTGTTCAACAATGGCATGTAATTACAATTCCTGATATAATAGTTCACAGCAGGGCATTCCAGCGCCCACCAAGAGTAACTGTGAGGGCTTACAGTGTTGTGGCAACACCAACATCTAATGGGGCAAATTTCTGCAGAGTATATACGGAAGGCCCCTACTTTCAAATATCCAACTTACAAACGACTACTTGCAAAAAAAAAACAGGAAGTGAGAGGAAATCTACCCCTAGGAAGGGAAATTCTACCCTGTTAGATTTAATATGGGAAAAAGGTGTCTCCTCTCTACTGATGCTTTATCACCAATCATTGTTTCAATAAAAAAACACTTTTCCTAAAACATTTGTCATTTGGACGGAAAGTGAGGTGAAATGTTCTGAACAGGTGCACAGACAGCAAAACAAATGTTACGGGGGTGATAACCCTTCCCTATGTTCTCTAAAAAGCTTAAAAAATAGATTTTTTGGCTGGAGCTACACCTAAAATTTTACCTGTTCAAAATTACAAACAGATTCTACTTAAGAACAAACCTACAGTCCCTGTCTTGTTTGCACCGCCTGTATACTGCTTTTCAGAGTATATAGGGTTTTAGGTATAGGGTTTTATTTTAGGTGCGGGGTTCTCCTTAATACCAATACAAGACCCAAAGGGGCTGGTAATAGGCTGAGGTAGGGGGTGATGGGGTAGCCATGCCATTTTTATCAAAGATTTTCATCCATATTGCCAGGACAAGACATTATATTAAAGCCGCAAGCAGTTGGCTTTTTTTCCTTTACAAATGTCATTTTGTGCAAGGACAGTTCTAAACACGGGAAACACATGTCACTTCACAGGCATACTTTAGACACCCCCCCAGGTACCATATTTAAAGGAATATTTAACTTTTTTTTCACTTCATGCATCATTAAAATGACTGCTCCAGAAAAAAATGTCCGTTTTTAAAACTTCTTTTTGCATTGATACATGTCCCCTGGGGCAGGACCCGTGTCCCCAAACCTTTTTTAGGACAATAACATGCATATTGGCCGTTATAATTAGCACTTTAGATTTTGAACGTTCACGTCCATTGTAACTAATAGGGTTCTAACGTTCGCGCAAACTTTCGGTCCCTTCGCAGGTTCTGGTGCGAACCGAACCCGGGGTGTTCGGCTCATCCCTAGTCAGGACATAAGCCAGGGCTCAAGTCAGAGGCTCAGGATAAACAGGTATAGCAAATTGGGACGGTAGCGGGAAGTCCAAGGATCAGGATATACAGGGCACAGGACACACAGGAAGCTGACAATAATCCAGCAACCTGCATGTGTCAGTGGCAGGTTTAAATAGGCCAGGGGTGCCAACATCGGTCAAAGGGTGTGTGCATGTCTGCGCGCACCCTCCGTTGTGCACCTGCTTGTGCACATGTGCACGGGGATTCGACTGGCGCAACCATGACCGGTACTGGTAGGATTACCCATTCTTCTGCCATTTTCCTGACATCCGCACACCTCTAACTCCCATTGAGTTGCCATCCTTATAGCCAAAGCAGTACAATTCCAGCTCCACACCATGCAGTCAGACCCTCTGTGTCAGTCATTATTTTTACATGCCACCATTAACAGCCTAGAAGTTCTCCTTATGGCATTCTACATCCCTCCCCCAATCCAATTCACCATACTACAGCTGGGAGTGGCCTTTATGGCCCAACTCCCCTCAGTGCCAGCCACCTGGGTAGGCGACTTCAACATGGTCATCAACCCGAGCTTAGACAAATTAAGTCCTACTGCCCCCTGGTTGCACCACCCCGCATCACCAGAATTTGCCCTCGAAGACACATGGAGATATAAATACCATTGCAGTCATGCTTCTCATATTTCCCCCCTTCCTGCTCTTGCAATGTCCCCCATAGATGTTATCTTTGTCACCCACTCTTTACTACTATGATGCAGGCTTTGGCGTCAGGGTGCCATCTGACCACTCTCCATATTGGGTCACGCTGCGTTTGCCTGCTCCCCCATGGTCCAGATCTGGAGGCTGAACCCCTTTTGACTTTATACCCTGTCTGATCTCGATACCATCCAAAAGGAATGGGTGCACTACTTTTGCATCAATGGTGGTTCAGCTCAGGTTGGGACCATCTGGGAAGCTTTCAAAATACATGCTTGTATGATCCTCTCCTCTTGTATAAACAGGCACAAGGCCACCTCCAAATTGGTGCTCCAACAAGCAGAGGACCACCAAAAATCCCTTGAGCTGGTCTTCCTGAGTGACCCATCGCCTCTAATGCCTCACTTTGCGGCGTCGGAGACGGTTCTTTATATCATCACACCTTGATCACAAACCCCGGTGGTGGTCTCCTTCCAGTTGGCCTCCGGGGCCAAGATAACATATCCCAAGCTGGTGGCCGAGGAATTCGGATCCTTTTATTCTGACCTATACACCTCTACCACCCACCACTCCCAGGGTGAATTGTCTGAATTCCTGCAAGATGTCGCTTTTCCCTCACTCACTCCCCCTCAGGTCGCCCAACTTGAAGCACCAATCCCCACGGCCTGCATAGTAGAGGCCCTAGCACAACTCACCACCTCCAAGGCACCTGGCTTTGATGGACTCCCCCTTGAGTTTTACAGTCAATTTAGCGAGATCCTCGTCCCTAAACTTTGCAAGCTATACACCCACATACACTCTCCCAGCGACCATGGGCAAAGTCCTCATTGTTATGAAACCAAAGCCGGGCAAAGACCCACTGTTCCCCGAATCATACCACCCTATTTCTCTCATGGAACTAGATGTTAGGATACTTTCCAAATGCCTAGCCCTGAATCTCAATAAAGTAATCCTCAGCCTAATACACACAGATCAGACCGGATTTATGCCCAACAAAAACACAGCGTTCAACCTCAGGCAGCTCTATATGAACCTCCAATCCCAACACGACAACACCGGTTCCAGAGTAGTGGTCAGCCTTGATGCCACCAAGGCTATTGATTCTGTGGATAGAGCTACATCTGGGAGTGCCTCCGCAGATTTGGCTTCGGCCCAAAATTCACCAAAGAGCTCCAGCTCTTTTATCAGGCCCCCACTGAGTGCATCCAGGTTAATGGTAGAGTCTCTTCTTCCTTCCCTCTCTCCCGCAGAACACGCCAGTGCTGCCCTATCCCCCCTTGCTATACGTCTTAGCCATGGATCCCCTATCCATCACACTTAGAACCCACCCAGATGTCAAGGGTCTCTGCTGTGGACGGATGGCTGAGGTAATTAGTCTCTTTGCCAACAACATGCTTCTGTATCTGACTGATGCTGGCCCATCATTACAGGCTGCCCTGCAGCTCATTAAAGGCTTTGGGGTATTTTACGGTCTTCAGATTAGTTGGGCCACGTCCCAAATTCTACCACTCGACTTAGGTGCCCCTACGGCTGAACAAGCCACACTCCCCCTGGTTAGAGCTAGCAAGATTAAATACCTGGGTGTTCACGTCTCCCACTCCCTACTAGACTACACAACCCTTAACATTGAATCCTTATACAATATTCTTAAAACCAAAACACAGACATGGTCCTGTCTCCCCCTCAGGATTATGGGACGAATCAACCTAGTAAAAATTATCCTCCTCCCCAAGTTACTTTACATTTCCTGGCAGGCTTCACGCAAGATCTGGCAACTGCACATGCATCACAGTAAGGCTCCCACTCTCCATTACCACACACCACTGTGGGACAACCCACACATGCCGGAGCTATCTTCCATCCCTGACCATGGTCTGTGGATCAATAAACGGGTTATTTACCTGTCACAAGTAGTAGCAAATGGGGCAGTTAAGTCATTTCAAACACTAAAAGACTGCTTCACTCTTCCCAACCTGTCAGAGAGGTTACCTGACTTGTCGCGGTGCTAGCTGTGCTGGTGTGCGCGCTGCTGTGCGCACCCCTGTTAGCGTTAGTGCGCGCCGATGTGGGCCTGGGCACGCTATTGTGTGCACTCCTGGTGGCACTGGGGCGCGTGCTGGCATTCGGGCGTGTGTGTGCATGCTAATGCACGCACCTGTGCGCAGTTTGGTGCCAATCGGCCTAATTAGATCTGCTGCATACTCTGCTCCATGCTGCCTGATCATCAGCTCCCCCGTGCCCTTGTTCCTGTTGCCTGTATATGCGTTCATGTGTTCCTGAGCTCCTGACGAACCGGCTTGCCTCTCAGATATCTCTGATTTCTGCCTGCACCTGACCACAGCCTGTTTGACGTCGCTTCTGCCTGCTCCCGCCGTACCGTTGTTGCCCGCCAGTTGCCGAACCCTGCCTGTACCTTGACCTGCCTGCTCAGCTCCTGCTCCGCACCTGACTGCCTGTGTTCCAGCCTACTCACCTGCTGCTTGGAGATCATCCTGCTTCCAGCTCCTGGATCTTCTTCACCAGGCTCTCATACCACGCCACACTCCCGTGCCTCCTGTCTATTCTACCAGGGGCCGCGAGTCAGACCGTAAGGGAGATCACCCTCTTCCCAAGCGGACTCACCGGTCTGGTAAGTGGAAGTCTGACACAACCATATGTTCTTCCGCTACCTCCAACTCCGACATGCGCTTCACACTCAATTCCAGGATTCCATACCAACACTCTAATTCATACTATTGATGGACATTATTATGGGTCAGGACCCCAAAAAACAAATCTTCCAAATATATAGTCACCTCATGTTGCTCACGGCTACTGCCATTGCTTACCAGCTGAAATCCCGTTGGGAGCCCAACCTGGGCGATGTGACGGATGAGGATTGGGAAGAGGCACTCGCTACCTGTAAATATGTGTACTCTAAGCTCTCTAATCACCTCACCCATCTCTACATCCTCCATAGGTCGTACCTGATGCCCCATCGCCTCTCTAAGAACCGGCCGGGGAAAAGCCACAAATGCCCTAGATGTGGTAACTCCAACGGCTCCTGTTACCACCTGCTATGGACCTGTCCATCCATTCAGGGGTACTGGACACAGGTCGTCCAGTTCCTCCATGATCGCATGGGCTCTCAACTGACCCTATGCCCCTGTCAATGTATATTGGGGCTTATGTCAATCTCCGAGGGCAAAAAATACTTAAATACATTTTTGCAAGAAATGCTATTCTTAGCCAGAATGCAAATCGCCAAGACATGGATGAGAGAGACACCCCCACTATACAGCAATGGATCAGAGCTGTCAAAACTACCCTCCCCTATAAAAAGTACTGTATCCACACCAGGGCTGCCCAAACAAATACCACAAAATCTGGGATAGGTGGCTGGAAGATGCCTCTACCTGCAATACAGAGGACTGAATCCTACTCTACTTAACCACTTGACCACTGGGCACTTTAACCCCCTTAATAACAAGACTGATTTTCAGATTTCAGTGCTCTCACACTTTGAATGACAATTACTCAGTCATGCAACACTGTACCCATATGAAATTTTTGTTCTTTTTTTTTATGAATATTTTTCAGATAATTCTTAACACAACATATATCTACTCCTCCAGCCTTTTTCCTTTATTCACTTGGACCTATCAGCCTTATACCATTCTATCCATGGACTCCATTTCTTTGTGCTTGTCAAGTAATGCCCACGAGATGCATCAAACATCAGTTCATAGTTTATGTGAAGATCTGTTATTCGTGTTATTTCAGTGATTGATGGCGTCGCCACAGTTCTCCATTTACGTACTATCGCTAGTTTAGTGCTAGTTATGATATGATATATTATGTGTCTGAACTGTTTTGGGTATCTTTCTATGTTTAGTAGCAGTATAGCCAATGCTGGGTCTGTTTTATTGCTTACTTTAGTAATGTTGCTGATTATATTAAAGACTCGGGTCCATATATCATGTAATTTTGGGCAGTCCCATAGTACATGATAAAGTGTCCCTCTGTGTCCACATTGTCGCCAGCAGAGTGGCGAGGCTTGTGTTTGAAACCCCGCGACTCTACTGGGGGTTAGATACCATCTCAGAAGGACTTTACTATTTATTTCCCATAAATTAGCACATTTGGTAGCTGCATATGTGATCGATATTGATCTTTGCCATTGTTCAAGTGAAAATGACGCTTTTAAGTCTATTTCCCATGTTCTCATAGATGGGGATTTGACAAATTCTGATTTTTATTTTGGTGGGTATTTAATCACTGCTGGGTTTTATATAAAAAAAAAGACTTTGAAAATTACTCAGTCATACACTGTACCCATATGAAATTTTTGTATTTTTTCTTTTTGTGCTTTGTTTCTGTTATAAAATTTAGTATTTTTTCTTGATACATTTTGGCCAAAATTTATACTGCTACATATCTTTAGTAAAAAAAAAGTACAAATTGGTGTTTGTTTGTGAAAGTTATAGAGTCCCACAAGCTATGGTGCCAATATCTGAAAATTGATCACACCTGAAGTACTGACGGCCTATCTCATTTCTTGAGTCCCTAACATGCCCTAAAAGTACAAATACCCCCCAAAAGCTTTATTTTGGTGGTATTTAATCCCCCCCTTTTTGGAAAGAAGACATATCTTTAGTAAAAAAAAGTACAAATTGGTGTATATTATTGGTTTTAAAAGTTATAGATCTGAAAATTGATCACACCTGAAGTACTGACGGCCTATCTCATTTTTTTTATTGTTGTAATTTTTTCCCACAAATCTTTGCAAAAACAAGATTTTTTTTTTCTTTTTCTTTTGCCAATGTTTTTGCATAATGTGAAATATGAAGTTACGGCGAGTAAATAGATACCTAACATGTCACCCTTCAAAATTGCACACACTTGTGGAATGGCGCCAAACTTTGCTACTTAAAAATCCCCATAGGCAACGCTTTAAAAAAATTTACTGGTTACTGGGGACAGGGGCGCTTTAATTTTTTTATTTTTTACTGTTCATTTTAATTTTTTTTTTTACTTTATTTATTTTAGTTTGACACTTTTTCCCCCCCAAAAAATTTTTTTTGATCACTTTTATTCCTATTACAAGGAATATAAACATCCCTTGTAATAGGAATATGGCATGACAGGTCCTCTTTACAGTGAGATATGGGGTCAATAAGACCCCACATCTCACCTCTGGGCTGGAAAGCCTGAAATAAAAATAAAAACGATCCTGGCTTCGATCGAAGCGGTGAGTCGGTAGAAGCACCGGTGGGCGGTGGGAGGGGGGACGTCCCCTCTCGCCTCCCGTAAGAACGATCAAGCAGTGGAACAGCCATTATGATCATTCTTATGGTGTAGGGAATCGCCGGCTGAAAAAGCTGATATCTGAATGATGCCTGTAGCTGCACCCATCATTCAGATATCCCAGCACAAATTCAAGGATATCATATGATGGCCGGCAGGCGGGAAGTGGTTAAAACACATTTTTTTTTTAACACAAAGTCCTCGATTTATACAATATGTATAACACATAGCATGTACATACCAAAAATGACACCCCAAAATAGATTCTCCTACTCCTCCTGAGTATGGCGATACCACATGTGTGAGACTTCAACAGACTGGCCACATACAGAGGCCGATTACAGCCGAGCATGACCGAGTATGGCTGAGCATGGTTGGGTACGGCTGGGTACGGCTGGGTATCACCGAGTATGGCTGGGTATTGCAGAGTATGGCTGGGTATGACTGGGTATCGCCGAGTATGGCTGGGTATCACAGAGTATTGCAGAGTATTGCAGAGTATTGCTGGGTATTGCAGAGTATGGCAGAATATGGCAGAGTATGACTGGGTATTGCAGGGTATTGCAGAATATGGCAGAGTATCACAGGGTATTTCAGAGTATTGCAAGGTATTGCAGAGTATTGCAGAGTAATTATCATTCAAAGTGTTACAGTGCTGAGAACTGAAAATGGCCTGGGCCAGAAAAAGTGGTAGTGGTGGGGGGGCAGCCTGTTCTTGAGGTGGTTAAAAACAGAATAACTAATAGAAAAAATAAATAAAACCAAAACAGAGCACCACTGCTGGTCAGATCCCTCAAGATGACTTCAAATCCCCCCAATGTGCTCAGAATTAATATATCATCTTGACTTTTTAAAGTTTAGCCCTAAAAAAATATAGATACCTTGCTGTGTGTGACTTCAGGAAATCAGTGCCAGAAATATTTCCTGTATAACTAGAGTCAGACAACTCTGATATGAAAGAAGCTGAACAACCAAAGAACTATTATTCTCCGAGGAGAGTTTAGCAATGGCAGCCTCCATTAGGGAGACCAGTGAATGTCTGTTTGTTGATCTCCCCTATCTATTTGTAACCCGAAAGTGATCAGTAATATAGATGGCAGGGGAGACATCAGAGGTCTCATTAAAGGGAACCTGTCCCAAAAAAGTATCACATAGGGGATCCATGTCCTCATGTGATAAAGTTAATTCCAATCACTTTAACCCCTCAAAATACATAAATATGACCCCCCCACATACACACATATACAAAAATAAACACAGATGGGAGGGGCGTCTGCGCACTAAAGCTTACATTTTTCTGCACATGTTATCAACACGCATGCTGGAGTGAGAACAATAATTTTAGACCTGTTATCAGTTATCTGGTATGAGTGGATCATGGGTGCAATGTCAGGCTCCTGCAGACAAGTCCTTCAGCTTTCTGAGCATACATCTGTACAGGCTTTTTGTTCGAAAGCTGGAGGACTTGTGAATGGTCAATGGGTGCACTGATCAACACAATCACAGTCCATCGATACTCCAATTCTGTCTGCCACGATGGAAGACAGGACTTGTAGTTCATTTATTCACAAATTCTTGTAAATAAATGACGTGGATGTGTGGGTGGAGCTGATTTTAAATGTGGCTGCAGTTTTGGGGGAGAGGAACCCCCTACCCACTGGCACGGGGAGGGGGGGTGGGGGAACATGTGCTGGAACATTTTACACCCTAAATACTGATGTGCCATGTAACATGTTCCAAAAGGTGAACTTAGCCTTTAAAACATTACCTATGGAAAAGTGAAGGTGCTAAAGTTTGTCACCATTTCAGAGGTGACGGCCATTTTAAAACTTGACATACTGGCTATCTATTTATTCAATGCAACCTCATCTTTTATATTTTACCAAATAATTGGGTAATATATTGCATTTGTGTGCCCTAAAATGAACTTTGTGTATCTTTTACTGAAAACAGAATATTACATTTGGTAAACCATTGCACTAATATCATGTGACAGAAAAAGATGATACAGCAAGCATTGTTTCTCCAGGGTCTCTGCTTTCAGAAAATATACTGCCATCGCTCAGCTGCACACCCTTGTGTCATCCCTGTCCTCTTCAGTTATCGAGGTACAGAACAGGGTGACACTTTTGGAGACCAGCCCAGCCGTTGCAACCTCTGACCCTGCCGAAGTTCAAGCAGTCACAATACCTTCTACAGGTATCGCAGTGTGGAGTCCGGTCATACACCCCTCTCACCTGGTATCACCCAACGTTAGGAAGGACATCCTAGAGGGCAAGGATGTCAACCTGGCCTCACTCTTGATCTCGGTGCATGACCTGGCAGAGAACAAGGCGTACACCTGGGGGGACGTCTCGGTTGCCCTGAAATCCAAAGACCCCAGGCTTAACAGGAAGCTCTCTGTGCCAGAGTTTACTTTGGCATTCGGCATGCTCAGGGATGTGGTGTGTTCAGCCTCCCCCAGCAGACGGGAGGAGCTGGACCTATACCTCCATATAGTCGTAGACCTAGGCTACAAATACGGTGGCTTTGGGTTCTACGACTATCACCGCTCCTTCTCAGCCAAAGCCGCAGCAAGGTTTCTCCAGTTCCACATACCCACAGACTGGAGCATCATGGACACAGAGCTGTTCTGCCAGCACTTTGCGGGCCTACGGTCACCGCTATGTGCCATATGCCAGTCAGCAACCCACACCGCCGCTTGTTGTGCCAATACAGCCTCTGTCCACCAGAGAGACAACACAGCTTCTACCAGCACAGGTCAGGGTAAGCAAGCCCCTGCACAAGGGCCGAAAAGGGACAAACTGGGACGACTTATTCGGATGGCCGGGGGAGCAGCAATCTGCAACAACTTCAACTATGGCTCTTTTAACTTTAGTCAGTGCCATCTGCTCCACGTGTGTACCCTATGTTAAGAGGGCTCACCCCAGGCTCCTATGTGAGGTCAAGCAGAAAAAGGCATGACTAAGCCGGGTCTATGTTGCATGGCTCGGCTTCTACTTGACCGCACATCCCACTCCTGCTTCACAGACGGGTTCCACACCGGCGCTCATCTCCCTGCCCCACACCACCCACGAGTGCAGGAACCTGCGATCAGCAGCCACAGATGATAGACATGGGAACTGTTAAAAAATTTGTTTCGTTTCGTTTCGTCCCGTTTCGTATATAAAAAAATTCGTAATTCGTGTACGAAATTCCGTTCGAATTCGTACGAAATACGAAATTCGGACGAATCTTAATTTTTTTCCGAATCGTTAGTAAAGTTACGAATCGTTACGAATCGTTACGAATCGTTAACGCGGCTAATGAATTGTTGGTTCTCATAACACAGAGAACAATTCAAATCCAACTACAAATATCGAATTTCAATTTCAAGTTACGAATCGTTACGAATAGTTACGAATCGTTAGTAAATCCAACTACAAATATCGAATTTCAACTAATATGAAAGAAATTATAATAGCGGATATAATGAATGCTTCGAATGCTTCGAATGAATTCGAGATTCAGTATATCTAATATAAAGAACTGTTCCTGCACAAAGTGTCATTTTTGCAGGAAAAAAAGCTATTTAAAATCACTTGCGGCTATTGGCGGCAAATGAATTGTCGACTCCATAACACAGAGAACAGTCATTCATTGATATAAAAAAAAAAAAGCGTAGGGGTCCCCCCAAATTCAATAACCAGGCCCTTCAGGTCTGGTATGGATATTAAGGGGGACCCCAGCCAAAAAAAAATGACGTGGGGTCCCCCCCAAATATCCATTCCAGACCTTTCAGGTCTGGGATGGATTTTAAGGGGAACCCCGGCCAAAAAAAATGGCGTGGGGTCCCCCTCAAAATCCATACCAGACCCTTTAAGCGAGCACGCAACCTGGCAGGCCGCAGGAAAGGAGGGGGGGACGAGAGCGGCCCCCCCTCCCGCCTGAACCGTACCAGGCCACATGCCCTCAACATTGGGAGGGTGCTTTGGGGGTCTAAGACCCCCAAAGCACCTTGTCCCCATGTTGATGAGGACAAGGGCCTCGTCCCCACAACCCTGGCCGGTGGTTGTGGGGGTCTGTGGGCGGGGGGCTTATCGGAATCTGGAAGCCCCCTTTAACAAGGGGACCCCCAGATCCCCCCCCCCCTGTGTGAAATGGTAAGGGGTACAAAAGTACCCCTACCATTTCACCAAAAAAGGTGACAAAAATGGTAAAAATGACAGGAGACGGTCTTTGACAATTCCTTTATTAAAATCTTCTTTCTTCTTCTTCTGGTCTTCCTTTCTTCATCTTCTCCTTCCGTCATCTTCTTCCATCTACTTCCATCTTATTCTTCCTTCGATTCGCTTCTTCTTCCTCCGGTCTTCTCGTCCTTCTCGTCCGGCGTCGTCGTCTCTTCTCGCAGGCCGCTCCTCGCAATGGGAGGCTCCCGCTCTGTAAGGCTCCGCTCCGGCTGACAGGTCTTTTATAACGGAGGGCACCTGGTAACCCCGCCCCCTCTGATGCACGGGGACGTCATGGGGACTTCCCTATGGCTTTCCCCATGACGTCGGAGGGAGGGGCGGGGTCACCAGGTGCCTTCGTTATAAAAGACCTGTCAGCCGGAGCGGAGCCTCACAGAGCGGGAGCCTCCCATTGCGAGGAGCGGCCTGCAAGAAGAGACAACGACGCCGGACGAGAAGGACGAGAAGACCGGAGGAAGAAGAAGCGAATCGAAGGAAGAAGAAGGTGGAAGAAGATGACGGAAGGAGAAGATGAAGAAGGAAGAGCAGAAGAAAGAAGATTTTAATAAAGGAATTGTCAAAGACCGTCTCCTGTCATTTTTACCATTTTTGCCACTTTTTTGGTGAAATGGTAGGGATACTTTTGTACCCCCTTACCATTTCACACAGGGGGGGGCGGGATCTGGGGGTTCCCTTGATAAAGGGGGCTTCCAAATTCCGATAAGCCCCCCGCCCGCAGACCCCCACAACCACCGGCCAGGGTTGTGGGGATGAGGCCCTTGTCCTCATCAACATGGGGACAAGGTGCTTTGGGGGGGACCCCAAAGCACCCTCCCAATGTTGAGGGCATGTGGCCTGGTACGGTTCAGGCGGGAGGGGGGCCGCTCTCATCCCCCCCTCCTTTCCTGCGGCCTGCCAGGTTGCGTGCTCGGATAAGGGTCTGGTATGGATTTTATAGGGGACCCCACGCCATTTTTTTTGGCTGGGGTTCCCCTTAAAATCCATCCCAGACCTCAAGGGTCTGGTATGGATTTTGAGGGGGGGGTTCCCCTTAAAATCCATACCCCAGTATTCCATCCCAGACCTCAAGAGAGAGTTCTAAGCACGGGAAACATGCCCCCTTCTATATACTATATACTCTCCCCACAACCCTGGCCGGTGGTTGTGGGGGTCTGTGGGCGGGGGGCTTATCGGAATCTGGAAGCCCCCTTTAACAAGGGGACCCCCAGATCCCGCCCCCCCCCCTGTGTGAAATGGTAAGGGGGTACATTTGTACCCCTACCATTTCACCAAAAAGTGGCAAAAATGGTAAAAATGACAGGAGACGGTCTTTGACAATTCCTTTATTAAAATCTTCTTTCTTCTTTCTTCTGTTCTTCCTTTCTTCATCTTCTCCTTCCGTCATCTTCCATCTTCTTCCATCTTCTTCCATCTTCTTCTTCCTTCGATTTGCTTCTTCTTGCTACGGTCTTCTCGTCCTTCTCATCCGGCATCGTCGTCTCTTCTCGCAGGCCGCTCCTCGCAATGGAGGCTCCCGCTGTGTGAGGCTTCGCTCCGGCTGACAGGTCTTTTATAACGAAGGCACCTGGTGACCCCGCCCCCCCTCTGACGCCATGGGGAAAGCCATAGGGAATTCCACATGACGTCCCCGTGCGTCAGAGGGGGCAGGGTTACCAGGTGCCTTCGTTATAAAAGACCTGTCAGCGGAGCGGAGCCTCACACAGCGGGAGCCTCCCATTGTGAGGAGCGGCCTGCGAGAAGAGACGACGACGCCGGACAAGAAGGACGAGCAGGACGACGCCGGACGAGAAGGACAAGAAGACCGGAGGAAGAAGAAGCGAATCGAAGGAAGAAGAAGATGGAAGAAGATGGAAGAAGATGACGGAAGGAGAAGATGAAGAAAGGAAGACCAGAAGAAAGAAGAAAGAAGATTTTAATAAAGGAATTGTCAAAGACCGTCTCCTGTCATTTTTACCATTTTTGCCACTTTTTTGGTGAAATGGTAGGAATACTTTTGTACCCCCTTACCATTTCACACAGGGGGGGGCGGGATCTGGGGGTTCCCTTGATAAAGGGGGCTTCCAGATTCCGATAAGCCCCCCGCCCGCAGACCCCCACAACCACCGGCCAGGGTTGTGGGGATGAGGCCCTTGTCCTCATCAACATGGGGACAAGGTGCTTTGGGGGGACCCCAAAGCACCCTCCCAATGTTGAGGGCATGTGGCCTGGTACGGTTCAGGCGGGAGGGGGGGCGCTCTCGTCCCCCCTCCTTTCCTGCGGCCTGCCAGGTTGCGTGCTCGGATAAGGGTCTGGTATGGATTTTATAGGGGGACCCCACGCCATTTTTTTTGGCTGGGGTTCCCCTTAAAATCCATCCCAGACCTGAAGGGTCTGGTATGGATATTTGGGGGGGACCCCACGCCATTTTTTTTTTTGGCTGGGGTCCCCCTTAATATCCATACCAGAAGGGCCTGGTTATTGATTTGGGGGGACCCCCACGCTTTTTTTTTTTTTATGAATGACTGTTCTCTGTGTTATGGAGCCGACAATTCATTTGCCGGCAATAGCCGCAAGTGATTTTAAATAGCTTTTTTTCCTGCAAAAATTACATTTTGTGCGGGAACATTTCTCTATATTAGATATACTGAATCTCAAATTCATTTGAAGCATTCAAAGCATTCGTTATATCCGCTATTATAATATCTTTCATATTAGTTGAAATTCGATATTTGTAGTTGGATTTACTAACGATTCGTAACGATTCGTAACTATTCGAAATTGAAATTCGATATATGTAGTTGGATTCGAATTGTTCTCTGTGTTATGAGAACCAACAATTCATTAGGCGCATTAACGATTCGTAACGATTCGTAACTTTACTAACGATTCAGAAAAAAAATTACGATTTGTCCGAATTTCGTATTTCGTACGAATTCGAACGGAATTTCGTACACGAATTACGAAATTTTTTGACAGTTCCCATGTCTACTGTTCGGTCTCCTCCCCAGTCTGGTCCTATAAGCCGCCATACACTTGGCCTTCTACGGGTTCCTATGGCCCAGTGAGTTTACCTGCAACCACCCTTCAGGCCCAGTGTTACGTAAAAGTAACTTAGTTCGCCACCAGGACCATTTCATCCTGCACCTGGCTGTGTCAAAGACTCAGCAGCTAGGCGCAGGGACAGACGTACACCTCTTCAGGACCCACAACAATTGGTGTCCAGTCGCCACACTGAATCGGCTGTTAACACTCCTGTCCGATCAGCCAGACACCAGTCCTCTTCTGCCCTTTCCACTTAACCACTTAACACGTCTCAGTTCATGAAACATACCCGGATTCTCCTCAGCAACCTTCACCTAAACCCCAGTCAGTACTCCAGGCATTCATTCCGGATCAGGGCAGCTTCAACAGCATCCCGGCAAGGCATCCCGGACCACATCATTAAAAAGCTAGGCAGATGGAAGTCAGCCTGCTTCGCCCGCTACATACCTAACCCACAAGTGGAAATGGCCCAGGCATTTGCCAAGCTTACCCAGTAACTTGTCTCACCAATACAGCATTTCCCTACCTGAATGTTTTGCCCCCTTATTTTGGTGTACCATACAATAGACCAAGGCACACTTTCAGGTCCATTTCATATGGTAAGTTTGTGTTAAAACTGTATGTTGAGGTGATTCAGTTCGCATTTGCAGCGCTATACAAATCATTAATTCATTCATTCATTCATGTCATCTTTACACATATTGGTCATAGGGCTCTAAACCATAAATAAGAAGGCCAGTATGGTGGCCTGAAATTATGGGAGGAGCCCGGAGGGTAGTTAACCAGCCCACAGGCTGCCGGTCTTTGTCGGTTTCCTGTGCGAGATACCCACCCTCCCTTCCCCTTCTTAGGGCATTTCTCAAGTATTCTTACTCCTAAACAGAATACTCATTTCACATCATTTCACAGCTACTCTCATTTCATCATTTCTTATCTAGGGTATGCCCCCTTATTTTGGTGTACCATACGATAGACCAAGGCACACTTTCAGGTCCATTTCATATGGTAAGTTTGTGTTTAACCTGTATGTCATCTTTACACGTATCGGCCATAGGGCTCTAAACCATAAATAATCTTAAGGCCTAAAATGTATTTTTTAATATGGGTGCAAAAATAAAATAAAAAACAGCTCCAGAAGTAAAAGGGTTAAACACCTCTAAACTAAACATGAACCTAAACTGGGTGTAATTTTTGTCTGGGCACATTGTGTTCCAGTACTGAACTGACCGAGTATAAAAAGATACGAGGAAACTTTCATTGGACGCTCTCACCTTATACTTTAGTGTGTGTGGATTTATTTCAGATTTTTTGTTATTTATTTTAAAAGAGAAATCCATGTCATGTAATGCTTGAGCCAAAATGTAGACTGAGATATACACTTTATAGGATGTTTTCTCATCAGGATAATATAAAACAAGTGGACGTGTCTCCAAACTGCAGTCCCTAAGAGGTAATCCAGTTGTGAATGAAATAAGGAAATTTTTAATTTGTTTTTTTGAAAAGCATCTATATTCAGATATGAGAATATCCTCTATCAGGGGGTCATTTGGGCGGCTGGATGGATAAATACTATAAAAATATTCCAGCAATCCCTTTATGTAGAGATGGGGGGATGTAAACACCAAGCTGCAGTTACTGAGAATAAAAAATATTTCACTCATTGACCAAGAATCTGGTAGAATAAATGTTTTCTCTGTGTGATAAGGGACATTATTATACAAAAACTTGTAATGAGTCCTACTAACTGATCCACAAATAATAAGAACTTCAGTAGTTGAGGTCCGCAGCTCTGGAGGAATTTTATCATAATTCTCTATAGACACCAGAATCTTGAATTCAATACAAATTCCATGATTAGATAAATGTTTGCTGAGTTGTCGGATCTCCCTCTCTCCGTATTCATCATCAGATGTAAGGATCCCGACCCAGTTCCACTTCAACCTTTCCAGTAACTTTGCTATGGCCACATATTGCATCTCATCATCCGGAACTGTCCGAAAAAAGTTTGGATACATCTTTCTATCACTCAGTAAAGTATCTCTGGCTCCATAACTAATCTAGAAAGAAAGAAAACTGTCTGTATAATTCATCTGGAAATCTTAATGTTCTGACAGAAGAGAACCTTAGAAAATGTTTTCTTTTTTTGATGGGTTTTTCTTAAGAGCAACAAACATGTCATCTCGCTGTCTACAAGAGATCTATAAGCAGATTTTAGTGGTGCTTTTATTTCACTGGACTGACCAGATAAAGATGGAAGAATAAATGTATTATTTCATAAATTATTACAGCCATCAGTGAAAGTTGATAATATTATATTAAGGGGGAATTTATCAAAACTGGAGCTGACAGAATCTGGACCAACCAATCAGCCTCCATCTTCAGCTTGTTTAGTTAAACTTTGAAGATGAAAAATAAAAGCTGATTGGTTGTCATACACAACTGCCCCAGATTCTGGCTGCTCCAGGTTTGATAAATTCCCCTCTAAGAGGTCTTCCTTCTGTAATCCCACCTAGGGGTCTCCTGATCATCAGTTTTCATAAAATACACTCCCACTACAAGACTGATTTTGGCTTTAGCTGGAGGTGGATAACCGAGTATAAACACAATTACCAGCTCAGCTCCTGAACCTGTATATCCTTTATGGACCAGATCAATGTTTACATTTCCACTATGGGTCTGTCTATTCAACCATAACTCTAATTTCTTCAGATAAAAAAGTAATATACTGCATATACTGTATATACAGTGGTGTGAAAAAGTGTTTGCCCCCTTCCTCATTTCCTGTTCCTTTGCATGTTTGTCACACTTAAGTGTTTCGGAACATCAAACCAATTTAAACAATAGTCAAGGACAACACAAGTAAACACAAAATGCAATTTGTAAATGAAGGTGTTTATTATTAAAGGTGAAAAAAAATCCAAACCATCATGGCCCTGTGTGAAAAAGTGATTGCCCCCTAAACATAATAACTGGTTGGCCACCCTTAGCAGCAACAACTGCAACCAAGCGTTTGCGATAACGTGCAATGAGGCTTTTACAGCGTCCTGGAGGAATTTTGGCCCACTCATCTTTGCAGAATTGTCCTAATTCAGTTACATTAGAGGGTTTTCGAGCATGAACGGCCTTTTTAAGGTCATACCACAACATCTCAATAGGATTCAGGTCAGGACTTTGGCTAGGCCACTCCAAAGTCTTCATTTTGTTTTTCTTCAGCCATTCGGTGGTGGACTTGCTGGTGTGTTTAGGATCATTGTCCTGCTGCAGAACCCAAGTTCGTTTCAGCTTAAGTACACGAACAGATGGTCGGACATTCTCCTTCAGGATCTCTTGGTAGACAGCAGAATTCATAGTTCCTTTTATCACGGCAAGTCTTCCAGGTCCTGAAGCAGCAAAACAGCCCCAGACCATCACACTACCACCACCATATTTTACTGTTGGTATAATGTTCTTTTTCTGAAATGCAGTGTTCCTTCTACGCCAGATATACTTGGACACACACCTTCCAAAGAGTTCCACTTTTGTCTCATCGGTCCACAGAATGTTGTCCCAAAAGTCTTGGGGATCATCAAGATGTGTTGTGGAGAAATTGAGACAAGCTTTGATGTTCTTTTTGCTCAGCAGTGGTTTTCTCCTTGGAACTCTGCCATGCAGGCCATTTTTGCCCAGTCTTTTCCTGATGGTGGAGGCATGAACGCTGACCTTAACTGAGGCAAGTGAGGCCTGCAGTTCCTTGGACGTTGTTGTGGGGTCTTTTGTGACCTCTTGGATGAGTCGTCGCTGCGCTCTTGGGGTAATTTTGGGCGGCCGGCCACTCCTGGCAAGGTTCACCACTGTTCCATGTCTTCGCCATTTGTGGATAATGGCTCTCACTGTGGTTCGCTGGATTCCCAAAGCTTTGGAAATGGCTTTATAACCCTTTCCAGACTGATAGATCTCAATTACTTTCTTTCTCAATTGTTCCTGAATTTCTTTGGGTCTCGGCATGATGTGTAGCTTTTAAGGATCTTCTGGTGGACCTTACTGTGTCAAGCAGCTCCTATTTAAGTGATGCCTTGATTGTGAACAGGTGTGGCAATAATCAGGCCTGGGTGTGGCTAGAGAAATTGAACTCAGGTGTGGACAACCACAGTTATAGTATGTTTTAACAAGGGGGCAATCACTTTTTCACACAGGGCCATGATGGTTTGGATTTTTTTTCACCTTTAATAATAAACACCTTCATTTACAAATTGCATTTTGTGTTTACTTGTGTTGTCCTTGACTATTGTTTAAATTGGTTTGATGTTCCGAAACACTTAAGTGTGACAAACATGCAAAGGAACAGGAAATGAGGAAGGGGGCAAACACTTTTTCACACCACTGTATATACATATATATATATATATATATATATACTTCCATCAGTCTTTTCAATGAACTGTGTACACACATTATATCAATCCCCAAAAACAACTTTGACAGCAACTACAATACATATAATATTCAGTCCTACAAGACTTTATATTCTATATACAGTATACAGCATACATGCTAGAATTATACAGTGCTTCTATATCTCCAATATATCCAACCCACCTCCATGTGCTCAGTAATCTCCCAGACAGCTCAATGAAATATGAAATAATACAATAATTCAATAACAAAACAAACTTGTGTTAAAAGTCCTGTTTTAATTATATGTGGGATCCAAGATCCACCGATAGATAGTCCTTCCCCCCACAACCCTGGTTCAGTGGTCGTGGGGGTCTGCAGGCAGTAGGCTCATTGGAAAATGGAAGCCTTTTTAAAAATATGGAGGCCTCCAGAAATGGGCCATATGAGTAAGAGGGACATAGTACTCCTACTCAATCACAAAAAAAGTAATCTATAGATAAAGACACCCAAATGTTTGACATGTCCTTTATTAAAATAAATAACCCAAGAAAAGCTCCTCATTGTAAATGCATAGTTATTTATGATGTCTGCCACCTGCCAACACTAAAAACCCCACAGACCCGGCGCACATGACAGGGAAGAGGTGGGGATTAATGACCATGTAAGCCAATGACATTGGTGACATTGGTGACTTTGGTGGCTCCTAAATTCCTGAAATACTTCTTCTACAGTATCTCACACAAGGGAGAACACCCCTCACATTTTAAAACATATTTTATTATATCTTTTCATGTGACAACACTGAAGAAATTACACTTTGCTACAATGTAATGCAGTGAGTGGACAGCTTGTATAATGGTGTAAATTTGCCATCCCCTCAAAATAACTCAACACAGCCATTAATGTCTAAACCGCTGGCAACAAAAGTCAGTACACCCCTAAGTGAAAATGTCCAAATTGAACCCAATTAGCCATTTTCCCTCCCTGGTGTCATGTGACTCATTAGTGTTATAAGGTCTCAGGTGTGAATGGGGAGCAGGTGTGTTAAATTTGGTTTTATCACTCTCACTCTTTCATACTGGTCACTGGAAGTTCAACATGGCACCTCATGGCAAATAACTCTCTTAGGATCTATAACAAAGAATTGTTGCTCTACATAAAGATTGCCAAGACTGTAAGAAGATTGCCAAGACCCTGAAACTGAGCTGCAGCTCAGTGGCCAAGACCATACAGCAGTTTAAAAGTACAGGTTCCACTCAGAACAGGCCTCACCATGGTCGAACAAAGAAGAAAGTGGGATCCCCAGGATAATATCATAAATGACCTGGAGGATGGGATAAACAGTTTAATCTCTGTATATGTGGATGACACTAAGCTAAGCAGGGCAATAACTTCTCCACAGGATGTGGAACATTGCAGTAATATCTGGACAAATTAATGGGGTGGCAACTACATGGAAAATGAGGTTTAATGTAGAAAAATTTAAAATAATGCATTTGGGTGGCAAAAATATGAATGCAATCTATTCCCTGGGGGGAGAACCTCTGGTGGAATCGGGGATTGGAAAAGGACCTGGGGGTCCTAGTAGATGATAGGCTCAGCAATGTCATGCAATGTCAGGCTGCTGCAAGCAAAGCAAACAGAATATTGGCATGCATTAAAAAGGGGATTAACTCCAGAGCTAAAACGATAATTCTCCCATTCTACAAGACTCTGATCTGGCCGCACCTGGAGTATGCTGTCCAGTTCGGGGGCACCAGTCCTCAGGAAGGATGTGCTGAAAATGGAGCGAGTATAAAGTTAGTACGAAGCTAATAGGGGTCTGGAGGATATTAGTTATGAGGAAAGGTTACGGGCACCAAACTTATTCTCTCTGGAGAAGAGACGCTTGAGAGGGGAAATGATTTCATTGTACAAATACCGTACTGGTGACCCCATAATAGGGGTAAGAACTTTTCTGCAAAAAGGAATTTAATAAGACACGTAGCCATTCACTAAAATTAGATCAGTGGGGAGCATCAATAATTTCAAAAAACTATTAGATAAGCACCTTAATAACCAAAATATACAGGGTTATACAATATAATACTGACATAAAATCACACACATAGTTTGGATTTGCTGGACTTGTGTCTTTTTTCAACCTCACCCACTATGTAACTATGTAAGTTGAGTGCACATGCTCAGCGTCATATCAATAGGTTATCTTTGGGAAATAGACATATGAGTGCTGCCAGCATTTCTACAGAGGTTGAAGGGGGTGGGGGGGGGGGGGGTCAGCCTGTCGGTGCTCAGACCATACGCCACACACTGAATCAAATTGGTATGCATGGCTGTCGTTCCAGAAGGAAGCCTCTTCTAAAGATGATGCACAAGAAAGCCTGCAAACAGTTTGCTGAATACAAGCAGACTAAAGACATGGATTACTGGAACCACGTCCTGTGGTCTGATGAGACCAAGATCAACTTATTTGGTGCAGATGGTGACAAGCGTGTGTGGCGGCAACCAGGCGAGGAGGACAAAGACAAGTGTGTCTTGCCTACAGTCAAGCATGGTGGTGGGAGTGTCATGGTCTGGGGCTGCATGGGTGCTGCCGAAACTGGGGAGCTACAGTTCATTGAGGGAACCATGAATGCCAACATGTACTGTGACATACTGAAGCAGAGCATGATCCCCTCCCTTCAGAGACTGGGCCGCAGGGCAGTATTCTAACATGATAACGACCCCAAACACAATTTTACACTGTTATACAAGCAGTACACTCACTACATTACATTGTAGCAAACTGTAATTTTTTTCAGTGTTGTCACATGAAAAGATATAATAAAATATCCACAAAAAATGTGAGGGGTGTACTTACTTTTGTGAGATACTGGATATATGATCATCAGGGGACTGAATGGGCAAAAGATCAGGCATTTGTTCAAATGCCATAACAGTCTGGACTGAACATTTGCCCATCCCTACACAGAGCTGCCATTATTTTTTTAGAACAATGTTATACTTTACGGCGCTTTGCACAAAGGATTATTTGTACCCTTTTGACCCACCTCACCATAAGACGACTAGCTGTCCTAACCTTATGTAATATAGGAAATTCAGCTTTTCTTACCTGGGTGTAACCATATAGATTCAGCAGCTGGGCCATTTGGAGAGTGGTGTCAGAATTGAGATCTCCAATGAAACCAGCCAGGGCACCCCGCTCCATACAGGAATAATTTGGAGCTTCCTTTGTATGTCCAGACAATATCTGTAGAACGTCTTTTATAGCTTTATTCACATGTCCACAAGAATCATACACATGGTATCCCAGAGTTATGTTGGGAAGAATATCTGGACTGCGGTTTATCTCATCAATAGCAAATATAAAAGTCAAGAGATGTCTGTATTCTCTCCCATAAACCCTGCAGAAAATTTATAGTTTTGCATTGGTCTACAGTACAAGGATTCAAGCAGAAATTCTTTATGCCAAAATGTATAATACATTTCATCTACAGATCTATGGTGGGATTGGTGGCCGTGTGCATTGCTCCATGAACCATATAATGAAATTCAATTATTCCTGCACTTATATGAGTTATAGCAGTGGTTGGCAATTTAGGAGGTATGGAGGACCTCATCTGTAGCCCCTGATATCACCAAGTAGCCGCACATAATATTCAGTATATGTAATGCTACAGAAGAAGGTCAGAGAATGGAGACTTACTAGAGGAAAGGGTCAGAGACTACAAACTTGCTGTAGGACTGGATGGAGCCTACAGACATGCCGTAGGAGACAGTCAGGACCAAAGATAAGACAATCTTCCTGGGTTTAGTTTGTGAAAAGTTTCCCAAATCTTCCCTTAATTTTGAAGTCTGTGAACTGTCAGCAAACCCCCTGAAGTCTATGGGGGATAATCTTGTTCTTTAGTTCTGTCCATTTTTAGAGCTAATAGGCAAACTATTTTCAAACAAAAAGGCATGAGAACTGACCACTGCCATGATGGGGGGGGGGGGTCATGTACCAATATCATAATAATAAAAAAGTGTCCTCTCTACACAGTATTTTCAGCTCTCCATACATTAATAATATGGCTGATGTAAGCCCAACTTTTTTCAGAGAGTGAGTTGGGTTATTGATTCTCTTATATTTATGGCTCCTGTGACCAGTGTAATGACTAGTGATGAGGTTTTGGCTTGGTCTGAACCCAGGTTTTGACCAAATTTTGCTTGTGTGGAGGTCAGGCAAATGACTGAACTCATTTTGAGTGTGGCCCGGTCAAACCTCAGACACCAGCTGAAAGTGATACATTTGGCATCAGTATTACTACCGCTGATAAATGTGACTGCTTCCCTTCTTCCATTCATTCGTGTTGGCGGGTTGGATCAGAAATGTTGGACAAACTGATTGATGATGAATTTACACCGTGGGTTTTTTTTTGTGCTAAAAAAAGGACTTGTCAAAAACGGTGAACTTATTTGTTCCCCTTATTCTATGAATGAATATGGCCACTATGTACCTCCTACTCATTCAGATAGGCGGGAGGGCCTGTATCTCAGGTTTCCAGTTTCCAATAAGGCTCTTGTCCTCATCATTCTGGTGCTTTGCCAGTGGCCTCCTGGCAAAGTACCCCCCATGCTGAGGGTATGTGGCTTGTTATGGTTCAGGAGGGGAGGCTGAATTCTCACTTTTCCTGGCCTGACACTGACCATGATCATATATAGTAAATGCCACATGTGGATTTGGAGTGGAACCGCATTCTTTTTTTGCCTGTAATTTCCCCTTAAAATCAATACCAGACCTTACTGGTCTGGTATGAATATTTATGGGGGGGGGGGCATATGCCATTTTTGGGTACCCCTTGACATCCTTATCAGAACCTCATCAGGATTAAGGGTCCTTAGGGGGAATTATACACTTGTTTATTTTGTGTGGGGTCCACCATTAACATCTATACCAGCCCCCCTCACCTGGGATAAGAGTCTGCTATAGATTAGGTGAACATTCAGCTGATTGGTAGGTGGCTGAAGCAGTAATTTGCCAGCAATTTAAACAGCACTTTTTCCATTTGTAAATGTTAATGTTTCTGTAGTAGATTGTATACATTATGCTGATGTGCCACTTCACCAGCAGGGTCAGGGCATCCCCAAGGGATGTTAATTATATTTTTTCCCTCTTTTTTAACTCTGCCAATGTTACCTCAAAGAGTCAAATCAACCCCCAAACATACACACACCCCCACTCAATTTTTGTTTTTTGATCTTTGACAACAAAACAATCCACCCATGTTGTAGAGTTCAGGAGAAGGGGAGACATTCTTTAGTTGAGCAAAAGAAATGTGGCAGGGCTGACACCATTCCTTGTTATTTCATTTAACAAACAGAACGGTATTGTCAGTCCACAACAGGAACAGATCAATGGGAATTTTTCTGTGACTGTCTTTAATCCTTTCACTGCCAGAGCTGCATTTGTATGAAATATTAAAATGTCTGATGAATAGTTATTATATATTTTCTGAAAGCAAAGACCCTGTGATATTAGTGGAGCTGTTAATCAAACAAATATTTTCATCAAGAAATACACTAAAAGTAATGTTACTGCACACAAACTAAATGTGGTACTCAACTTTTTGGTAAAATATAAAATATGAAGTTGTTCTGAGTAAATAGAAAGCCAACATGAAAAGCCTTAAAATTGTGCATGTCGGTGAAAAAGAAAAAAAAAAGAAACAAAAATACTATATAATGTCATTGTGGTGCCTTAAAATTCATGTCCAACCAAAACCTTTTTCTTTTGGACAGCCACTGTCCAGGGTTCCATTAGAGAGATTTTCCATCACTTCCTGTCCTGCAGATAACAGTTTTACCAGACAGGAAGAGAGTAAAAATCTGCAATAGGGACACGGAGAGAAATACAAGGCTGACAGAGATTCCAGCCTTCCAGTACTTTAATAAAAAATGGTGTTTATTTCTGTGCTGCTATTGGAGAGATTCCCTCACTTTCTATGGTAAAAAGTTATCTGAAGAACAGGAAGTGAGGGGAATCTCTCTAATGGAGCCCCAGATAGCAGTAAAAACCTGTCAGGGATTCTTTATCCTTCTCCACTCTATTTGAAAGTGAAAAGAAAAAAGGTATGGAGTCAATAAGGGCCAAAGTCATTCAAGGTCCCATTTATACTTGTGCATTGTGGTAACACATAACAATACATGGCAAAGCACCTTCTCTATGGGCAGTGCAATGCGGTGTCATTCATTGTGAATTACACCCCAATGCATTGTACAGTAGATCCCAACACACCTCTAGGCACCATAATACACATACCATGCTCTGAGGAGTGCTACCTTATTAAAAAAAAGGAATTGCATGTTTTTTTCACCATTGTGCTGCATTGGCAGCTATTCATAATGAATGAATGTGACCATTAATACCCGGTTTTCATGAACATATTTGATATAAATGCCGTGTAACAGACTGAATGAGTCCTGCACATTATCACACATATCTCCTAAAGACACAGCTCTGTAGATCAGATTGAAAGATTTACACTTCATATTTCACTTACGCTGAACACATGAGATTTCTAATAAGACTTCCCTTCTGCCTCCACCGTGTCACTGCAGAATGTACAGCGAATATCCCTCCTATAATGATGTCTCCATCCTGAGAATACTTGTACTCAAATATATAATTCCTCATAGTCATATCACAGCGGTGAGCAGAGTTCTGTGTGTCAGATGTGCAGGGGGTCACACACAAATACAACAACCACAATATTCTAAGTGGATATCTGAAGACAACATGACCGAGTCTCTGATAGACTCCAATGACTTCTTCCTCTTCTCCCACCTCATCATCACTGACAGCAGCCCAGGATCCTGACACTGACTTCATGGCTCAGCTGAAGGCTGTGAGAGTGTCAGGTTTATAAAGAATAATTCTGTTATTTATTACTGATAGACTGGAATATGAATCTGCTTATAGAGTAGAAAAAGAAGGCCAAACATAAAATACACAGAATCCATCTTTGTCAGCACTGTAGAAAGTGAAGGTTAAAAAAAAAAAACAATATGACATATTGTACATGAATCAGTAAAAGTGAGAAGTTTGATGGCCAAGAATGCCATGTGTATTATTATTATTATTATTATTATTATTATTATTATTATTCATAAAATGAATTTAATATAAATATAGGTGTAGGGATGAGGTTCAGCAGTTACCATAGATTTGGGGTGAATCTCTGGGATTTAAAACGTTTGGGAATCACAATAAAAATTCCAGGTTCACCACAAAAATAGAGAACAACTTCTAATGCGGTGCACAAGGAATGGATGAAGGAATGGATGACCTATCGATGGACGGATGGGGTTACAGCAGCTTTATTATCAGTGTTGTTAGGGACAGCTGACAATTCTGTGTAGAAAGAGATTACAATTTTTTTTTCATCGGTACATGTCCCCCATGGCAGTGCATAAATCAGAACATTAGCGTGTTACTGTCAATCTGCTCTTTAAGCTGCCTTTTGTTTGAAGTATGCAACTGGATCATTTGAAAGGCCAAGTGCAAGAACAGTGTGTACCTAAACCACCGCCCATCATTCACCAAACCCCCTATCCCATCTGATAAGATAAAAGTTGGCATACACCAGTTAGGCCTATTATCTCTGATTAAAACTATCCTGCTGGACAATTTAACATTGCTTTTTGCTGTGCCGTATCCTAATTCCTAATGAGAATTTGACAATTTGAAATCAGTATAGAAACATTTCCATGTGAAGCGCCAAGGTTTCCATATTGATGTCTGACTGTTTGTATCTTCTACTATGGCAATAAATCTGTGATCCAGCAGATGGTATTGTTGACCTGTTTTTTTTTATTATTTGATGTGTAGTGGGACAAGACAATGTCCACAAGCTGACATTTTTTTCTGTATTAATGACAAAATAAAAATCCTCTCCCTACACAGAATTGTCAGCCGCCCCTACAAATTCTGACATACTACTGACAATATGGCTGCTGTAAGGCCACCCTTATATAAGAAGAGGTCTGGGTTATCCATTCCTTTACATTATTGGCTCTTGTGACTAGGGGCAATAAGTATGCATTGCATTATAGGTTGCCTCTTATTTCTGTTAGTGAACCTGCAAACTTATCAGCCAAAAGTCTAAAATGTGCAAACTTTGTAAATGCCGGGGAACTGCTGCAAATTCATTGTAGCAATGTAGCCAAACTTTATACATATTAACCTGTAATGTTAGAAAACCCTTCAGAAATCCAGGTATATGGGAAAAAGACAAATAAATATAATTAACCTTTTCGTTGCCAGGCCCTGCGCTCTTCTTTTAACCACTTGCCTACCAGGCACTTAAACCCCCCTCCCATCCAGACCAATTTTCAGCTTTCGGTGCTCTCATGCTTTGAATGACAATTACTCAGTCATGCAACACTGTACCCAAATTAATTTTTTGTCCTTTTTTTCCCACAAATAGAGCTTTCTTTTGGTGGCATTTGATCACCTCTGGGTTTTTTATTTTTTGCGCTATAATTGAAAAAAGACCGAAAATTTAGAAAAAAAAACGCATTTTTCTTTGTTTCTGTGATACAATTTAGGAAATTATTAATTTTTCTTCATAAATTTTGGCCACAATTTATACTGCCACATATCTTTGGTAAAAATAACCCAAATTAGTGGAAATTATTTGGTCTTTGTGAAAGTTACAGACTCTACAATCTGTGGTGCGAATTATACAAAATTGATCACATCTGATGTACTGGTGGCCTATCTCATTTCTTGCCACCCGAACAAGCCAGGAAAGTACAAATACCCCCCAAATGACCCCTTTTTTGAAAGTAGACATTCCAAGGTATTTAGTAAGAGGCATGGTGAGCTTTTTGATGTTGTCATTTTTTCCCACAATTCTTTGCAAAATTAATTATTTTTTTATTTTTTATTTTTTTTCTACAAAATTGTCATTGTAATAGGTTATTTCTCTCACATGGCATGTGTATACCACAAATGACACCCCAAAATAAATTCTGCTACTCCTCCTGATTATTACGATACCACATATGTGGGACTTTTACACAGCCTGGCCACATAGAGAGGCCCAACATGCAGGGAGCGCCATCACGTGTTCTGGGAGCATAAATTACACATCTAAATTGTTGACTACCTATTACACTTTTGAAGGCCCTGGAGCACCAGGACAATGACACGTGACACTGACGTGGCACGTGACACTGACGTGGCACTGATGACAGATGGTACTAATACGGGGCACTGATGACTCGTGACATTGATGACAGATGGCATTAATATGTGGCACTGATGAGAGATGGCACTCATACATGGCACTGATATCACGTGGCACTAATATGTGGCACTGATGAGAGATGGCACTATACGTGGCACTGATGACAGACGGCACTAATACGTGGCACTGATGACACATGACACTGATGACACTGATGACAGATGGCACTGATACGTGGCATTGATGACAGGTGACACTGATAACAGATGGCACGTGACACTGACAGGTGGCACTGATGACAGATGGCACTAATACGTGACACTGATGACAGATGGCACTAATATGTGGCACTGATGACAGATGGCACTATGTGGCACTGATGACAGATGGCACTAATGACAGATGGCACTAATGACAGGTGGCACTGACTACAGATGGCACTGACTACAGATGGCACTGGCAGATGGCACTGGCAGATGGCACTGACTACAGATGGCACTGGCAGATGGCACTGACTACAGATGGCACTGGGGATGGCACTGGCAGATGGCACTGACTACAGATGGCACTGGGGATGGCACTGGGGATGGCACTGGCAGATGGCACTGGGGATGGCACTGGCAGATGGCACTGGGGATGGCACTGGCAGATGGCACTGGGGATGGCACTGGCAGATGGCACTGGGGATGGCACTGGCAGATGGCAATGGCGATGTCACTGGGCACAGATGGCATTGGGGACAGATTGCAGTGGTGGCAGTGGGCACAGAGGGCATTTCATTTTTATTTTTTTTTAAACTTACGGCGCTGCAGCCGTTCATCTCCCCCTCCTCACACGCTGTCTCTGTGTGAGGAGGGGGAGCGGCGCTGACAGATGATCTCATATGTTTACATATGAGATCATCTCTCATTGGCCAGGGCGATCGCGCTGTAAACGGCCGCTGTGATTGGCCGTTTACAGCGATCTGTGATTGGCTGTGTCCGAGGGACACGGCCAACACAGAATTTCCCTGCTGCGTGCTCGTGAGCGCGCACAGGGAACGAGGAAAGGGGAGGCCGTCATATGACGGCCTCCCGGGATTTCACATTCGCGCTGTGGCCGTCATTCGGCTACGGCCGGATGTGAAGTGGTTAAACTCAGTTGGCCAGACCATTTTTGAAATGTTTCCATTACTTTTTTATTTTTCTCTAACAGCTTTTAGAGTTTGTAAAAGACCCCCCAACCATATATTTTCTGAAAGCACATAACCAGTAGAATACAAATAAGGTGCTACTGATTTTTATGGCACAATGATATTTGTGCAAATGTTTATCAAACAAGATTTTTCACAAAAATCATTATTAGCAGGTACAAACACAGCACATTTTACAAATTTTTACTAAATATAATAGCTAACTTGTGTTGAGGTAATAAATAACCAATATTTGTAAATTTTAGATTGTGACTTTTTGCAAAATGTTGAAAATCAAACATACGCAAAAATGTAAATATCCAAATGTCTCTATAAAAATGTAGAGGTTTAATTTTTCCCTTACAGCTTTCAGAGTTTTTTTAAAGACCCCCGAAACCATATATTTTTTGAAATCACATGACCTGTAGAATAAAAAGAAGGTGCTACTGATTTTAACGCTTTTCAGTTTGCTCAAATGTTTATCAAAACAATCTATTCAGTAAAAATTCTCTAAAATCATTATTAGAGGATGTAAACACAGCAAATTTTACAAAAATCCCTGCTAAATTCCTACTAAATATGAAAGCTAAACCTGTATTGAGTTAATAAATAACAAATATTTGTAATTTTTAAACTATAGCTTTTTGCTAAATGGTGAAAATTTAACATACACAAAAATGTAAATAACCACATTTCTCAAAAAATCTGAAGGTTTTCATTTTTCCTTTACAGCTTTCAGAGTTTGTAAAAGACCCACCAAACCATATATTTTATGAAAGCATAGGACCATTAGAATAAAAGGAATGGGCTACTGATTTGACTTCTAAGGCCCCACGATATTTGCGCAAGTGTTTACAAAGGAATATTTTTGCTAAAAAGACACTAAAATAATTAGCAGAAACACAGCAAATGTTACAATATCCCTGCTAAATTCCCACTAAATTTAAAAACTCAACCTGTATTGAGTTAATCATTAATAAATATTTGTAAATTTTAAATTGCACCTTTTTACGAAATGGTGAAAACTGAACATACACAAAACTATAAATAACCAAATTTCTCCAAAAATCTGGAGGTTTTCATTTTTCACTTACAGCTTTTAGAATTTGTAAAAGACCCCCAATCTATACGTTTTCTGAAAGCATAGAACCAGTAGAATAAAAGGAAGGTGCTACTGATTTTTAAGGCCCTGCGATATTTGCGCAAATGTTTATCAAATCAATATTTTTGCTAAAAATGCACTAAAATCATTATTAACAAATACAAACACAGCACAGTTTACAACATTCATGCTAAGTTCCTAATAAATATAAAAGCTAAACCTGAATTGAGTTAATAAATAACAAATATTTGTAAATTAAACATTTTGCCTTTTTGAGAAATAGTGAACATTGGGCTTACACAAAAATTTCTCAAAAAAATTGTGGGTTTTCCTTTTTCACTTACAGCTTTCAGAGTTTGTAAAAGACCCCCAAAACCATACATTTTTAAAGCACAGCAATATTTGCGCAAATGTTTATTAAATAATATTTTCACAAAAAATACACTTAAATCATTAACTAAAGTGTCCGAAGTGTCCGCCGCAATGTCGCAGTCACGAAAAAAAATCGCAGATCGCCGCCATTATTAGTAAAAAAAAAAAAAAAAATCAATAAATCTATCTCCTATTTTGTAGACGCTATAACTTTTGCGCAAACCGATCAATATACGCTTATTGCAATTTTTTTTACCAAAAATATGTAGAAGAATACGTATCGGCCTAAACTGAGGAAAAAAATAGTTTTGTGGGATATTTATTATAAATAATTGTGTTTTTTTTATTTATCAAAAAATAAAAACCGCAGAGGTGATCAAATACCACCAAAAGAAAGCTCTATTTGTGGGGAAAAAAGGACGTTAATTTTGTTTGGGTGTAACGTCGCACGACCGCGCAATTGTTAGTTAAAACGACGCAGTGCTGAATCGCAAAAAGTGCTCTGGTAAGGAAGGGTGTTTAAAAGCCCTGTATTGAAGTGGTTAATAATTGATTCATACATGGTAAAATTTACAAAATTCCTGCTAAATTCCCACTAAACAGAAAATGTAAAACTGTATTGAGTTAATAAATAACAAATATGTGTAGATTTTAAATTGCGCCTCTTTGTGAAAAGGTGAAAACTGAAGGTACGCAAAACTGTAAATATAAACAATTTACTCTAAAAATCACCATTTTCACTTACCATTTTTCACTTACAGCTGTCAGGAAGATCCTGCCAGTAATCGGCGCTCCAGGCTCTCTGGCACACATTTGCGGGCACCATTGCGCATGCGCGTGCATGCACGGGAGAGCGTGCATGTGCCTCTGTTGGCACCAGGTGGGCTATTTAAGCCTGTCTGTCACAGACGGTCCCCGCTGTCTGCTCTACAGCGTTCTGTGTGCTTTACCTGATCTGACCTGAGACTTACCTGTTAAAAGACCGGGCTACCTGTTTGTGACCTTTCCTGCCATCCATCTGCATCTGACCTTCAACTTGCCAAGACCATTCTTCTGCCTGATTCCTGGTACCTCTGCTGTCCGCCTGATATCTGACCACCGGCCTGCCTGACTATTCTTCTGCCTGCTCCCTGGTACCTCTGCTGACTGCCTGATATCTGATCCGGCCTGCCTGACCTCTCTCTGGTGATCCTGCCTGCTACTAAATCCTGGTTGCAGTCCAGCACTCCGGTCTCCAGCCTATCTGCCTGCTGTTAGTTCCTGGTTCCAGTCCAGCACTTCAGTTCCAGTCTACTCTCCAGTTCCAGTTCCTTGTTTTTGCAAGTGATTCCTGTACTTCTGAAACTAACTGTTGATCCTGCCAGGCACCCATACCACTCCTCACTCTTGTACCCTCTGTCCCCATTCTAGGGGGCCATGAGTGGGAGCTGTAGGGGAGGTCTCTCTCTGCAATTCAGGCTCAAAACCACCAGGTACGTGACAGTAGCAGACAGCCATGTCTGAGCCTGAGCAGGGAACCTCTTCCATGGAGGAACTATGCCTACACCTAGCAGGATTGACCGAAGCAGTTAAGTATCTTCAAAAAGGGTACACCAGGCTGGAAGAACGGGTGTTAGTCCTGTCTAACCCTACTGGAGTCAAAGGGGCCCCCCATGCTTCTACTTCTTCAGCGGGGTCTTCGCCAAAAGTGGTGATGCTCCCTCCGGAGCCCAGATTTCCGGCACCTGAAAAATTCTCTGGAGACCGAAGTAAATTCAGGGCTTTCCGCAACTCCTGTGAACTGTACTTCGCCCTCCAACCACGCATCGTTTCCCTGGAGGTCATCAAGGGAGGGCTTTGTGGTCTCCTTGCTCACAGGCGATCCCTAAACCTGGGCCCACCGCCTCCTGGAACAGAAGGACGAGTTGCAGACCAATCTCACCACCTTTTTCGATGCGATGGCTAAGCTATACGAAGATCCCCAGCTCTCAGCAACAGCAGAAGCCGCACTGCATACAGCAGGGACGCAGGGCAGTGGAGGACTATGTGGCTGAGTTCAGACGGTGGATCGCGGACACAAATTGGAACAATGCCTCCCTCTGCTTTAAGTTCCGCATGGGGCTTTCTGATCCCCTGAAAGATGAGCTATCTAGAGTTGGCATACCTCACACTCTGAATGCACTGATCGATTTGGCCATCCAGATCGATCGACATTTAAGGGAAAGCAGGGCAGAGAGGGCTACCAGACTTTCTCGTCCAACCTGGATGCTTCCAATAGTCCCAAGCCATCTACCACCAGTACAACCTGCTTCCACGCTCGACGCACCCAAACCCATGCTGCTGGGGGTTCTTCGTCCATCCCTTACCCAGGAGGAGTGTCAACGTCATCGGATGAATAATCTGTGCTTATACTGTGGGGAGCCTGGACACTATGTCAGGAACTGTCCTCTAGTGTCTATGCCTATCCATTGACTATGTTACCCCTTCGGTCAAGACCCCATCCCATCTTGCCCCCTCTGTCTCATTACAGCTCCCAGGAAAGACTCTGCAAATACCCACCATTATTAACTCCGGAGCCTGCAGCTGTTTTATGGATTCATCCTTTGCTGCCAAACACCAGATTCCTCTGCTTCCCAAGACCCATAGACTTTCTATCCATCTGGCTGATGGGTCTGCCATCAAATATGGACCTGTAAATCGAGAAACAACTCCCATACCTGTTACCATCTCCAACTCTCACCAAGAACTCTTGCACATGGACATCATTTCTTCCCCCTTGTTTTCTGTAATCCTCGGCATGCTTTGGTTACAGGCGCATAACCCTGACATTAACTGAGCCACAGGAGAGATCACCTTCTCTTCTCCCTACTGCCAGCAGTTCTATGGTTCACAAGACTCCATAGGCCTTCTACCTTGCTATGCCCAGACACAGAAGCCAGAATATGTCAGTCTATTCCAGAGACTTACCACAACTTCCTGGACGTGTTTAGTAAACAGTGGGCAGAGACTTTAGCACTCCACCGGACCTACAACTGTCCCATTGAACTTCTCCCTGGAACTGAAATCCCTTTCGGTAGGATTTTACCTTTGACTGAAGTGGAACAGGGAGCATTAAAAGAATATATTGATGAGAACTTAAAGAAAGGGTTCCTCCACCCTTCCACATCTCCAGCAGGCGCGGGAATCTTCTTCATAGAGAAAAAAGGATCACACTCTTTGACCCTGCGTGGACTACCGCAAACTAAATAAAATTACGGTAAAAAATCGCTACCCTCGGAACTGCTACTGTGTTCACTAAACTTGATCTCCGCGGAGCCTACAATCTGGTCCGTATCAGGGATGAAGATGAGTGGAAGACTGCTTTCCGTACCCGTTTTGGGCATTTTGAGTACTTAGTCATGCCCTTCGGGTTGTGCAACGCTCCTGCCACTTTCCAGTACTTTATAATGACGTTTTATGGGACTTTTTAGACTTGTTTGAAATCATCTATCCAGACAATATACTAATCTTCTCTTATTCCCTTGAATCCCATCGCAGGCATGTCAGAAGTGTGTTGGCCCGACTTTGATAACATGGTTTATACGCGAAGGCAGAGCAATGTGAGTTTGAGCAGGAAAGTATACCATTTCTGGGGTTAATTATCTCCAATAAGGGCATGAAGATGGACCCTCAGAAAATTGCTGCAATCTTGGATTCGCCGGTACCAACAGACAAGAAGGGAATTCAACATTTAGTTGGATTCGCCAGCTTCTCTCGGAAATTTATTAAAGGGTTCTCGGCCATCATTACTCCGATTACCCAGTTAACCAAACAAGGAACACGCTTTCATTGGTCTCCTGAAGCCCAAGAGGCCTTTGAGACCCTCAAGGGTCTCTTTACTTCCGCCTCTGTACTAAAGCACCTGGACTCCTCTCTACCATTAGTACTTGAAGTGGATGCTTCTGAAACCTGGAGTATCTGAGATCTGCAAAAAGGTTAAAACCAGGACAAGCCAGGTGGGCCCTCTTCTTCTCCAGATTCTCTTTCCACGTCACCTATCGCCCTGGTTCCAAGAACACTAAACCCGATGCTCTATCCCAGATGTTCCATAAACCCAAAGAAATTTCATCTCCAGACACTATCCTTTCCCCTCGAAATTTTCTTCTGCTTCAAGGAAACCTGCTCTCACAAATCAAGCAAGCCTCCACAGGACAGAGACCTCCAGTTGGGCAAGAACTACAGGTCAGAGATGGGTTGTTTTGGCACAAAGACAAAATTTGCATCCACGAAAACCTATGAGTGTCCATATTGGAACTCTGTCATGACCATGCACTGGCTGGGCATTTTGGTATAACCAAGACCACTGACTTGGTGCAGCGTATCATTTGGTGGCCTCAGTTACGTGAGGATTGTAAGACGTTTGTGGAATCCTGCACTACCTGCATTAGGAGCAAAGGTTACAAGACCAAGGCATGGGGCCTGTTCCAGACAGACCATGGAAGATGATAACCATAGATTTTATTGTTGAGCTACCTCTGGCGGAGGGTCATACAACTGTCTTTGTGATCGTAGATCGACTGTCGAAGATGGCACATTTTGTCCCAATGAAAGGCACTCCCTCTGCTCCAGAAATGGTACAAGTGTTCATTAAAGAAATCATCAGACTTCACGGGGTACCGACCAACAATGTCTCAGATCAGGGGGTACACTTTACCTCCCAATTCTGGAGGTCCCTTTGCAAGGCCCTGAATATTGAACTGTCATTCTCCTCCGCGTATCATCCCCAGACCAATGGGCAAAGAGAGAGGCCTAACCAAACTCTCGATCAATATCTTTGCTGCTTCTCCTCTTTTGCCCAAGACGACTGGATTTCCCTGCTTCCATTGGCTGAATTTGCCTAAAATAACTCCACCCACTCCGCTACCAAAAAGACTCCATTTTTCGCTAACTTTGGCTTCCATCCTTCTTTTCTCCCCAATTCCCTTCCCGAATGTTCGGTACCAGCAGTTCAGGAAAAAATAAACTTCTTTGCTTCCAATAACCAACTCCTGCAGGAAACCATGACCCGGACTCAAGAACACAACAAGATAACCTTTGACAGGAAGAGACAAGGTGAATTAATACTAGCACCTGGTGACCTGGAATTGTTGTCTACTGTAAACCTTAAGTTGACATGCCCTTCAAAAAAGTTGGGTCCCAAATTCTTGGGTCCATTTCCTGTCAGGAGGAAGATCAACGAGGTGGCATATGAACTGGAACTTCCTGATTCACTAAAGAAGCACCCGGTATACCACGTATCACTACTAGGGATTAGCTTTATGTTCAAGTCAAACTTATGTTCGACGCGAAAGTTGGCTGTTCTCCAGTTCGCCAAACAGAAAACAATTTTGGGTGTTTGTGGCAAGTTCAAAAGCCACGGAACACCCTATAAAAGTCTCTGGGAGAAATCAAAAGTGCTAATTTTAAAGGCTTATATGCATGGTATTGTCATAAAAAGTGTTTGGGGACCTGGGTCCTGTCTGTCATGGAGGTGCACCAATGCACATGAGCGTGCCAATGCACACAACCATGTGCACTCCTGCACCAATGCGCACACCCGCGCGCTATACCGCACCAATGCGCACACGCGCGCACATGTGCGCGTGCGCACAGTGACGTGGCTTTGGCGCCCAATGGTCCTTAAAAGGGGCCTCTTCAGAATGCACTCTTGCTGTCTGATCTGCAGCTCATCCTGTAACCTGATCCTGAACCTGCATCTGTTCCCGTATTTGACCTGGCTCTCCTGACCTTGCTGCTGTCTCCTATCCTGACCCCTTTGGCTTGCCTTGACCTGCTCTATGTACCTGCTTGTCTGATCATCTGTTGCCGAACCTGCCTGGACTTGACCATTCTCTGCCTGCCGTTCCTGTCTGATTGATCCGCTGTTGTGACCTGGCTCAACTGACCCTGCTTCTGCCTGCTGCCCTGCGCTTGTGCCTACCTGCCTGCTGCCGCACCTGCCTACAGACCTGCATCAGTGCTATTCGGCCTGCGGCTCCAAGCACGTTCCTGTTGCTGCCAAGCGGACACCATCCTCAGCCAAGTGAACCCTGCAGGCTCTCATACCCTACTGTGCTCTGAGGGTCACTGTCCCCACTCAAGTGATCTCGGAAACAGAGACGTACGAGAGGTCTCCCTCTGCACGTCAGGGGCTCACCTCCAATGTACATGTCAGTATCAGATAGCCATGCCTGAGCCTGCAAGAGGGACCTCTCCCACAGATGAAACTTTCCAACACCTCTCTGCTCTTGCTCAAGTGGTGGAGTCGCTCTGGGACAGTTATAAGCATCTAGAGGAGCGAGTGCAGCTTCTGAGCACCCCTACACACTCTGCTACCAACCTGATGTCTCCAGAAACCATCACCACGCCTGCAGCAATGATGTGTTTTCCAGAGCCAAGGGTCCCTACCCCGGAGAAGTTCTCTGGGGACCGGAGTCAATTTCGGGTGTTTCGCAATGCCTGCAAACTGTATTTTTCACTACAGGCCCTCACGTTTACCCAAGAGACAACCAAGGTGGGGTTTGTTATCTCTTTGCTACAAGGAGAGCCTCAGCCCTGGGCCCACCGTTTGCTAGAGGGTCACCATGTTATACTGGACTCTTTGCAAACCTTTTTTAATGCAATGTCATTACTTTATGATGACCCGCAGCGCTCTTCCACTGCAGAAGCTGCCCTTCATGCTCTCCAGCAGGGCCGCTGAGCGGTCGAGGACTATATCTCGGACTTCAGACGCTGGAGTGCAGATACCCAGTGGAATAGTGCAGCCCTGCGGCATCAGTTTCGCCTGGGCCTGTCTGAGGAATTAAAGGATGAACTTGCCCGGGTCGGTATACCAGGTTCCCTGGAAGCTCTGTTTTCCCTGACCGCTCAGATGGACGGACGTCTTCGTGAGCGTAAGGCAGAGAGAGCAACTCAGCAGACCTATTCCACCAGGACATTATCCAAGGTACCTACTTCCATTGGTCCTGCCTCCTCTTCCTTTGCTCCTGGCTGTCCTGTACCAAATAGACGGACTTCCAAATCCCGGGACTTAAGCAACTGGGAATAATAAGGCCTTCTCTGTCCGCCGAGGAGCGATCACGTCGGCAGCGGAATAATCTCTGCCTGTACTGTGGGAAAGCCGGCCGATATGTATATGCCTGTCCAGCAAAGCTCCGGAGATGCCTGTCTATGTCTCCGTCCAGTTACCTTGCACCTGTTGCCAACACCACGCACTTAGCTCTCTTTATCATGTTCCAATTTCCAGAAAGAACTGTTTCGGTTGTGGCAATTATTGATTCTGGGGATTGCAGTTGTTTCATCGACTTAAACTTTGCTCAACAACAACGCATTCCCCTCTGACCCAGGGCGCAAGGACTTTCCGTTTTCCTAGCGGACGGGTCCCGCATCAAGTCAAGTCTGGTCACTCAGCAGACCCCTCCGTTACCTGTGATCTCTGCCACAAACCATAAGGAACTGTTAAGTTTGGATGCAATCGCATCTCCGCTATTTCCAGTTATTTTAGGCCTACCATGGCTCCAGGCCCATAATCCGCAGATTGACTGGGGTTCCGGAAGTATCAAGTTCCAATCTCTCTACTGCCAGGAACATTGCCTGCCCACACCTCCAAGAGCTTCTGGCCCTCTACTATGTATGGAACCTGACTCGGAATTACGTTCTTCAGTACCTGAACCATACCATGAGTTTCTGGATGTTTTTAGTAAACGGGGGGTCGAAACTCTCTCTCCTCATCTCTCCTTTTATTGCCCAATTGAGTTATTACCAGGGGCAGAGATTCCCTTTGGATGGATCTTTCCTCTGACTGAGCAGGGGCAGGAATCTTTTTTGTTAAAAAAAAAGACCATACCTTATGGCCCTGTGTGGACTACAGGGAGTTGAATAAGGTTACGGTTAAGAACCGGTACTCTCTACCCCCCTCTATCCCTGGTACCCAAGCTTTTCCAAAGATTCCGCACCGCAGCTGTCTTCACTAAGCTGGATCTGTGAGGGGCCTACAACTTGGTGCAAATTCGCTCCGGGGATGATTGCACCACACTTTTCAGGCCTTCATTGGATAAGTGGCAATTTATGAAGGAAAGAGTAAACAGATTACATGTGCAATTAAATAAATGGCTTCTGTTTTTACAGACTGAATAAAGGAACATGTGACAGTTTTTCTGCTAAGCGTGTAATCCTTTTTGGTCAGGCCCCCTTTTCTGAGGGAGAGAGCAAGTAGACTGCAGCTAGAACTGAAAGAAAGATATTATTTGTTATTTTTTCCAGCAATGAATCAGGGTGGTACATGTTATCAGATTTTCACCACAATGTTTAAGCCTGTTTGGGCAGGATACTATATGCTGGCCATAGAATGAGCAGATTGTATCGGCTGAGTTGTCCTCTGAAGCAGCAGTCCCCACAAGTGTTCAATAGTTTATACAATGGCTTCAGGCAAAATTATGCCGTGCAGTGTTACAGATGGTATGTCTAGGGGGCAGAATATAACATTTCTTCACAAATAATAATAATAATAATAATAATAATAATAATTATTATTATTATTATTATTATTATTATTATTATTGATATTTTATTGAACAGTAAATTTAATCTTTAATTATAATATATTTTTTCTTAAAATTTTACATTCTAATACAAATTGAATTATTTTGTAATCTTGCATCTATAGTATAAATGTAATATATTCTGAATATCCAGCAAAAGAAACTATTAAACGTTATAACTTTTATTCCTCGGCATTGCTGATCCTGGAAAGCAGTTCTTTAGTAAAGTATTATTAGACGTCTTCTTCAGGGAACAGCCGGAGTTTCTTCTATTGGATGAAAGTTTAGAGTCACATTTAGAATGTTGTGACAATATCTCACACATTGCAGCAGATTGTAGAGAATAGTAAAGCCGGTGACATCATTCTTCATTATTAGAGTGATTGTAAACCTTCTGTGTGCCGTTCTTCCGGGACTACTGACACCTGAGTGCCCCCTAGAGGCACCACAAGACGCCCACATGATTACAGTGGTGGGGCCGCTCCATTCACAATACAACAAAAGTCACCAAAGAACAAGAAACCTGAGATTTTATTGGATGAAAGTTTCTGCCGGATTCCCCCAGGAAACAGACGCTGAATTTACTGATCACCATCTGCTTTCCAATACAGACTGTCATCATCCAAGTCTTACTATGTCTCTTCACTTTAACTATTCATTCACCCACCTAGTTCAGGGGAATAGTAATAAAATGCAAATAAAAAATTTAAATAATAATAAGATAAATTAATTAAATTATAATTAATCAAATAAATTAAAGTATAATTAAATTAATATAAATGTAATTGAAAATAACATTTTAGTAACAACAAAATTATTATTTTTTTTCCTAATAACTGGCACTATACAAATAATTGATAAATTGTACAGTGCTGCTTAGTGTGTACATTGCAGCTCTAGTTTGTTAATTTTTTGAAATTCCAATTATTGTTGCTTTTGGACATGATGCCCCTATAAGATGCAGTACATAATGCAGGTCAACATGTTTCTTTAAAGATTAATTCATCAATAAATAAATAAATAAATATAACAATGTGAGTGGCTTTCTGTGTAGTAAATTGTGCATGGACTAATTTAAATGACATGTCAGAAAAAAATCATGTACACTATGATGTCATAGAAGACAAATAAGAATCACGAACAAAAAAAATGTATGAGTGTTTATCTTACATTGGCTATTGTTAAGGACAAATATACATGCATGAGCGGTTCCAAATGCTCCATGTATGGTTTACTAGGGTTTTCCTTTTTTACTAATGACTTTTTTTACAGTCTCCTCTAGTAATAGTAATGTTCTTTTGAGAAATGTTTTTTTGTGTCATTCAAAATTCAAAAATCCAAAGTTTTCCAGATTTTCTTTCTTATTTCTGGATTTTTGTATTTCCAGATTTTCGGAAATTTCCAAAATGTTGAATTTACAAATTTACCAATTTTTGAATTCATAAATGAATGAATTCCCCAAATTTCCAATTTACAAATTTTCTAATTTTTGAATTTATGAATTGTCAAATTTATAAATTTAAGAATGTTTAAATTTAAGAATTTACAAATTGACAAATTTTTGAATTTACGAAACTCCAAATTTTAAAATTTACAAATTAATCAATTTTTGAATTCATGAATGTATGCAATTTTCAAATTTTCAAATTTAAGAATTTACCAATTTTCATATTTCCAATTTACAAATTAGCGAGTTTTTCTAATTTTTGAATTTATGAATTTTAAAATTTACAAATTTAAGAACTTTCAAATTTACAAATCTAAGAATGTTTAAATGTAAGATTTTACTAATTTACTAATTTTCGAATTTACAAATTTCCCAATTTACGAATTTCCGAAATTTTTAATTTATGAATTTACTAATTTTTGAATCTCAAATTTATGAATCTACAAATTTACCAATTTTCGAATTTCCAATTTTACAATTTTTTTTAATTTTTTTAATTTATGAATTCACAAATTTACAAATTTAATAATGTTTACATTTTTTAATTTACGAATTTACAATTTTTAAGATTTTTTAATTTACAAATTTATGGATTCACAAATTTTTCGAAAATATGAAATTTCATACATTTGAAAATTTAAAAATTTGGAAATTTGAAAATCCAATAATAAGAATGAAAATCTAAAAGTTCAAAAGAATGAAAATCTGAAGATGTGAAAACTCAAAAATATGAAATAACTAACTAATAATAAATATAAAATTATAGGTATTACATTTTCCTTTTAAATTTGGCTGTTAGTGAATGTAACGAGTATGAATTTATCCAAAGTTAAGAATCATCTGAAATAACAAATGCCGTATCTAAATTTGTAAATTCATAAATTAGAAAAAATGGTAAACTTTTCAATTTGACAAATTGGAAACCTTTCAATTCAAAAATTCGTACATTTGAAAATTTTAAATCCAAAAATTGGTAAATTTGTAAATACAGAAATTCAAGATTCGACCATTCATATATACTTGAATTAAAACATTTGGAAATTTGAAATTCAAAAATCCAGACATTCAAAAAAATGTGTAAATTAGAAAATTTGCAAAATCTAAATTTAGAAATTCTGAAAATCTGAAAATCTGGAAATTTGAAAATTCATAAATTTGAAATATGAAAATGTGTAAATTAAAAAATTTGTAAATTTGTAAATTGGAAATTTCCAAAATTTGTACATTTGTAACTTTGAAATCCAAAAATTGGTCAATTTGTAAATACGGAAATTAAGGATTCGAACATTCATAAATTTGTAAATGAAAAAATGTGGAAATTCGAAAATTTATGAAATTGAAATATGAAAATTCATACATTTGTAAATTTGAAATCCAAAAATTGGTAAATTTCCATATTGAAAAATTTACCAATTTTTGGATTTCAAATTTACAAATGTATGAATTTTCATATTTCAAATTCATAAATATTCGAATTTCCACATTTTTAAATTTACAAATTTATGAATGTTTGAATCTTTAATTTCCGTATTTACAAATTGACCAATTTTTGGATTTCAAAGTTACAAATGTACAAATTTTGGAAATGTCCAATTTACAAATTCAAAAATTAGCAAATTTGTAAATTTTCTAAATTCGTAAATTGGAAATGTAAAAAATTGGTAAATTAGAAAATTCCTATATTTATAAATTTGAAATCCAAAAACTGTTAAATTTGTAAATACGGAAATTCAAGATGTGAATATTCATAAATTAAAAAATTCATAAATTAAAAAAAATGTGGAAATTCGTAATTCAAAAATACAAAAATACAAAAATGTGTAAATTTGAGAATTTGGACAATCGAAATGTAGAAATTCTGAAAATGCAAAGATCCAGAAATTCTAAAATTCAAATATTAGTAATTTTGTCAATTTGAACTTCAAAAATTGGTAAATTCAAATATTCTAAAATTCATACAGTCGTAAATTTTAAAATCCTTAAATTGGTAAATTTGGAAATAGGTAAATTCAAGATTCGAACATTTATAAATTTGAAAATTTGTAAATTAAATAATGTGGAAATTCAAAATTCAAAAATCCAGAAATGAAAACATTTGTAAATTGACTGGCAGACAGCTAATATTGTACTTATCTACATAAAGGGCAGCGATGTACAAGATGGTAATTACAGGTCTTTTTTTTAAAATAAATTAGACTCTAATATTTATTTGTAGAATGTGAAATCATTATTATTTCTTTATGACTGTTGTTGATGTTTTTATACACGCCCCCATAATGCACCGATCCCTTCTTCTTCCTGCAGCTCTATCATTGGGGCTGATACTGTCCAGAACTCGTGTCAATTCATCTATATATTGATTGTTATATGTTTTCAAATATTTGAAAAGTTTTTATATCTTGTATAATCATGGTTCTCTCTATATTATACTTATTTTCCTTTTTCTATCTTCCGCTAGTCATTTAAGTCTAAGCTCCAGAAGAAGCGTATTATATGTGGACGAAACATGTAGAGCCACTCTCCATGAAAGAACATGACTTCACTGCTATTGGTGTATCCCGTCCTCATCGCCGGATACTCAACTATATCAGGGAAACTCAACTAATCTAGTTGGTTCATGTTGTCCAATTGTTATGTGTATTAGGATTCAGCAACGGGATTGTACAGACCGGTACTACTTCTTTGGATATAATTAATATTGGCGGATTAAAAAAATAATAATTTGTATGAACTTTTATAACTTTAAATAAAATAACTTTATTAAACCCCTGTGTTACGGTGCCTATAAAGTCCAGAGCCCCCTCTATATTTACTTTCATATTGTTCAGGACGAGGCACATTGTTACTCCTTGTTGTATCCGCAGAACCCCCCTGTGAGAGGAAACATATTCCTTCCTCACTCTCTAATGATGATTTTTAGATATTTTTGGGACGCTGTGTAAATAATTGAATACTCGGCACATAAACACAGCAATCTTTTGGGGGATTTTCCTGTGATTTAGTGACAATCTAATGTTGGTTTCTTGTCTTTAAAAATCTAAATTTTATTTTACATTTTTTTTATTACATTTTCTTTAATATCTGTTAGAGGTCGGGTTCATTTTGGGGCCGAGTACAAATCATTTATTTCTGCCCAATAAAAGGGAGAACATTTTGGGGGTATTTTGTTAATAAATGAGAATGAAATGTTGGTTTGTAGATTGTAATGTGGATGTTGGGGGTCTTGTTGGAAATGGTCCCTAGTGCAGATAATGTAATACGGCCCACGTAGGAGACTCCATGTTTTTATGCTCTTTGTTTCCTGTAAGTAAAGAACACTTTAATGTTGATTTTACAATATTCTCAATGTGTGTTGGGGGTCCTGTTTATATCGGGGCCGAGTGCACAGAGTTTTATAGAGCACACATAGGGGCCACAATAAATTGTATTTGTGATATTTTGTGTGAATAAATAAAACTATAATGTTGGTTTTTAGATGTAAAATGTCGGGTCCTGTTCACACTAACCGGAGTGCAAATAATTGAATTCTGGGCACTCGGGAATTACAATTTTTGGGAAGATTTTTACTTGAATAAAATAATTTCCGGCTTTTAGAATGGATATCGGGGGATCTGTTCAGAATTGCAGCCTAGTCCATATAATTGAATACGGCACATATACACGCTACAATCTTTTATAGAATGTTTTTGTGAATAAATGAAACTTTCTAGATAATAAAATGACTGTTGGGGTCGTGTTTATAATGTTCCCTTGTGTAACTTATGTAATACTGTGCACTGAGGTTCTACAATTCTTTGGGGGACTTTTATACAAATGAAGGGCCCTCTAATGATGATTTATAGATATAAGAATGGATATTGGGGGTTCTGGTCAGAATTAGAGCCTAGTGCACCTCATTGAATACAGTTCTTACATATGAGTTGATTTGAATCTCCAATAACAGATGTAAATAATATTGTAATTGGGAATATATTTGACCATTGGGTGTGTCCTTCCATTATACCGCTCCCAGCTTCCCCAATTGGTGTTACTGGGAATATTTTTTCTACTTCATTGCTTTTCCTTATCACATTTCACATGGGTTGTAAACAGGAGCCTTATTTGAATCCTCCAATTAGGCTGCACCCCATATACAATTGCTAGGTGTAGTGACCAATCAGGGAGCATTATATTAGTTACTGTACAGAAAGGAGAGAGGGATATAATGTAATGTAATGGAAGCACTGAATGGGGCTTCCCTAAAACAGTTTGTAAAAAGGCCGACCCGAGATGACCATATTCTAGACCAGGGATCTTCATACTACGGCCCTCCAGATGTTGCAGAACTACACATCCCATGAGGGATTGTAAAACTCTGACATTCACAGACATGATGAGGCATGATGGGAATTGTAGTTCCTGAACAACTGGAGGGCCGTAGTTTGAGGACCCCCCTGTTCTAGACCTAGTACTGACAAATGGGGATGGACTGTATAATGTTGAGGTGGGGGAGGATTTGGGCTCTAGTGATCCCTGATGTCTTTGGTGGGATATTAAAACAAGAACTGAAAAATTGTTTACAAAAACAAAAGTTTTAGATTTGAAAAGGAGACTTTTTGCTGAAATGGGGACATTTCTAAAAAATAAATGGAAAGGTTGTAGTAAAACAACACTTGTAAGTAACCAGTGGGCACTATTAAAGTCTACCATCTTGGCAGCAACTAGATTATATGCCAGGCAAGTTATTAAGAATAAACAGAAGAAAAAAACAATATGGTTCACTAAAGAGATAGTAAGATAATGTCACGTGGGCCTCGTACATGAGATGAGACTGAAGTAGTGGGGAGGCCTCCCTTGCACCTCGGGTCCTTGAAGCCTCTGGAGATGGAGGCGAAGACTTGGTGGACACTGAGTGGCACGGGGGCAAGGGATACGGAGCACTGTGCAAGCCTCAGTCTGAGATCCGAGCCAAGGTCAAGTCCAGTTTGGCAACGAAGTATAAAAGGGTTAATCAGAAGATGAATGGTCGAGATCCAAGCCGGGGTCAGTTCCAATCTGGCAGCTGAGTACAAAAGGGGCAAAGAAGTAGAATGGTCAAGGTACAAATCTGAGGTCAATGGCAAGCAGCAATCAAGAGTAGTCAAATAGGTTTCCAGGTCACAACAAGTCCAGACAGATCACACACTAGCACAGGAACAAGGGGGGACTAAAGATAATCCAGCAATTTGGCAGTGTCTGGGCTGGGCTTATATAGGGAAGTTTGTGGTCACTTCCTGTGTGCCTCCTGGGTATTTTCCCGCCTTTTTCCATCAGGTTGAGGTCACTTCCTGTGCGCCTCCTGGGCATTTTCCCGCCTTTTTTCATCAGTTTGAGGTCACTTCCTGTGCGCCTCCTGGGCATTTTCCTGCCTTTTTCCATCAGGTCTTCTGCGTAGGTGCGGGTTGGAGCACTGAGGCATCTTCGGTGCATGCTCAGTTGGCACGGATTTCCTCTTGTGGCAACGCGTCATTGGTGCATGCTTAGTAAGCCCTGGACTCTTACAGAAGCCCCCCGGGCTCGGGTTCCCAGGAATTCGACTCGGGTTCCCAGGAATTCTCTTCAGGGTCGTAACCCCTCCACTGTACCAGAAATTGGCATCTGCGGCCCCTTCTACGGCAGTCCAGGATGGCCTCCACCTCATACTCCTCAATCTCTTCAATCATAGAGGGAGACGGAGGACGGGCCACACGTTCCCCAAAGGGGTTCGAGGCCAGGGGCTTCAGGAGGGAGGCATGGAAGACAGGGTGGATCCAATAAGTTAAGGGCAGTTTGAGTTTGTAGACAACAGGGTTGAATCGGGACAGGACAGTGAAGGGCTCAATAAATTTAAGGCCCAAATTCTTTGAGGGACAGGCCAACTTCAAATGCCTGGTAGGCAAACCTTGTCTCCCGGTTGAAGATCCAGGTCCCCCCGCCGCCTTTGATCATAGATGGTCTTGTAATCCAGCTGTGCCTTGACCATGATATCCTTTGGGAGCTCTAAGTTGCTGTATAGAAATTCCACTCTGTTCCAGACAGCCAAGACCAAAGCGGAAGCGGGTAGGACAGGGGAAAAAGAAGGGTGGTACCACAGGTTGGCGTAGAATAGTGATTGCTTAGTGGTAGAATGTATTGCGTTGTTGTATGCAAATTCTGTGCAAGGAAGTAGGGACACCCAATTGGACAAAGGTGGAGAAACAACAAAGGTACTGTTCAAGAGTTTGGTACGTGCGTTCCATCTGAGGGTGGTAGGCCGAAGAGTAGTGGTTCTCGATGTCTAGAGCAAGACAGAGCTCCTTCCAGAATTTAGAGGTGAATTGGACCCCATGGTCTGATACAATATTGCTGGGGACCCCATGGAGGCGTATGATCTCCTTGATAAAAGCCTGAGCTGTTTCTTGGGGCGGAAGGAGTGTCAATCATAGGAATAAAATTAGCTATAGTGGTAGCTCTACTATGTAATCCATGCTGATCTGTTCCCAGGGTCTGGAGGGAACAGGCAGGGGGCATAGGAGACCCTATGATTTATTATTTTCTGTTTTGCTGTGATTGCATACCGGGCAGGAATTGACATAAGTGTGGCAGTCTGCCTTGAGGGTAGGCCACCAAAAGGTTTGCAAAAGCAGATCAGTGGTTTTGGTCACCCAGAAATGCCCTGCTAACTTGTTGTCATGGCAGAGTTTGAGCACCGGAACTCTCAGTTGAAGGGGCACAAACACTGCATGGTCATGGAAGAAAAGTCCATCCTTTTCTTGCAGATGTTCTCCTGAGGGCAGTTCATCTAGAGAGGAGGCCAGTTTAATCCTGGACAAGAGGTCATCCGTAAGTAGGAAGAAATTATAGGCAGGGAGTATGGCATCCGTCCTTGGCGAGATATCTGATGTGGGATACATGCGGGATAGAGCATCAGGTTTACAATTCTTGGATCCTGGACGGTACGTGATATGCATTTGAAATCGGGTGAAGAAGAGAGCCCGTCTGGCTTGTCTAGGTCTGAGACGTTTAGCTGTATGGAGGTATTCCAAATTACTATGATCAGTGTAGATAAGTATAGGGTGTGAGGCTCCTTCCAATAGATATCGCCATTCTTCCAGGGCCAGTTTAATAGCAAGAAATTCCTGGTCCCCTACATCATAGTTCCTTTTGGTTGGGGACAAATTCCTGGAAAAGAAGGCAACAGGATACAACATGGCTGTGGTTTTGTGGCACTGAGAAAGAATTCCCCCATCTGCAATCTCTGAAGCATCAACCTCCAACACGTAAGGCAGGGCTGAGTCGTGATGACGAAGGACCGGGGGAGAGGTGAATTGCTTCTTGAGTTTGTCAAAAGGCATTTGTGCTGAGGGGGGCCACAGAAATGGGCTTGTGTCTGGGCTGGGCTTATATAGGGAAGTTTGAGGTCACTTCCTGTGCACCTCCTGGGCATTTTCCTGCCTTTTTCCATCAGGTTGAGGTTACTTCCTGTGCGCCTCCTGGACATTATCCTTCCTTTTTCCATCAGGTCTTCTGCGTAGGTGAAGGTTGGTGCACTGAGGTGTCTTTGGCGCATGCTTAGTTGGCACGGATTGCCTCTTGTGGCAATGCGCCATTGGTGCATGCGCAGTAAGCCCTGGACTCTTACGGGTAGGTTTAGGTAATCAGCGTTTGGTTTTGCCCCAGATAAATTGTAAAGTTTTTAGTTGTAAAATACGTAAGAAATGCAATGGGATAGTGGAAGGAAGCACTCTAAAAAGGTATAAGATTTTCGGGAGGATAGACATTTTTAGCCCTGTAATTCTACCCATCCATGCCAGGGTAAGGTTAACCAATTTGTGAGGAGTTTATTAAGCTGTAATAACATCGGCGGGTAGTTTGTTGCATAGAGCTCCATATGATTGGCCGTAAGGTTAATTCCCAAATATGAGATATATGTCTTTGACCAGGTAAATGGTAAGGAATTAACTAAGTGGGTTTGGATAGCAGGTGGTAATGAAATATTTAGGGCTTTTGAATTGTGAGAATTTATCGAGAGGCCCGATATTTGTTCAAATTTGGAGAGGATATCTAGAAGAGTTGGTGCTGATATTATAAGTAAGGTAAGTAATATTAGAACATCTACTGCAAACATACATAATAAACTGGTATGATAAATTTGTTCGCCCTCCTACTATTCCACACCACCACTGCGCACAAAGAAAAATTAATTAAAACACCTATGTGTATAAAAATAAACTAAGCAGCTACTTAAATATATAAATAATGTAAAGTGATTTTAAATGAATAAAACAGCAGCACTAATAATCACAGTGTCTGTGAATAAACTAAATATTTAACCTGTGTAGACAATGCTGAAAGATAATCACCCTGTATAAACAGTGCTAAAAAAACAACAACACAATTAATCACCTATATACATAAAGTGAAAAATTAAAGTGAAGTGTGATTGTATATTTCTTGCAGGTGTCCAAATAAGGAAAACAAATCCAAACAAAAGTCAATAAACTGTTACTTGCAGTGATAATGTTTCAAAAAGTGACAAAAAAGTGAATGAAAAATCTAGAAGCAAATAAAGTTTTGAAGTGTCTTTAAACAAAGTTCTTGAAGTGACTTGAAACACAATCTTCCACCACACCACCTGTGTTCAGTGCTACCGCACCCTAAGGAAACGCACTCACCAGCAGTATATGCCTTGCACTCTCATGCTCGGCCAACTCGCTTAATAGCCACACATGGGTCACAGATGGATCCAGACAGAATGTTAGATAGTTGCACTACACATATAAGGAAAAAAGAGATTCTTCCAATAGTGAAGTATAGTAAACCATTTATTTAAAAGGCACATAAAATTCCTCAACCATTGTACTCACATCCTTCATATAAAAATAAGGCACTTCAGCATAATCTTTTCAACAGGAAACAAGGACCCAGCAGTAGTGACCCGATATATTATGGTCTCGGCGGACCCGGCGTTAATACCAATATGTCTCACCCTCCACGCTGTCTCCTTTCTCTTTCACTTCACACGGCACAGCACACCCAGTAACTGGAACGTTGAATGTTAAATGCTCCTCACAGTTGCCATGTAACCATTTCCAGACATGTTTCGTCAAAGTGACTTAATCATTGGGGTTCAAAAAAGTTTTTCTTTGTTTCTGTTATAAAATTTTGTAAATAAGTATGTTTTCTCCTTCTCTGATGGTCACACTGATGAGGCTGCACTGAAGGGCACTGATAAGGGGGAACTGATGGGCACTAATGAGGTGGCACTGATGAGGTGGCACTGATGGGCACTCATATGCGGCACTGATGGGTACTCATAGGTGGCGCTGATATGCAGCACTGATTGGCACTCATAGGTGGCACTGAAAGGCTTCACTGATGGGCACTGATAGGTGGCACTGATGGGCACAGATAGGTGGCACCGATGGACACTGTTGGGTGGCACTGATGGACACTGATAGATAGCACTGATGGGCATCACTGATATGGAGGCACTGGCAGGCATTGCTGATGGGCACTGATTGGCATTATATATGTGGGCACTGATTGGCATCATCATATGTGGGCACTGGTTTGCATCCCTGGTGGCCATGCGTAGCATCCCTGGTGGCCATGAGTGGCATCCCTGGTGGTCCTGGGTGGGCATCCTCGGGGGGGCTGTGCTGATAATTATTCAGCGCAGACCCCCCTATCAGGAGAGCCACTGATCGTCTCTCCTGTACTTGTGTCTGTCAGACGCAAGTGAGGAAAAGCTGCTACTTGGGCGCATGCATGAAAATCTCCAAGATGGCAATTTAAGCCAGGAGCTCCATTATGCACGGCCATATGGCGCACCTAGTGGGAGACACAGGGTCCCGGAGAGACCTGGGGCCACGATTCAACACCGTAGCCGATCGGGCTGAATCCAAGATGGCGGGCGCCACAAAACCACACACTCCAGGCACAGAGGAGCTCTCCAGAATCAGGCAAACCCTGGCTCCAGCTACCTTAATCTTCACCCCGGGGACTCACGTGAGTAACCACCAGACCGTGGCCCCCTTCCCAGCCTCCACAGAATCCCTTTTTGAACACTCTATGGAGTATCTCCTGGACTCCCCTCTAGTGCCTCCCCCTGTCCATACAACAGACAGACTTTTACATTGGACAGGTCCCCCAACTCCATCCTCACAGCTCCTGACCTTTTCATGAAATTGTCAGATCTGCTGGACAGGGGACTATCACAAACAGCAGCCAAAATCACCAGTGATATCCGGGAGGACTTCCAAAACATGGAATCCAGGATGGAAGCAATAGAAAGTAAATTGGACTTAACAATCTCCAAAACTAAGCAGAACTCTTACCACATCCAGGTTCTCCAGGATCAACTAGACACAGCCTTATCCAGGATTGACGACCTGGAAAATAGGTCCAAGAGACAGAACTTCCGAATCAGAGGCCTCCCGGGATCAATCACTGACACTGCGTCTGTCGTGCAAGATTTCCTTAAACAATTGATTCCCAACATCTCACCACTGTAGATAGATCGGGCCCACAGGACCCTGGGCCTCCAAGAAAAGATGGCTCCCCCAGGGACATAGTGGTGAAACCCCATTTCTTCTTCATTAAGGAAGAAGTGATAAAGCTGTGTCACTTCCAATCTCCCCTAACTTGCCGAGGGCATGCCATTCAAGTGTTTGCTAACATCTCACCAACCACTATTCAAAAAAGGAGATCTTTGAAACCCCTTCTAACAGTGCTATCTCAACGTGACATTCAAAGTAGACATGTGCGATTAGTTTCGTACGAATTGAAAATTTGTACAAATTTTTCGAAATTCGTCCGAATCCGAAATACAAATTTTTATGCATACGAATTCCATACGAAATACGAAATTTCGTTACGAATTTTGGATCCAAATTAACAGAAACGTGACATGCATAAGAATTCTGTATGAGATACGAAATTTCGTTTACGAAATACAAAATTTCGTAAACGAATTTCCGTTTCAAATTAACAGAAAGTATCAGAAACTTGACTGGTGTTAATAATGCATAAGAATTCTGTCCTAAATACGAAATTTTGTTTACGAAATACGAAATTTCGTAAACAAATTTCCGTTCCAAATTAACAGAAAGTATCAGAAACGTGACTGGTGTTAATATGCATAAGAATTCTGTACGAACTATGAAATTCCGTTTACGAAATATGAAATTTCGTAAACAAATTTCCGTTTTAAATTAACAGAAAGTATCAGAAACGTGACTGGTGTTAATATGCATAAGAATTCTGTACAAAATATGAAATTCCGTTTACGAAATACGAAATTTCGTAAACGAATTTCCGTTTTAAATTAACAGAAAGTATCAGAAACGTGACTGGTGTTAATATGCATAAGAATTCTGTACGAAATATAAAAATCCCGTTTACGAAATATGAAATTCCGTTTACGAAATTTCGTAAACAAATTTCCATTTTAAATTAACAGAAAGTATCAGAATCGTGACTGGTGTTAATATGCAGAAGAATTCTGTACGAAATACGAAATTTTGTTTACGAATTTCCGATCCAAATTAACAGAAACGTTTAAATTTAAAAAAAGCCAAAATAAGTGGCAAAATCATACCAATTGCCACCCATCTCGAGTCCCCATCTCCCTCCTAGATACAGCCCGCCTGGAACTGAATTTAGCACCGACAGCCGATGCAGAGAAAAGCATTTGATGGAGTGGGGTGAGATATCATCATCTAAGAGATAAGACAAGCTCCCTCCTGGCCTCCAGGCTTACACCTTGTGCCCATACTTACTCCTTCCCTAAAATTAGGATAGCAGGTAAACCCTCGATGGTGAACCCATTGACCATTATGCAGGCCTTCCACAAATTCTATTAGAAGCTATACATCGTACAGCAAGCGGAAAGTGCCTCGGATCTATCTAACTTTCTTGATATTCTCCCAATCCCCACTTTGGTGGCAGAACATATAGACAGACTCAAAGACCACTTCTTTACAGAGGAGGTGTTAGAGGTGATTAAAAACTCAAAGAAAAACTCTGCCCCGGGACCAGATGGGTTTTCCATTCCCTACTACAAAGCGTTTGCGACTACTGTAGTGCCCTACATGGCTACATTTTTTAATGCTAAAACCAAAGGTGACCCTCTCGACACACAGTTAAACTCTGCGTTTATAACCATCATCCCAAAACCAGATAAAGACCCGGGTGAGGTTAGCAATTATAGACCAATATCCCTGATTAATAATGATTTAAAGATCATGGCTAAAGTCATAGCGGATCGCCTTGCCTTCTTTTTAGGAGCATATATTCATAAAACTCAAGTGGGGTTTATCCCAGGAAGACAAGGCCCGGACCAAATTAGGAGAGCAGTAGACATTGTCTCTCGCTTACAGTCAGTTGGGATGGCAGTTCTTAACAGGCCAGAATGCTGTTGTCGCTGGATCTCCAAAAGGCATTTGACTCTATCTCTTGGCCTTATCTGTTTGCCCTAATGGACCACTGGGGATTTGGCCCTCATTCTACAGGCCTTCTCAGGTCATTATATTCGCCTACAGGGCCTCTAATCAGTTCCCATTAAAATTTCTAAAGGCACATTATCTCCATTAATCTTTGCCATAGCAATAGAATCCCTGGCAATTGCCATCCACACAAACCCAAATATAGCGGGGCGGTCAAGTGTGGCCCAAACACACATAAATGTGGTCTCTTCGCAGATGACCTACTCCTCTTCATCACCTCCCCGGTCACCCCCTCCCTGTGGTGTGCAAACTACTAGAATGTTTTCTAAGGTCTCTGGACTGCGGGTAAACTACACCAAATCAAAAGCACTCAATGCGGCTGATTTACTAAGATGAATGCGCTGCGCCGGTTCATTCCATAATTTGTGTGCCAGATATATTATTAAGTGAGCGTATGAACCGGCGCACACATAAGCGCAACGCATAATATACCGCCGCACCGCGATAATATTATGCCATTGATAATAGTGCACGCTAACAGTCCATTCACACAGGGGCAAAGGCTTTATGACTATTCCATATGGATGTGGGGTCAGGAACTGAGCCAGAGTTGATTGAAAATAAGTTTTCAAGAGCAGAGTCTAGGTAGTTAGGGTTGGTGAGAAGGGAGCAGTTAAGTCCCCATGGAGATGTGGTATTGCTTTTTGTTGAAATAGAAAGTTCCAGGGTTATAGGGGCGTGGTAGGACCAAGTGATTCATCCGATGGAGGTTGAGGATAATCTTTGTAGAGTGAATTTGTCTACCAGAAGTAGATTGAGCCTTGAATATAGTGTAGAGAAGAAGTTGGTCTACATTTAGTGTTGGTAGAATCCATGAAAGGATCAGGGACTTCAGTGAAAACACCACATATGACTATGGGCGTGGACTTAAAAGGGTTGAAGTTTAGTGAAGTTAGATTTAAAAAAGGATTTTTGGTGAGTGTTTGGTGCGTATAGGTTCACTAAGGTTATTTCGAAAGTTGTTAATTGTAGCTGTGATGATGAGAACTTGACAGTTAGAGTCAACATCTAAGGAGTAGGGATGGGCCCATGTTCGCATCGAGCACCGGGTGTTCGCTCGCTCGGCGAGCCCAGAACTATTTTGGCCACTCGCATCACGTTCGTGTGATGCGAGCGGCCCCGCAATGCATTGCGGCCGGCGCGGCCGGCGCAGTGCATTGCTGGCTGATGATTGGCCAAGCATGCACTGTGACCCCGCATGCTTGGCCAATCACAGCGCCGGAAACTCGAAGAGCCATAATTGGCTACAGGCAGGACGCCTGTAGCCAATTACAGCTCAGGGGCTTTAGTACACGCCCCCTCTTATAAAAGGCCGCCACGCCGTCGGCGCCGGTCACATGCTGTTCCGGCGTAGAGAGAGCAGGATCGTTCTGTGTCACTCTGCTAGATTTAGTTAGAGAGATTTAGTTAGAGAGATTTAGTTAGAGAGATTTAATTAGATAGATTAATTTAGAAAGATTCATTGTAGTAGTGTGGGCTTGTAGTGTGTTCGTGGCAGGCAGGCACTGGCAGGCAGTGGCAGCAAACAGAGCTCCTATATTTTGTTCCCAGAGGCACCTATAGGACTTGTAGTGTGTTCGTGGCAGGCAGGCAGTGGCAGCAAACAGAGCTCCTATATTTTGTTCCCAGAAGCACCTATAGGACTTGTAGTGTGTTCGTGGCAGGCAGGCACTGGCAGCAAACAGAGCTCCTATATTTTGTTCCCAGAAGCACCTATAGGACTTGAAGTGTGTTAGTCCCATCACACAGAGCTATATTTTCTTCCCAGAAGCACCTATAGGACTTGAAGTGTGTTAGTCCCATCACACAGAGATCATATATTTTGTTCCCAGAAGCACCTATAGGACTTGTAGTGTGTTAGTCCCATCACACAGAGATCATATATTTTGTTCCCAGAAGCACCTATAGGACTTGTAGTGTGTTAGTCCCATCACACAGAGCTCCTATATTTTCTTCCCAGAAGCACCTATAGGACTTGTAGTGTGTTAGTCCCATCACACAGAGCTATATTTTGTTCCCAGAAGCACCTATAGGACTTGAAGTGTGTTAGTCCCATCACACAGAGCTATATTTTCTTCCCAGAAGCACCTATAGGACTTGTAGTGTGTTAGTCCCATCACACAGAGATCATATATTTTGTTCCCAGAAGCACCTATAGGACTTGAAGTGTGTTAGTCCCATCACACAGAGCTATATTTTCTTCCCAGAAGCACCCATAGGACTTGTAGTGTGTTAGTCCCATCACACAGAGATCATATATTTTGTTCCCAGAAGCACCTATAGGACTTGTAGTGTGTTAGTCCCACCACACAGAGCTATATTTTGTTCCCAGAAGCACCTATAGGACTTGAAGTGTGTTAGTCCCATCACACAGAGATCCTATATTTTGTTCCCAGAAGCACCTATAGGACTTGAAGTGTGTTAGTCCCATCACACAGAGCTATATTTTCTTCCCAGAAGCACCTATAGGACTTGAAGTGTGTTAGTCCCATCACACAGAGATCCTATATTTTGTTCCCAGAAGCACCTATAGGACTTGAAGTGTGTTAGTCCCATCACACAGAGATCCTATATTTTGTTCCCAGAAGCACCTATAGGACTTGAAGTGTGTTAGTCCCATCACACAGAGCTATATTTTGTTCCCAGAAGCACCTATAGGACTTGAAGTGTGTTAGTCCCATCACACAGAGATCCTATATTTTGTTCCCAGAAGCACCTATAGGACTTGAAGTGTGTTAGTCCCATCACACAGAGCTATATTTTGTTCCCAGAAGCACCTATAGGACTTGAAGTGTGTTAGTCCCATCACACAGAGATCATATATTTTGTTCCCAGAAGCACCTATAGGACTTGAAGTGTGTTAGTCCCATCACACAGAGCTATATTTTCTTCCCAGAAGCACCTATAGGACTTGAAGTGTGTTAGTCCTATCACACAGAGATCCTATATTTTGTTCCCAGAAGCACCTATAGGACTTGAAGTGTGTTAGTCCCATCACACAGAGCTATATTTTCTTCCCAGAAGCACCTATAGGACTTGAAGTGTGTTAGTCCCATCACACAGATATCCTATATTTTGTTCCCAGAAGCACCTATAGGACTTGAAGTGTGTTAGTCCCATCACACAGAGATCCTATATTTTGTTCCCAGAAGCACCTATAGGACTTGAAGTGTGTTAGTCCCATCACACAGAGCTATATTTTGTTCCCAGAAGCACCTATAGGACTTGAAGTGTGTTAGTCCCATCACACAGCGCTATATTTTGTTCCCAGAAGCAACTATAGGACTTGAAGTGTGTTAGTCCCATCACACAGAGCTATATTTTGTTCCCAGAAGCACCTATAGGACTTGAAGTGTGTTAGTCCCATCACACAGAGATCATATATTTTGTTCCCAGAAGCACCTATAGGACTTGAAGTGTGTTAGTCCCATCACACAGAGATCATATATTTTGTTCCCAGAAGCACCTATAGGACTTGAAGTGTGTTAGTCCCATCACACAGAGCTATATTTTCTTCCCAGAAGCACCTATAGGACTTGAAGTGTGTTAGTCCCATCACACAGAGATCCTATATTTTGTTCCCAGAAGCACCTATAGGACTTGAAGTGTGTTAGTCCCATCACACAGAGCTATATTTTGTTCCCAGAAGCACCTATAGGACTTGAAGTGTGTTAGTCCCATCACACAGAGATCCTCTATTTTCTTTGCAGAAGCACCCATAGGACTTCTAGTGTGTTAGTGGCATCACACAGAGCTCCTATATTTTCTTCTCAGCAGCACCCACAGGACTTCTAGTGTGTTAGTGGCATCACACAGAGCTCCTATATTTTCTTTGCAGAAGCACCCATAGGACTTCTAGTGTGCTAGTGGCATCACACAGAGCTCCTATATATTCTTCTCAGCAGCACCCACAGGACTTCTAGTGTGTTAGTGGCGTCACACAGAGCTCCTATATTTTCTTTGCAGAAGCACCCATAGGACTTCTAGTGTGTTAGTGGCATCACACAGAGTTCCTATATATTCTTCTCAGCAGCACCCACAGGACTACCGACTACAATGGCTGGAAGACCGCCAAGGGGAGGCAGAGCGTGCAGAGCCAAGAACACAGGGCAGGCAGGCTCTGTTTCTAGTGGACGTGGCCGTGGACGTGGTCGTGCATCGTCATCAGCACGTGGCCATGGGACACGCGCGTCTTTGTTTTCGGCAGCTGGACATGTGGAGCCGCATCATGCTGAAGACTTGGTAGAATGGATGACCAAGCCCTCCTCATCCTCCTCATCCTCTCTCACCCAGGCTCAGGGTACTGGCAGAGCAGCTGCCAACGCGTACTCAATGGCATCATCAGCCACCCCTTCCCTAGACCCACCATGTCCTCCTGAGGAGTCCCCCGAACTCTTTGAGCACAGTGTTGGGTACATGCTCCAGGAGGATGCCCAACGATTCGAAGGCTCGGATGATGATACCCAGCTTGAGGAATCTGGCAGTACTGTTCCACCAGCTGCAGCTTACTGCCAGGTTTGCTCTAGTGGTGAAAAGGGAGGGGATGATGAGGTCACTGACTCCACGTGGGTGCCTGAAGGGAGAGAGGATGAGGAGGAGGACGAGGAGGAGGAGGATGCGGCGTCACATGTCCAACGAGGCAGGATGCCCCCTGGAGGCCAGGTAGAGGCCAGCACAGCAACTGTACAACACCGCAGAGCTCGGCCTGTGCAGGGCGCTGCCTCTGCACGTTATCAGAAAAGTTCTTTGGTGTGGGCCTTTTTTGAGACGAGTGCATCAGATCGCACCACTGCTATTTGCAATATTTGTCTCAAGCGTATCTCGCGTGGCCAAAACATCAGCCGCTTGGGCACCACAAGCATGACCAGACATATGTCAACCTGCCATGCAGCTCGTTGGCAGGCACACATAAAAGACCCACACCAAAGAACTAAGCGGACCTCTCCTTGCTCCTCATCAGCTGGGATCTCCATCCCCACTACACCTTCAGTGCTCTCTGAAAGCTGCTCTGAGAGGACTGAAGGTGTAGAATTAGGTGTGTCACAACCAAGTACTTGCAGTACACCGACGTCCGATTGCAGCAGGCAAATTTCCCTGCCCCAGCTGCTGGACCGTAGAAAGAAGTACACTCCCAGCCATCCACATGCCCAGCGGTTGAATGCTAGCTTGGCTAAATTGCTAGCACTTCAACTGCTGCCTTTTCAGTTGGTAGACTCGGCCCCCTTCCGTGAGTTTGTTCAATGTGCGGTTCCTCAGTGGCAGGTTCCCAAACGCCACTTTTTCTCACGGAAGGCGATTCCGTCTCTCTACCGGCATGTGGAAGGCAATGTCCATGCCTCGCTGGACAGGGCCGTCAGCGGTAAGGTGCATATTACCGCTGACTCATGGTCCAGCAGGCATGGACAGGGACGGTACCTTTCTTTCACGGCCCATTGGGTCACTCTATTGGCAGCTGGGAGGGATGCAGGACAAGGTGCAGTAGTGTTGGAGGTTGTTCCGCCACCACGCCTCCAAAACGCTACTACTGCTACTGGTTGTGACACACCTCTCTCCTCCACCCCCTCCTCTTCTTCTTCCTCCAGTGCTCTGTCCTTGGAACCAGCGGTGCTCCGTAGGCGTACAAGGGGCTACGCAAGTACGCAGGCAAAAAGATGCCATGCCGTGCTTGCGCTGGTGTGTTTGGGGGACAGGAGCCACACTGGGCCAGAGGTTCTGGCAGCTCTGCAGGGGCAGGCCGAGAGGTGGTTGACGCCACGTCAGCTTAAGCCAGGAATGGTCGTTTCTGACAATGGCACCAACCTCCTCTCCGCCCTGCAACAGGGGCAGCTCACCCATGTGCCCTGCATGGCTCACGTCCTCAACCTGGTGGTGCAGCGGTTCTTGGGCAGGTTCCCAGGCTTACAGGATGTCCTGAGGCAGGCCAGGAAAGTCTGTGTGCATTTCCGCCGATCTTATAATGCCAGTGCTCGGCTGACTGAGCTGCAAAAGGAGCTGAACCTGCCCAAGAACCGCCTAATATGTGACATGCCCACCAGGTGGAACTCAACGTTGGCCATGCTGCAGCGACTGCACACGCAGCAGAGGGCCATCAATGAGTTCCTTTGCGACTACGGCACCAGGACAGGGTCAGGGGAGCTTGGTTTTTTTTCCCCACGTCAGTGGAGCATGATCAGGGATGCATGCACTGTCCTCTCACCATTTGAGGAGGCCACGAGGATGGTGAGCAGTGACAGTGCATGCATCAGTGACACTGTCCCTCTTGTCCACCTGTTGGAGCATACGCTGCGTGGGATAATGGACAGGGCACTTGAGGCAGAACAGAGGCAGGAAGAGGAGGACTTCCTTGCCTCTCAAGGCCCCCTTTATCCGGACAGTGTTCCTTCTGTCCCACCCATCACACAGGAAGAGGATGAGGAGGAGTAGGAGGAGGAGGAGGAGGATTGTGTGAGCATGGAGGTGGAGCCTGGCACTCAGCATTAGCAGCAGCAGTCTTTTCGGGATGATGTACAGTCCCAACAAACCAGTGGACTTGTACGTGGCTGGGAGGAGGTGGCTGGCGATCATGTCATCCTCAGTGACCCAGAAGACTCCGGACCGAATGCCTCAGCTAACCTACGCTGCATGGCCTCCCTGATCCTGCAAAGCCTGCGGAAGGATCCTCGTGTTCTTCGGATCAAGGAGAGGGACCATTACTGGCTGGCCACTCTTCTTGATCCGCGGTACAAGGGTAAGGTTGCGGACCTTATCTTGCCGTCGCAGAGGGAGCAGAGGATGAGACATCTCAGGGAGGCCTTGCAGAAAGGTCTGTGCAACGCGTTCCCAGAAACTGGGAGGTTACAAACTCCTGGTCCTGGGCGACGAGTTGCTGAGGCTTCGGTCAGTAGCAGAAGGAGCGGTGGGGAAGGTGGACGTCTGACCGATGCGTTCAGACAATTTTTTAGTCCGCAGCCCCAAGGTATGATCGGTTCCAGCAACCATCGCCAGCGTCTGATATACATGGTGCAGGAATACCTTGGGGCAAGGTCAGACTTGGACACCTTTCCCACCGAAAATCCTCTGGCTTACTGGGTCCTGAGGATGGATCACTGGCCAGAGCTTGCACAGTATGCAATTGAGCTACTGGCCTGTCCTGCCTCCAGCGTTCTTTCCGAACGCACATTCAGTGCTGCTGGAGGATTTGTCACCGATCATAGTGTGCGCCTGTCCACCGCCTCGGTTGATCGACTGACCTTCATCAAAATGAATCAGTCTTGGATCACCACCAGCTACCAGGCACCTGAAGCGGATATAACCGAATAATTTATAATGTCACATCCCTTCAAGACTGCCTATGCTGATGCTGAGTGACTGTCCTCTTATGTTCACTGACTATCCTCTTCCTCCTCCTCAATGATCCATGCCACCACACCAGTGCCTAAGGCACAATTTTTCAGCCCCTGTTTAACAGGGGCGTGTACATACAATTTTTATAAAAAAATGCTTCGCAACACGTGTGACTGCTGTGCTCCAAGTACAGTATCTGTGAGGGGTTGCAGTGTTGTGGCACCAGCACCAGTGCCTAAGGCACAATTTTTCAGCCCCTGTTTAACAGGGGCGTGTACATACAATTTTTATAAAAAAAAGCTTCGCAACACGTGTGACTGCTGTGCTCCAAGTACAGTATCTGTGAGGGGTTGCAGTGTTGTGGCACCAGCACCAGTGCCTAAGGCACAATTTTTCAGCCCCTGTTTAACAGGGGCGGGTAATTACAAATCTTGATCTAATAGTTCACAGCAGGGCCCATTCCTGCGCCCACCAAGAGTAACTATGAGGGCCTACAGTCTTGTGGCAACACCGTCCACCACCACCGCCAAAGGCCCAATTTTTCTGCCCTGTTCATCAGGTGCTTGCAATTACAAATCTTGATCTAATAACTCACAGCAGGGCCCATTCCTGCGCCCACCAAGAGTAACTGTGAGAGCTTACAGTCTTGTGGCAACACCGTCCACCACCTCCGCCAAAGGCCCAATTTTTCTGCCCTGTTCATCAGGTGCTTGCAATTACAAATCTTGATCTAATAACTCACAGCAGGGCCCATTCCTGCGCCCACCAAGAGTAACTGTGAGAGCTTACAGTCTTGTGGCAACACCGTCCACCACCACCACCAAAGGCCCAATTTTTCTGCCCTGTTCATCAGGTGCTTGCAATTACAAATCTTGATCTAATAACTCACAGCAGGGCCCATTCCTGCGCCCACCAAGAGTAACTGTGAGAGCTTACAGTCTTGTGGCAACACCGTCCACCACCACCGCCAAAGGCCCAATTTTTCTGCCCTGTTCATCAGGTGCTTGCAATTACAAATCTTGATCTAATAACTCACAGCAGGGCCCATTCCTGCGCCCACCAAGAGTAACTGTGAGAGCTTACAGTCTTGTGGCAACACCGTCCACCACCACCACCACCCCCAATTTTTCTGCCCTGTTCAACAGGTGCATGCAATTACAAATCTTGATCTATTAACTCACAGCAGGGCCCATTCCTGTGCCCACCAGTCTTGTGGCTACACCAACATCTAATAGGGCAAATTTCTGCAGAGTATATACGCCAGGCCCCTACTTTCAAACATCCAACTTACAAATGACTCCTACTTGCAAATGGAAAGAGAAAACAGGAAGTGAGAGGAAATCTACCCCTAGGAAGGGAAATTCTATCCTGTTAGATTTAATTTGGGAAAAAGGTATCTCCTCTCTACTGATACTTTATCACCAATCCTTGTTTCAATTAAAACCCCACTTTTCCAAAAACATTTGTCATTGGGACGGAAAGTGAGGTGACATGTTCTGAACAGATGTGCAAAGACAGCAAATGTTACAGGGGTGATAACCCCTCCCTATGTTCTCCAAAAAGCTTAAAAATAGATTTTTTTGGGATGGAGCTACACTTCATAATGTACCTGTTCAGATTCTACTTAAGAACAAACCTAAAGCCGCAAGTGTTTTTAAATGGCTTCTTTTTTCCTTTACAAATGTCATTTTGTGCAAGGACAGTTCTAAACACGGGAAACACATGCCACTTCACAGGCATACTTTTGACACCCCCCAGGTACCATATTTAAAGGAAAATTTCACTTTTTTTTTTTCACTTTATGCATCATTAAAATGACTGCTCCCGAAAAAACTTTAGTTTTTAAAAGTTCTTTTTGCATTGATATATGTCCCCTGGGGCAGGACCTGGGTCCCCAAACCTGTTTTATGACATTAACATGCATATTGGCCGTTGTAATTAGCACTTTTGATTTCGAACGTTCGCGTCCATTATAACGTATAGGGTTCGAAAATTTGCGCGAACTTTCGGTCCGTTCGAAGGTTCTGGTGCGAACCGAACCCGGGGGTGTTCGGCTCATCCCTACTAAGGAGTGGAGGGTAAAAGATACTGAGTCACGGACAGCTATCATAACTCCTATTCGTTTGGAGTCTGCATTGGCAAAAAAAAATGGGGGAATTTCAGATGGGAACATTTAGGTGGTTTAGAAGCCATGAAGTGTGTCTCTCGGATGCAGACTATGTCACATTTATCTGAGAGTGCTTCTTTCCACAAAAGTGACCTTTTAAAGGGGCTATTAAGCCCTTTTCCATTCAAAGATAATATTTTAAATGACATGAGTATATGTGAGGGGGGTTAAAAGTGTATCAAATGTTATCATTAGCAATGAGTAAGAAATTACTCTCTGTGATACTACTAAGTACATGGAGATTACTATAGCAGATGTTACAGTATAAAGAACATGTTACAGCAAAATACCAATACCAGCTCAAAGGAAGAAGGGTATAGAGAGGGGAAGGTGGGTGAGATAGTAGGTTATAAAGGTATAAAATCAGACCTGTGTGCATAGCACAACCATACTCCAGGGTGGAGTACAGCAAATATAAAACCAGAAAGTAAGAACAAATATCAAACATCAGGTGGTTTGAAACATTAGGAGCCCAGCACAGGGAAACAACTTTGTTAACTGTGTGGACTGTAAAAATCATTCAGAATGGCAGGATTAGGTGTTATCCGCTCATTGCCATGCATCTGATATGTATTGTGGGAATGCGGCATTAGATGGGGTAGCGAGTGGGGGTGGGGATAGGCCCCAATTCTGAAGCTGTTTTAGGCCTTGTTTGAGGTGGTAAATGGTAACAGCTTTACCTTGGTAGGTAACAATATCCCAATTTGTATATTATGTGTTGCTCTCTCAAGGCATAGATAGGTGCAAGTTCGTTTTTGGGCCATGGCAGCAGATATGTCTCCATAGAGTGCTAAAGCTGCATATGGCTCTGTGAATGCTGACATATTTCTGGCGGATAGGAGAATGGGTTCCTTAGATTAGAAGAAGTGGAGTCTCGCTGGTACATTGCAAGTTTTTTTTCAGCTGGTATATGCGCAGGTTTCAAAATCCTGTGTACCCTGTAGATCGTGAGATCCAGGGTGGTCAGTGAGTGGACGAGTATTTTAAATAATTGTTGCAGGTAGGGGGTCAAATCTGCAGGTGTGATTGTTTCAGGGATACCTCTAATTTTGGGTTGGTTTCTGCAAGAGCGATCCTCTAAATCTGCCTTTTTTGTGGTGATGCATTGTAGCTCTTCAGCTTGATGTTGGTGAGCATCAACCAATTCATTGTATGCGTTGGCATATTTACTCAGTTGGTGTTCCACGGAATCTTTGCGTTCCCCTAGTCCATCAATTTGAGATTGCAAGTGGGAGATGGATTTATTGATATCTTTTCTAAGATCTTTTCTGAGATATTTTTATAGGAAGTGGAGAATATGTTTTAGCAAGTTTTCAGAAACAGGGTTATCAGTGGTTAGGTGGTTGCTATATCAATGGCAAGGCAGAAAGGGTGGCTGTTTGATCTTGGTCACAGTCAGGGTCATCGTCATTATCATTTTTTTTTTTGCTTACCTGGCCCTGGTGAGATGGTGAGGAGTGTGGAGAAGATGTTGCGTGCTTGATGCTATCTCCGGGTCTGTTTCTCTTTGGAGCGGAGTATCCTCTGTTGCTTCTCTAGAAGAAACACACTGTGAGGCTGGGGGCGCTGCTCTGTGAGGTGAGCCGGTGCGGACCAGGAGCTGTTAAAGAATCCAGTGAGCTTGCGAGGCTCCGGCGGGTGATTTTTCTTCCCTGTCATGTCCTGCATGGTCTCCGGGAACTGGGATGACATTCTTTGTCCATGAATTGTGGCTGTGGCAGGATAGTTGTTGAATTCTTACCAGTGCTGGCAGAGAGGAAGCTCTATACGGCCATTAGAGTGCGCAGCCATGCTCCGCCCCATAGGGAGAGCTTTTTTATTTTGTCTTTGGTACATCCTATGACCTGTGCAGCAGAAAATTTCAGCTTATAGACCTTGCCTTGTCCCACTACACAATGTGATATCAAATAAAAAACAGGTCTACAATACCATCTGCTGGATCACAGATTTATTGTCAAAGTAGAAGGCACAAAAAGTCAGACATCAATATAGAGACCTTGGCTTGTCTCAAATGGAAAGGTTTCTGTACTGATCTCAAATTGTCAAGTTCTCATTGGGAATTAGGATACTTCACAGCAAACAGCAATGTAAAATTGTCCAGCAGCAGGATAGTTGTAATCAGGGATTATAGGCCCAACTGGTGTATGCGTAACTTTTATCTTATCAGTTGGGATAGGGGGTTTGGTGAATGATGGGTGGTGGTTTAGGTGCACACTGTTCTTGCAATTAGTCTTTCAAATTATGTAATTGCATGTGTCAAACAAAAGGCAGCTTATAGGGCAGATATTGCTAATACATGCTAATATTCTGAAATATGCACTGCCATGGGTGACATGTACAGATACAAAAAAAATTAAATAATAATAATAATAACCTCTCTCTACAAAGAATTGTCAGCTGTCCCTAACAACACTGATAATAAAGCTGCTGTGACTCCACCTTTTCATCTATAGGTCATCCAATCATTCATCCATTCCTTCATCCATTCCTTGTGCGCTGCTATAGAAGTTGTTCTCTATTTTGGTGGTGAACCTGAAAACTTTTCATCCAAAAGTCATAAACTTTACAAATCCCAGAGATTCAGCCCAAATCTATAGTAACTGCTGAACCTTATCCCTGCACCTGTATCTATACAGTATAATAATAATAATAATAATAATAATAATAATAATAATAATAATAATAAACATGTTAATTCTTGGCCATCAAACTTTTCCTGTTTTACTGTTTCATGTACAATATATCATAATGGTATTTGTATAACCATCATTTTCTACAGTGCCGACAAAGATGGATTTTGTGTATTTTATGTTTGGCTTTTTTTTCCTACTCTATAAGCAGATTTATATTCCAGTCTCTCAGCAATAAATAACAGAATTATTCTTTATAAACCTGACACTCTCACAGCCTTCAGCTGAGCCATGAACTCAGTGTCAGGATCCTGGGCTGCTGTCAGTGATGATGAAGTCAGGTGAAGAGGAAGAAGTTATTGGGGTCTATCAGAGACTCGGCCATGTTGTCTTCAGATATCTACTTAGAATATTGTGGTTGTTGTCTTTGTGTGTGACCCCCTGCACATCTGACACCCAGAACTCTGCTCACCGCTATGATATGACTATGAGGAAGTATATATTTGAGTACAAGTATTCTCAGCATGGAGAAATCATTATAGGAGGGATATTCTCTGTACATTCTGTAATGCAAAGGTGGACCAAGAAGGGAAGTTTTATTGAATATCTCATGTGTACAGCGTAAGTGAAATATGAAATGTAAAGCTTCCAATCTGATCTACAGAGCTGTGTCTTTAGGAGATATGTGTGATAATGTGCAGGACTCATTCAGTCTGTTACACGGCATTTATATAAAATCAAAGTATATCCTTGAATATGTCATTGAAAACCATGTATGGCCCATTCACATTTAGGTGTTCCATTGCCGGGTATTAATGGTCAAATTTGTTCATTATGAATAGCTGCCAATGCACCACAATGGATGAAAAAAATGAATGACCCTCTTTTTAATAAGGTAGCACACCGCAGAGCATGGTATGTGTATTATGGTGCCTAGTGGTGTGTTGTGTGTTGGGATCTACTGTACAATGCATTGGGGGGCAATTCACAATGAATGACACCGCATTGCACTGCCCATAGAGAAGGTGCTTTGCCATGTATTGTTATTTGTTAAGGTGTCAATTTTTACCACAATGCACAAGTATAAATAGGAACTTGGATGACTTTGGCCCTTATTGACTCCATATTTTTTTTTCCACTTTCAAATAGAGTGGGGAAGGATAAAGAATCCCTGTCATGATTTTACTGTTATCTGGGGCTCCATAAAAGAGATTCCCTTCACAGAAATACTATATAATGTTATTATGGTTCCTTAAAATTCATGTCCAACCAAAACCTTTTTTTTTCTTTTGGACATCCTCTGTCCAGGGCTTCATTAGAGAGATTCCCCTCACTTCCGATCCTGCAGATAACTTTTTACTATAGAAAGTGAGGGAATCTCTCCAATAGCAGCACAGAAATAAAACACAATTTTTAGTAAAGTACTGAAAGGCTGGAATCCCTGTCAGGCTTTTATTTCTGTCCGTGTCCCTATTGCTGATTTTTCCTCTCGTCCTATCTGGTAAAACTGTTACCTGCAGGACAGGAAGTGAGGGAAAATCTCTCTAATGGAGCCCTGGACAGTGACTGTCCAAAAGAAAAAAGGTTTTGGCTGGACATGAATTTTAAGGCACCACAATAACATTATATAGTATTTCTGTTTCTGATGGCCGGCATTACATTTACCTTTTCACCAGCATTCAAAATTTTAAGGCTTTACATGTTGGGTTTATATTTACTCAGAACAACTTCATATTTTATATTTTATCAAAGAGTTGGATAATGCATCTAGTGTGTGTGCAGTAACATTACTTTTAGTAATTTTGTTACTGAAAATATGTATTTTGATAACCAGCTCCTCTCATATCATAAACAATTCAAACTACCACCATTGTATTCTGCAGGGTCTTTGCTTTCAGAAAATATATAATGTTTGGGGGGTTTAACTAATTGTCAGGCATTTTAATATTTCACACAAAAGTGACTCTGGCAGTGAAAGTATTAAAGATAATGCAGTCACAGAAAAATTCCGATCGATCTGTTCCTGTTGTGGACTGACAAAAGTTCTATTTCTTAAATGAAACAACAAGGAATGGTGTCAGCCCTGCCAATTTTCTGTAGGCTCCAACCAGCCTTGTAGCAAGTTTGTAGTCTCTGAGCCTTTCCTCTAGTAAGTCTGCATTCTCTGACCTTCTTCTGTAGCATTACATATACTGAATATTATGTGCGGCTACTTGGTGATATCAGGGGCTACAGATGAGGTCCTCTATACCTCCTAAATAACCAACCACTGCTTTAACTCATATAAGTGCAGGAATAATTGAATTGCATTATATGTTTCATGGAGCAATGCACACGGCCACCAATCCCACCATAGATCTGTAGTTGAAATGTGTTATACATTTTGCCATAAAGAATTTCTGCTTGAATCCTTGTTCTGTAAACCAGTAAAAAACTATCCTTTTTCTGCAGGGTTTACCAGAGAGAATACAGACATCTCCTGGCTTTTATATTTGCTATTGATGAGATAAACCGCAGTCCAGATATTCTTCCCAACATAACTCTGGGATACCATGTGTATGATTCTTGTGGACATGTGAATAAAGCTATAAAAGACGTTCTACAGATATTGTCTGGACATACAAAGGAAGCTCCAAATTATTCCTGTATGGAGCGGGGTGCCCTGGCTGGTTTCATTGGAGATCTCAATTCCGACACCACTCTCCAAATGGCACAACTGCTGAACCTATATGGTTACACTCAGGTCAGAAAATCAGGACAGCTAGTCATCTTATGGTGAGGTGGGTCAAAAGGGTACAAATAACCTTTGTGGCAAAGCTTGATAAAGTATAACATTGTTCTAAAACAAGAAGGCAGTGCTGTGTAGGGATGGGCCAATGGTTCAGTCCAATCCTTGGGTGTTATGGCATTTGGACGAATGCCTGCAATTTTGCCCATTCAGTCCCCTGCAGATTATATATAGAAGTAATATTTCAGGAAGCTAGAAACCACCAAAGTCACCAAAGTCATTGGCTTACATGGCCGATAATCCTCAGCCATGGCAATATTTGGTCAATAATGTCATTGCTATCCCCGTCCCTTCCCTGTCAAGGAAAGCCGGGTCTGTTGGATGTTTAGTGTGGACAGGTTGGAAGGCGGCAGACATCCTAAATAATGATGGGTTTACAGTGAGGGGCTTTTTCTTGGGTTCTTTTTTTTTTTTAAAGTAAATGACTTGTCAAATATTTGGGTGTCTTTTATCTATAGTTAATTTTTTTTGTGAATTAGTAGGAGTACTATGCCCCTCTTACTCATTCACATAAGGGGGCCAGTATTTGGAGGGCCCTTTATTTTTAAAAGCCTCCCGCCTGCAGACCCCAACAACCACCGGGCCAAGGTTGTGGGGAGAAGGACTATCTACCGAAGGATCTTGGATCCCACATATAATTGAAAGAGGACTTTTAACACAAGTTTGTTGTGTTATTGAATTATTGTATTATTTCATATTCCATTGAGCAGTCGGGGAGATTACTGAGCACATGGTGGTGGGATGGATATATTGGAAATGTGGAAGCACTGCATAATTCTAGCATGTATACTGTATACAGTATATAGAGTATCAAGCCTTGTAGGTCTGAATCTTATTCAAAATAGTTGTTGGGGATTGATTGATTGTGTTTACACAGTGCAAGGAATGTATTGGAAAGATCGATCAAAGTAGTGTGTTTTTTTTTTGTTTTGTCTATAACTTGAATAAAATATTGTTTGCTAGACAATTTCTAATTGTTAGCCCAAAAACTGATATATATATATATATATATATATATACACATACATACATATACATATACATACACCCACTATAAACATTATATCACAGATTTGTTATCTGAAGAAGTGAGAGTTATGGTTGAATAGACAGACCCATAGTGGAAATGTAAACATTGATCTGCTCCATAAAGGATATACAGGTTCAGGAGCTGAGCTGGTAATTGTGTTTATACTTAGTTGTCCACCTCCAGCTAAAGCCAAAATCAGTCTTGCAGTGGGAGTGTCTGTCCAGAAAACTGATGATCAGGATACCCCTAGGTCGGATTACAGGAGGAAGAACTCTAAAGCCCCATACACACGCTCGGACAATCCGCGGACCAGGTCAGTCGGACTTTGTCCGACGTACTTTGTCCGATGTTGGCGTTGCGTACACACGGTCGGACAAAGTTGTCGGAATATCCGGTCCGGAAGAACGTCGTGACGTAAGTCGTCGTCCACGAGATTAGAAAAGGGAAGTTCAGCACCACGTCAGGCACCCGTTGGGCTCCTTCTGCTGATCCCGTGTTTATCGAGAGTTAGTGGAAGTTTGGTGACTTAAGATTCGCGCTTCTCAGTTTTCTGACTCAGATCGTTACTGCTCTTCAGTTTGTGCTTGTCGTGCGTATCTGTTTATTAGTGCGTGTAGTCAGTTCGCATTTGTTGGTCATTGCGGCCTATATCTTGATATAGGACGCTTTGATTTGCACTGCTTATTGTCTGCTCGTTGCTGGTATTCACTTCGTTCTTTCAGGCCTTGCTGTTTATCGGTGCTTTCTGTTTGTCCGTTCTGACCAGCCGACCTTTTGTGACCTTCTGAGCGATGTTTCCCGTGCGTACTCGTCGCCGAGTTCGTGCTGTACGCGGAATTGGTGTCGGGCTTTTAGCTTTGACCCAAGACCCGTCCATGAACAGAGTGACGAGGAGTATGTGGACCAAGAATTGGTTGCTTCAGCGTGACCAGTTCTCGCACATGCCTTTGCTTCGTGAGATCCGGGAGAATAATCCTGATGATTTCAGGAACTTTCTCAGGATGACGGACCCCGATTTTCACCGTCTTTTGGCTTTGCTGACCCCCTTTATCAGCCGGCAGGATACCTGCATGAGACAAGCCATTACTCCGGAGCAGAGGCTTGTTGCCACGTTGAGGTACTTGGCGACAGGGAGAAGTCTTCAGGATTTGAAGTTCTCTTCAGGTATCTCTCCCCAGGCCCTGGGAATCATTATTCCAGAGACCTGTTCTGCCATCATTCAGGTCCTGCAGGAGGACTATATTAAGGTAACATTTCTACTTTACTATTCCCTTCTATGTATGCTCTGTTTGCTAATGACTTGTATTTTTGACCTCCTTCCCTAATTACCATGATTGCAATATGTTCTAATATGCTGTGCCCCTTTTCTCCTTCATGCATTTTTCCCTTCACTTACCTCACCAGCATGCTCTTCTGCCCCAATAGACACCTATGGCCTAGTCACTTAAGCAATGTCTTTTGTCTGCTGCATAGTATTTTTTGCCCCAAAAACACCCCCTAAAATATGCACAAATGTTTGGTTTGTGGTTTACTTCATGTAGCGCCCCCTTTTTTTGTTCTTTTGGTGGGGGGGGGGGGGGCAAACTCATTAGGAACCCCCTCCCCCAACTGCTCTGTCAGATGGTACCAATCCTTTATCTGCTGGCTTTCCCAAGGTCCATACACACTATATACCTACCTCTTTATAGTGCGCATCTTTAGGGATGAATTCAGCAAAGCATGTAGTGCAAGGGACTGCCTCCATACATTCCATTTCCTATTTTTTTGTCTTCTTTCCCTCCTATTAGCTTGCTTGGTAATTTAATAATGTCACACTGTGCCTGCCTTTTTTGGGGGGGGGGGGGGGGGGGGTTGAAATGTTATTTGATCTTTCCTGTGGCCTGCCAATAGTGTTAAGTACAGAGGGTCTGGCCAAACTAGCCCACATTATTGAGCCATTTGCCAATCACTGAAGTGCAGAGGGTTCGCTGTCCCCCACCCCCCCCCCCCCCCCAAAACCCCTAGTTATTGCCAATGGCCCATCAGAAGTGGGGGGATTGATGGGGGGGTGAGTAATCTGTGAAGGGGAGCCTCTACTTTTCTGTGCAAATACTTTCCAGCCTCCAATTTTAGACAATGCTCTTGTTCCAAGATGTTGATTGTCTAATCTGCTTGCAATGTTTAGGTGCAAAGTGACTAATTTTTTTTTTCTTGTTTCACTCCACAGTTCCCTTCCACGCCACAGGAATGGCAGACTGTGGCCTCCCACTTTGCCAGCCGTTGGGACTTTCCTAACTGCGGAGGGGCAATTGATGGGAAACACGTCCGCATCGTCCCACCGCCCAACTCGGGGTCCTACTATTATAATTATAAAGGGTTTAATAGTGTAGTGATGTTGGCGGTGGTGTCGGCAACATACGAGTTTATGTATGTGGACGTGGGGATGAACGGCCGGATATCGGATGGTGGGGCCATTACGCACACGGAGTTCTACTGGCGTCTCCAAAGTGGCAGTCTGTGCTTGCCACCTCCAGAGGAGAATGCCGAAGGACTCCCCTTCGTCTTTGTCGCAGATGAAGCGTTTGCGTTGACTCCCCATCTGATGAGGCCGTTCCCGATGAGGACCCTCACCCCGGACCAGAGGGTCTTCAACTACAGGCTGTCCAGAGCCAGAAGAGTTGTGGAGAACGCTTTTGGCATCCTGGCCAGCCGCTTCCGCCTGTTCCTGACGGCATTTAACTTGGCGGAATACAAACTGAACCACATAGTTCTTGCCTGTTGCATATTGCACAACTTCCTCAAAAGACATAACAGGAACTATGTGGTGCCCGTTGGCCCAGATGTGGAGGGCCCTCCAAATGCCGAACTCACAGCCCTTCGAGTGGCACGTCCAGGCTTGCCCCCTCTAAATGCCCGTGTGGTCCGGGACCAATATATGCAGTACTTTGTGGGTAGGGGGGCCATTGCTCTGCCTGACGATGTGTGAGAGGCATTTTTTAATAAATCTGATATTTTAACCAACCTATGATTTCATGTCATTTCAGTCTTCTTTTTAGCTTATTTTACTTTGACATTTTTTCCCTTTGCCTTCGACAGTGGGAATGCACTTTCTGGGCAAAAGGAGGTAACAGTCTCTTCTTCCCAAAAAGATTATTCTCATGTTGTGTGTTTGCTACCTAATCTTTGGTCTAGAGAAGGTTTGTACTGCATAACTGACACCCAAAATACTCCTTTTCATCACCAGGTCTGACATGTGTGTATTCTCCAAAATGCTGTGCTCCGTGTTTTCGTACAAAGCACTGTGGGTGTCATTTACATAAGTCAAATCCGCTATGCTCTACAAGTGCATTGAAAAAGTTCCCCGGGAAAGAAAATTGGAGTGCAAAGTGGATTTGCCTTTAGTAAATAACACCCATTGCCCCCCATATCCTTTTCATTTTACATACATAATGCATTGTGTTTTTTAAATAAGGAAGCCACACATTTAGAAAAATTAAAGTTTACTAGGAAAACATTCCCAAGTGCGTTTACAATCTTCACGCCAAAACTGACAACATCTTGGTTATTTACAACATTGTTTACAAACATTCCGCAATTGGTAAAACCAGGCATGGAGCAAAACAGAACCTAGGAACTTGGAAAGTTCAACTTTGTAAAGTGAAGACAAGATCAGACATGACTATATGTTCAAAGTGTGTTTGATCTTGCCTTCATCACATGGGGGGGTCACCCCCGAAAAGTGGAAATTTGGAACATGCACACAATTTGGGACTGAAAATGGTCATTAGATGGTAAAACACATGCCTAGAAGCTTCAAAAGTGCCATTTTCCATCATGGGGATGAATGGACGTTTTTTGGGGGTGCAACCCCTTCACCACAACCACTTTCGTAGTTCGTAAAGTGTTTGCACCCCAAAAAAAACGTTGCCATTCATCCACCATGGTGGGAGCTAGCACATGTGGACACAATGTGTGCATGTTCCAAATTTCAGACAGTTTTTAAGTTGCAAATGTGTTCTGAAGCTGGCACAAATGTGTGTTAATTACTTGGTGCGTTTTCATATTTTTCCTAAAACATCAATGATGTTCTTCAATTTTTGTTGAACATCATTGATGTTTTGCTTTATGTAATCTAGATCTCTATTGCAGACCATTATCTCTCCGATGAGTACGTGGGCACTCTCTGTGGTAAAGTGCGATTTTTCTTCCACAACATCCACGTCACCTAAAAACCACAAACAAACAAAAATGGGGTGTTGGAAATGAGGCAGCCATACATGGATTAGCTTACCAGTAGCTGTGTTCTCCCACACTCACCTGTTGTGGTGACAATTTCTCCAAGTTCGATGATCTCTCCTTCCTCCTCCTCCTCCTCCTCTGCTTCTGCTCTTTCACCTTTTTTGGTAGGTGTTGGTTTGGGGGTTTCCTCAGACGGCCCAAGTTTTCGCTCCCCTATGAGAATGTCCAAAAGGAAGATTTAGCAACACAAGCTATTGAGGGCAGAAATAGGAAATGACAAACATTGCTTGAAAGTGACGGACACTATTTTAGTTTGGCCAGTTACAAATGTCAACTACATGAATGAAGTCACTTTGTAAAGGTGCTAAACTGACTAGCTTTTTGGTAGAAGTTTGTGTGATGGAGACCCCCCTCTAGTATCCACTGGAGCACATGTGTGGAAAAGCATAATAAAAAGGGGGTTTGGGTGTCCCAGCACTAGTGCTCTAGAGTCCAGATGGGTAAACAGCTACTGAGTGACCTCTCCTTTACATTGAATAAATTGGCTTTACATTCTTGATGACATTTCTAGTGAGAACAAACTTCCTTTCCCCAAAAAAACACCAAACATCGTATTATAAGTGGCCGAACGATCGAGGTTGCGTACGATCGAATGCACACACGACCATGACAGTGGCAGAAAGATCGAGGCTGAGTACGATCGAATGCACAGACGAACCTGAAAGTGGCCATTTTGGAATGTACAACTTGGTAAAAATCAAAACACAATGGAGCAGTATGCAAGCAAGAAATCAAACACAAAACACAACTACTTACTTTTTTGAAGAATTCTCTTGATCTTTCTGTACTGATCGGCCTCCCTCAGTTTCAGGTCTGACCAGCGTTTCCTGAGTTGCTCCTTGGATCGTTGTACCCCAAAATTATTGTACAGCCTTCTCACAACTTTAGACATGATCTTGGCCTTGCGGACATTGGGGTTGAGGTAAGGCCCATACTTCCCATCATAGTCGCTCCTCTTTAATATGTCCACCATCTCCAACATTTCTCCAAATGACATATTGGAGGCCTTGAATTTCAGGTTCCGGGATCGGGACGTTTCTGCCTCCGGACTTTCCTCGTCCTCCTCCTCGTTGGTGGGATATTTGTGGCGCACCTGCTGTGTCCCCGCCATGTGCTCTCCCCACTACGCCGTAAAGAGAAGGGGTGGGGAATAGACGAGAAAGATCGTCAGGGGCGGGCGGAGTTTGAAGCATGCGCAGTGTATATAAAACGTCACACGCCTGTGTCGTAGCCACGATCTGGGAGACGAGGGGAGAGAAAACTCACACGAGACGATCGCTACAAACGAAGGTACAATTTAACGTTGGTACATAACTAGCCTAGACTGATTTGAACTTGAGGCTTCTTGATGGAGAAGATTAGGAGAGTTTAGCCTGACATAATTTATAGGGTTTGGTGTGTTGTTGTGTCTTGCAGAGATTGATATGAAGGGATTCAACGACATGAGTTTTCTCCCCCTCTTCATTGCCAAATACAGGGATTTTCCCATATTGTGGCAGGGTATACACCCACATTACACCAACAAACCAAAGAGGCACGCAGCCCTGGAGGAACTTGTGGAATTTGTCAAGCCAAGGTTCCCCACGGCAACTGTTGATGATATTAGAAAGAAAATTGGCAGCCTGAGGAGTGCGTATATCAGGGAGAGGAAGAAGGTCGTGAAGTCTGAGGAAACTGCAACTTCAGCAGATGAGGTCTATGTCCCCAAGCTCTGGTACTATCAGAGTCTCCATTTTCTGAAGGACCAGGCTGATGTCACGGAGCCAACCTCAACTCCTCCTTCCACGCTTCCTTGCGCACAGCCCACCCCTGATGAGGCTTCCGAGGAGCAACCTGGGCCTTCCAGTCTGGAAGAGGTGGAGGAGCCCAGCTTGTTCCAGGTATAGTAGTTTTGTTACCATTTATGGGAATAATGAATGATGTTCACTTAATTCAGGATCGCCAATTGCTTAGTTCCTAACGTGTTTGACATATCAACAGACAGTGGTGTGGGAGACATTTGGGGCCAGAATCTAAACTGCTGGGCTGAGAATTGTATGGTTTTCTATTTGTAAACATTTTGCAACAGTCACTAGATGAGAATTGTGTGTGTTTGATGAACAAATAACTGAAACTATGTCCCTTTTTCCTACACAGGAAGACCTCAGCCAGGAGGTGGCTGTGGAAGGTGGCAGTCAGGAGGAGGCAGGGGTTAGTGGCAGCCACCAGCTGGGTAGTGGCAGCCAAGAGGGGGCTAGGCCTCGGAGCCTGACTGACACCCAAACCCCTCCCCTCCGCCCTCCGTACAAAAGGGCGAGAAGGGGGGGTTATGCGGCACAGTCAGCGCTCCGGATGATCAGAGAGGCTTCAGACTCCCTACATGCCACACCCGCCGACGAGGAGACCTTTGGCTCGGTGGTTGTCACAAAAATGATGGGTATGGAGGTGGGGCAACGCAACATGTGTGAGGGGCTCATCCTCCATGTCCTAAATAAGGGTAGGGCTGGGGAGATGACCCCACTCACACATGTTTGCCATAGTTACCATGCTCCGCCTCCTCCTCCTCCTCCTCCTCCTTCTGCCACCCCACCAGCACGACAGCCACAGCGTGGAAGGAAGCGTGGAAGGAAGACCTGAGAGTGACGACCTGCAATCAGTCTGGTGTGAGAGAAGATGGAGCCTCTTGTAGTACCAGAGCCTGGGGACCTAGATGGCATCTGCTGCAGTTCCGGATACTTTGGACTTCACGACCAGATTGCACTCCCCTTAATATACGTACTCCTCAGGCCCCCAATTTTCTACACTTGGACAATGATGGTTGCCGTGGGGGGCCAAGACTTTGCAAATTCCCCAAGTTTCACCATGGCTGCGTTCCTCTTTGGTTTGTTGGTGTGACCTAAATAAAGGTTTTTTTGATTTGAAATAATCATTGACTATTGTGTTTTACTTTGCTACAATGACAGTTTTTCTTTGAGTAGGCTGGTACATTTCACTAATCCTAAAGTAGAATTAACAAGGGGCAACAACAACAAACAACCTCCTAGTAAATTTAAGCAAGAAATACAAATGTAAATAATGTGTTTTTGGTAATTTGAGACACACAACCCCCCTCCAAAAAAAAAAAAAAAAAAACATTCAAATATGTATTCCCCAAAAAAAAAAAAAAAAAGACAAATCATGGTAAAAAAATAACAAAGATTCTTTTCCGTTCAGAGTAAAAATAAACATGTAGTGTATAAATGCTGCAAAGTAATAAAGAAGTAAGTTTGTGAGAAGTGCGGGTGAATAGGAGCAGCTAAAACATGTCATTCTTGTTGCATTGTAAAGAAAAAGAGAATGCGCTGCATTAAAGACATTTTAACATTGCAGCGTGACGAATGTACTGTGTCGATTAGGAAAGGTAGTTTTACCTGACCGAGCGCTTCCGTCACAGAATTTCTTCTGAGCATGCGTAGCACTTTGTCCGTCGGACAAGCGTACACACGCTCGGATTTGGTGTGATCGGACCGGGTTGACGGCAAATCTTTCCAGCAGGAGATAAGACTTTGTCCGACAGACAAACCGACGAACACTGTCCGATGGTGCATACACACGGTCTGATTTTTCAACAACCTTGTCCGATCGGACCAAATTGATGAAAAAGTCCGACCGTGTGTATGGGGCTTTAGAGGGGAATTTATCAAGACTGGAGCAGCCAGAATCTGGGGCAGTTGTGTATGACAACCAATCAGCTTCTATGTTTCATCTTCAAAGCTTAACTAAACAATCCGAAGAGAGAGGCTGATTAGTTGCTCCAGATTCTGGCTGATCTAGTTTTGGTAAATTCCCCCTTAATGTCATAATATCAGCTTTCACTGATGACTGTAATCATTTATGAAATAATAAATGTATTCTTACATATGTATCTGGTTGGTCCGGTGAAATAAAAGCACCACTAAAATCTGCTTATAGATTTCTTGTAGACAGCTCAGATGACATGTTTGTTGCTCTCTAAAAACCATTAAAACATTTTCTAAGGTATTCTTCTGTTCATTTAGATATTAAGAGTTCCACATTAATTATGCAGACTAGACATGTGCACTGACAAAAAATGTTTTGTTTTTTATTTTAGTTTCATTCGTTTTTATGCTTTTTTTGGAAATTCGGGAATTGAAAATTTAGAAAATTCAGAAATCCGAAAATTTGAATTTTTAAACTTTCAAATTTCAAAACTTTTAAATTTAGAGTTTCTGAATTTTAAAATTTCTGAATTTTGAATTTCCGAAGTTCCCAATCTCCGAATTTTTGAATTCCAAAAATTTGGAAATTCTAAAATTCTAAAATATGAAAATATGAAAATATGAAAATCAGTAAAATTTGAAATAACTAACTAATAATAACTAACTATTCAATTATAGGTATTGGAATTTCCTTTCAAATTTGGCTGTTTGGGAATGTAACGAATACAAATATATCCAAAGTTATGAATTATCTGAAATAACGAATGCATCTAAACAAATGGAATGGAACAAATTAATAATAAATAATAATAATCAAAATGTTTACTATTATTATTATTATTTATTATTATTAGATTGTTACATTCCATTTGTTTAAATACGGCATTCGATATTTCAGAAAATTCCCAACTCAGGATACATTCATACTCGTTACATTCACTAACAGCCAAATTTGAAAGGAAATTTCAATACTTATAATTTTATATTTATTTTTAGTTAATTATTATTTCAGATTTTTGGGTTTTTGATATTTCAGATTTTCATTCTTTTGATTTTCCAGATTTTCATTCTTATTTTTGGATTTTCAAATTTCCAAATTTTCGAATTTTCAAATTTCCTAATTTCGAATTTTCAAATTTCCAAAATTTCGAATTTCCGAACTTCCAAATAGCCGTAAATTTCTAATTTCCGAATTCTCAAAGCTTTGAATTTCCGAATTCCCAAATCTTCCAATTTCTGAATTTTCAAAATTCCGAAAACTAAAATTTTGGGAAATTCTGAAATTGGGAAATTTGAAATTCAGAAATTTGAAATTTCGGAAATTTGAAATTTCGGGATTAACGGATTTGTCAAAATTTGTTAAAAAATTAATTTGGAACTAAACAAATTGCACATGTCTAATAAAGACTGTTTTATTTCTTTCTAGATTAGTTATGGAGCCAGAGATACTTTACTGAGTGATAGAAAGATGTATCCAAACTTTTTCCGGACAGTTCCGGATGATGAGATGCAATATGTGGCCATAGCAAAGTTACTGGAAAGGTTGAAGTGGAACTGGGTCGGGATCCTTACATCTGATGATGAATACGGAGAGAGGGAGATCCGACAACTCAGCAAACATTTATCTAATCATGGAATTTGTATTGAATTCAAGATTCTGGTGTCTGTAAAGAATTTGGATAAAATTCCTCCAGAGCTGCGGACCTCAACTACAGAAGTTCTTATTATTTGTGGCTCACCTAGTAGGATTTATTACCAGTTTTTGTATAATAATATCCCTTATCACACGGAGAAAACCTTTATTATACCAGATTCTTGGTCAACGAGTGAAATATTTTTTATTCTCAGTAACTGCAGCTTGGTGTTTACGTTCCCCCATCTCTACATAAAGGGATTGCTGGAATATTTTGATAGTATTTATCCATCCAGCCGCCGAAATGACCCCCTGATAGAGGATATTCTCATAACTGAATATAGTTGCTTTTCAAAAAACCAAATGAAAAATGTCCTTATACCATTCACAAAAATAAGTCCTCTTAGGGACTGCAGTTTGGAGACACTTGATTTATATTATCCTGATGAGAAAACATCCTATAAAGTGTATATTGCCGTCTACATTTTGGCTCAAGCATTACATGACATGGATTTCTATTTTAAAAGAAATAACAAAAAATCTGAAATAAATCCACACACACTAAAGTATAAGGTGAGAGCGTCCAATGAAAGTTTCCTCGTATCTTTTTATACTCGGTCAGTTCAGTACTGGAACACAATGTGCCCAGACAAAAATTACACCCAGTTTAGGGTCATGTGTAGTTTAGAGGTGTTTAACCCTTTCACTTCTGGAGCTGTTTTTTGCACCCATGTTAAAAAAAAATATATTTTAGGCCTGAAGATTATATAAAACCCCTAAACAGTATATAGTATATTTTCTGAAAGCAGAGACCCTGGAGAAACAATGCTTGCTGCATCATCCTTTTCTGCCACATGATATTAGTGCAATGGTTTACCAAATGTAATCTTCTGTTTTCAGCAAAAGATACACAAAGTTCATTTTGGGGCATACAAATGTAATATATTACCCAATTATTTGGTAAAATATAAAAGATGAGGTTGCATTGAATAAATAGATAGCCAGTATGTAAAGTCTTAAAATGACCGGCACCTCTAAAATGGTGACAAATAGGGATGAGCCGAACACCCCCCGGTTCGGTTAGCACCAGAACCTGCAAACAAACCTAAAATTTGTGTGAACTTTAGAACCCTATTAACCACTAGCTGACCGCCCACTGTCAAATGACGGCGGGACGGTGCAGCTACTGTGGCGGGCCGCCGTCATATGACGTCGTCTACAATTTAGCCACTGGGGGGCGCACGTGCGCCGCGGGAGGCGCGCACGCACGCCCGCCGCGTAGCTGGGGCCCCGGTGCGCGTGCCCGGCGGTCGCGATGACCGCCAGGCACCCGCGATTGCCCGGTAATCGAGCAGGACGTGGATCTGTGTGTGTAAACACACAGATCCACGTCCTGTCAGAGGAGAGGAGACCGATGGTGTGTCCCTTGTACATATGGACACCGATCGGTCTCCTCCCCCAGTCAGTCCCCTCCCCCCACAGTAAGAATCACCAAGATAGGGTACACATTAACCCCTGCAGCGCCCCCTAGCGTTAACCCCTTCCCTGCCAGTCACGTTTATACGGTAATCAATGCATTTTTATAGCACGGATCGCTGTATAAATGTGAATGGTCCCAAATGAGTCAAAAGTGTCCGAAGTGTCCGCCGCAATGTCGCAGTCACGATAAAAATCGCAAATCGCCGCCATTATTAGTAAAAAAAAAAATAATAATAAAAATGCTATAAATCTATCCCCTATTTTGTAGACGCTATAGCTTTTGCGCAAACCAATCAATATACGCTTATTGCGATTTTTTTTTACCAAAAATATGTAGAAGAATACGTATCGGCCTAAACTGAGGAAAAAATTTGTTTAAAAAAAAAAAAAAAAATTGGATATTTATTATAATAAAAAGTAAAAAATATTATGTTTTTTCAAACTTGTCCCTCTTCTTTTGTTTATAGCGCAAGAAATAAAAAACGCAGAGGTGATCAAATACCACCAAAATAAAGCTCTATCTGTGGGGAAAAAATTATAAAAAATTTATTTGGGTACAGCGTTGCATGACCGCGCAATTGTCATTCAAAATGCGACAGCGCTGAAATCTGAAAAATGGCTTGGTCAGGAAGGAGGTGTTCGTGGCTGGTAGGCAAGTGGTTAAAGTCTATGATACTCGAACGTGCTAAATCAAAAGTGCTAATTTTAAAGGCTTATATGCAAGTTATTGTCATAAAAAGTGTTTGGGGACCCGGGTCCTGCCCCAGGGGACATGTATCAATGCAAAAAAAGTTTTAAAAGTGGCCATTTTTTCAGAGCAGTGATTTTAATAATGCTTAAAGTGAAACAATAAAAGTGTAATATTCCTTTAAATTTCGCACCTGGGGGTGTGTATAGTATGCATGTAAACGGGTGCATGTTTCCCATGCTTAGAACTGTCCCTGCACAAAGTGTAATTTCTGCAGGAAAAAAAAAGTCATTTAAAAGCACCCGCAGCTATAATGAATTGTCGGCTCCCCGTAATACAGAGAACAGTCATTGAAAGTCATTGATAAAAAAAAAGCGTGGGGGTCCCCCCAAATTCAATTACCAGGCCCTTCAGGTCTGGTATGTATTTTAACGGGAACTCCACGCCAAATTTTAAAAAAATGGCGAGGAGTTCCCCAAAAATTCATACCAGACCCTTTATCCGAGCACGCAACCTGACAGGCCGCAGGAAAAGAGGGGGGGGACGAGACAGCGCCCCCCCTCCTGAACCGTACCAGGCCACATGCCCTCAACATTGGGAGGGTGCTTTTGGGTCCCCCCCAAAGCACCTTGTCCCCATGTTGATGAGGACAAGGGCCTCATCCCCACAACCCTGGCCAGTGGTTGTGGGGGTCTGCAGGCGGGGGCACTTGACAGGGACTTCCCTGTGGCTTTCCCTATGACGTCAGAGGGGGCGGGTCACCGGGTGGCCCCGCCCTCCGTTATATAAGAACTGTCAGAAGAAGAGAAGCGTTACACAGCGGGAGCCTCCCAAGTATGCGGAGCGGCCCGAGAACAAATCGAGGAAGAAGAGACGCCGTGGAGGAAGATGCCGGACGAGAACACCGGAGCAAGAAGCAGAGGATCGGGGAAGAAGAAGATGGAGGAAGAAGAAGATAGAGGAAGAAACCGAAGGATGAAGGAAAGAAGAAGGAAGAAGGAAGAAGATGGAAAGAAGAAAACTTAAATAAAAGGAATTGTCAAAAACTGGCTCTTGTAATTTTTAACACTTTTGTCACTTTTTTTGGTGAAATGGTAGGGGTACTTTTGTACCCCCTTACCATTTCACACAGGGGGGGTGGGATCTGGGGGTCCCCTTGTTAAAGGAGGCTTCCAGATTCCGACAAGCCCCCCACCCGCAGACCCCACAACCACCATCCAGGGTTGTGGGGATGAGGCCCTTGTCCCCAAAGCACCCTCCCAATGTTGAGGGCATGTGGCCTGGTATGGTTCAGGAGAGGGGGCTCACTCACCCCCCTCTTTTCCTGTGGCCTGCCAGGTTGTGTGCTCGCATAAAGGGTCTGGTATGGATTTTTGGGGGAACTCCACACCATTTTTTTTTTTTAAATTGGCGTGGAGTTCCACTTAAAATCCATACCAGACCTGAAACATGCGCCCCTTTACAGGCATACTATAGACACCCCCCAGGTACGAAATTTAAAGGAATATTACACTTTTATTGTTTCACTTTAAGCATCATTAAAATCACTGCTCCCGAAAAAACTGCCTTTTCCCCAAGTACCCAGGTCCCCAAACACTTTTTATGACAATAACTTGCATATAAGCCTTTAAAATTAGCACTTTAGATTTCTCCCATAGACTTTTACAGGGTGTTTGCGGCTTTTCGAATTTGCTGCAAACACCCCAAATTGTTATTTGGCGAATGGGCTAACAGGCAATATTCGTGTCGAACTAGAGTTCGACTCAAACTCGAAGCTCATCCCTAGTGACAAACTTTAGTACCCTCACTTTTCCATAGGTGATGCTTTAAAGACTAAGTTCACCTTTTGGAACATGTTACATGGCACATCAGTATTCAGGGTGTAAAATGTTCCCTCACCCCCCCCCATGCCAGTGGGTAGGGGGTTCCTCTCCCCAAAACTGCAGCCACATTAAAAATAAGCTCTGCCCACACAGCCATGGTATTAATTCACATGAATCTGAGAATGAATAAACTACAAGTCCTGTCTACCATTGTGGCAGACAGAATTGTAGTATCAATGGACTGTGATTGTGCTGATCAGTGCACTTGTAGTCCATTCACAAGTCCTCCAGCTTTCTAACAAATATCCTGTACAGATGTATGGGCAGAAAGCTGAAGGACTTGTCTGCAGGAGCCTGACATTGCACCCATGATCCACTCATACCAGATAACTGATAACAGGTCTAAAATGATTGCTATCACTCCAGCATGCATGTTGATTACATGTGCAGAAAAAAATTAAAGCATTAGTGCGCAGACACCCCTCCCATCTGTGTTTATTTTTGTATATGTGTGTATGTGGGGGTGGAGGTGGGGGAGGCTCATATATATGTATTGCGAGGGGTTAAAGTGCGTGGATTTGACTTTATTTTATAGGCCCCTATGTGATAATTTTTTGGGACAGGTTCCCTTTAATGAGACCACCGATGTCTCCCCTGCCCTCTATTAAACAAATGGAGTTCAGATCACCCCCCATTAGCTTCTTCCCAGGACCCCAAAGTCATATTTTACCGATCACTTCTGGGTTACAAATAGAGGAGATCAACAAACAGACATTCACTGGTCTCCCTAATGGAGGCTGCCATTGCTGAACTCTCTTCAGAGAATAATAGTTCTTTGGCTGTTCAGCTTCTTTCATATCAGAGTTGTCTGACTCTAGTTATACAGGAAATATTTCTGGCACTGATTTCCTGAAGTCACACACAGCAAGGTATCTATAATACGTTTTTGGGGTAAACGTGTAATAGCAGTCATGCATTCTTCAATTTAAAAAGTGCTTAACCAGCAAGTTGGAGGATTATTTTAAAAAGTCAAGATGATTAGGGTTGAGTGAACCCGAACTGTAAAGTTCGGGTCCGTACCGGACTTTTGGGTGTTCGGGTCTGGGACCCGAACCCGAACAATTGACTGTATGTTCGGGTTTGGGTCCGGTGTTTGGCGATGTAATGGTGCTTTTTAAAATGTCTTTTAAAAGCACTCGCGGATATAATGAATTGTTGGCTCCCCATAATACAGAGAACAGTCATTGAAAGTCATTGATTTTTAAAAAGTTATTGTCATAAAAAGTGTTCGGGGACCCGGGTCCTGCCCCATGGGACATGTATCAATGGAAAAAAAACTTTTAAAAACGTCAGTTTTTTCGGGAGCAGTGATTTTAATAATGCTTAATGTGAAACAATAAAAGTGTAATATTCCTTTAAATTTCGTACCTGGGGGGTGTGTATAGTATGCCTGTGAAGGGGCGCATGTTTCCTGTGCTTAGAACTGTCCCTGCACAAAGTGTCATTTTTGCAGGAAAAAAAGCTATTTAAAAACATTTGCGGCTATAAAGAATTGTCGGCTCCCGTAATACAGAGAACAGTCATTCATTGAAAGTCATTGATAAAAAAAAAGCAGGGGGGGTTCCCCCAAATTCAATTACCAGGCCCTTCAGGTCTGGGATGGATTTTAAGGGGAACCCCACGCCAACAAATAAATAAATGGTGTGGGGTCCCCCTCAAAATCCATACCAGACCCTTATCCGAGCATGCAACCTGGCAGGAAAAGAGGGGGGACGAGAGCACCCCCACCTCCTGAACCGTACCAGGCCACATGCCCTCAACATTGGGAGGATGCTTTGGGGGTCTGTGACCCCTCAAAGCACCATGTCCCCATGTTGATGGGGACAAGGGCCTCGTCCCCACAACCCTGGCAGTTGGTTGTGGGGGTCTGCGGGCGGGGAGCATATCGGAATCTGGAAGCCCCCTTTAACAAGGGGGCCCCCAGATCCCGGCCTCCCCCCTGTGTAAAATGGTAAGGGGGTACCCCTACCATTTCACCAAAAAAGTGACAAAAATGTTTTAAATGACAGGAGAAGGTCTTTGACAATTCCTTTATTAAAGTCTTCTTTCATCTTCTTTCTTCTGGTCTTCTTCCTTTCTTCATCCTTCGGTTTCTTCATCTTCTTCCATCTTCTTCCATCTTCTTCCATCTTCTTCCATCTTCTTCTTTTTCTGATCTGCTTCTTCTTGCTCTGGTCGGCATCTTCTTCCACGGCGTTGGCGTCTCTTCTTCTGTGTCGGGCCGCTCCGTGCAATGGGAGGCTCCCACTGTGTGAGGCTTCGCTTCTGTTATAAAAGACCTGTCAGACGAAGCAAAGCCTCACACAGTGGGGGCCTCCCATTGCCCGGAGTGGCCCGACACAGAAGAAGAGACGCCGACGCCGTGGAAGAAGATGCCGGGCGAGAAGACCAGAGCAAGAAGAAGCAGATCGGAGGAAGAAGAAGATGGAAGAAGAAGATGGAAGAAGAAGATGAAGAAACCGAAGGATGAAGAAAGGAAGAAGGAAGAAGACCAGAAGAAAGAAGATGAAATAAGACTTTAATAAAGGACTTGTCAAAGACCGTCTCCTGTCATTTTTTAACATTTTTGTCACTTTTTTGGTGAAATGGTAGGGGTACTTTTGTACCCCTAACCATTTCACACAGGGGGGAGGCAGGGATCTGGGGGTCCCCTTGTTAAAGGGGGCTTCCAGATTCCGATAAGCCCCCCGCCCGCAGACCCCCACAACCATGGCCAGGGTTGTGGGGATGAGGCCCTTGTCCCCATCAACATGGGGACATGGTGATTTGAGGGATCACAGACCCCCAAAGCATCCTCCCAATGTTGAGGGCATGTGGCCTGGTACGGTTCAGGAGGGGGTGCTCTCGCCCCCCTCTTTTCCTGCCAGGTTGTGTGCTCGGATAAGGGTCTGGTATGGATTTTGAGGGGGACCCCACGCCATCTTTCTTTTGGCGCGGGGTTCCCCTAAAATCCATCCCAGACCTGAAGGGTCTGGTATGGATATTTAGGGGGGAACCCCACGTAATTTTTTTTTTTTTTATTTGACGCAGGGTTCTAGGTACCTGAAGGGCCTGGTAATTGAATTTTGGGGGAAACCCCACGTATTTTTTTTTTATCAATGAATTTTTTTTTATCATTGACTTTCAATGAATGACTGTTCTCTGTATTACGGGAGCCGACAATTCATTAAAGCCGCAAGTGATTTTAAATAGCTTTTTTTCCTGCAAAAATGACACTTTGTGCAGGGACAGTTCTAAACATGGGAAAAATGCGCCCTTTTACAGGCATACTATAGACACCCCCCAGGTACGAAATTTAAAGGAATATTACACTTTTATTGTTTCACTTTAAGCATTATTAAAATCACTGCTCCTGAAAAAACGACCGTTTTTAAAACTTTTTTTTGCATTGATACATGTCCCCTGGGGCAGGACCCAGGTCCCCAAACACTTTTTATGACAATAACTTTTTAAAAACCAATGACTTCAATGACTATTCTCTGTATTATGGGGATGGGAGCCGACAATTTATTATAGCCATTCGGGTCCCCATTGACTTCAATGTGGTTCGGGGTCAGGTTCGGCTCAAGTTCGGTCCTGAACCCAAACTTTTTTCCGAAGTTCGGCCGAACCTGCCAAACGCGAACATCCAGGTGTCCGCTCAACTCTAAAGATGATATATTAATTCTGAGCACACTGGGGGGATGTGAAGTCATCTTGAGAGATCCGACCAGGAGTGGTGCTCTGTTATGGTTTTCTTTTTTTTCCCCATTAGTTATTCTATTTTAACCACCTCAAGAATGAACTGCCCCCTCCCCCCTTCCTGCCCAGGCCATTTTCAGTTTTTAGCGCTGTCAGACTTTGAATGATAATTACTCACTCATCCAACAATGTACCCAAATAACATTTTTGCTTTTTTTAAACAGATAGAGATTTATATTGGCAGAATTTAGTCACCACCCAGTTTTTATGTTTTGCAATATAAATGAGAAAATAGGATTTTTGACTTACCATAAAATCTGTTTCTCTGAGTTCATTGACAGACACAGCCTTCTTTATTCAGAACCATAGGGTTATGTCGCCCCTACAGGAGTAGGACACTAGGCAGACAAAAAGACTTGGCTACACCCATGGGTAGTCCTAGGTGATATACACCCCCCTCTCTGCTACAGGCCTTCAGTTATGTAACAAGCAGTATCAGAAGTATTACAAACTCCATAGAGGGGTGGTGCTGTGTCTGTCAATGAACTTAGAGAAACAGATTTTACAGTAAGTCAAAAATCCTATTTACTCTATCGTTCATTGACAGACACAGCCTTCTTTATTCAGAACCATAGGGATGTCCCAAAGCAGTGCCAAACATGAGGGGTGGGGCAGCCAACAGAAACAAAAAACCCAGGCCAACCAGACAACCTGGAGCTCAGTGAAAACAACCTGAAGCCAACTGACCAGAAAAAAAAAACCTTCACGAGGGAAAAACCCTCTAGACCGCAGCCTGCAGAACCTTGCGGCCAAAAGAAGCATCTGCAGATGTCAGCACATCCACTTTGTAAAACTTTGTGAAAGTGTGCACCGACGACCAGGTGGCCGCCTTGCAAATTTACGTTACAGATGTCTGATGATGGAAGGCCCAGGATGCACTCAGCCCCTGAGTCAAGTGTGCCTTCACCGGGAACCCCTGACCTTTGATAGAATAGGCCTGAGTCACTGTCTGCCTGATCCATCTAGAGATGGTCGCTGAGGAAGCAGATAGCCCTTTTTTGGCCCGTCCATGATCACAAACAGAGAGTCTGACCTTCGAAAAGACTCAGTGGCCGCCAAATACACCCTGACTGCCCGTACCACATCTAAGGTATGCAAGGCCAATTGCTTCAGATGTTGTGGCTGGGGACATTGTAAAGGCAACACAATGTCTTTATTTAAATGGAAATCAGAAACAACCTTTGGAAGGAAAGAAGGACAAGGACGAAGTACCATCTTGTCCTCGTGAATCACCAGGTAGGGCATGCGACAGGATAGCGCTGCCAACTCTGACACCCTGCGAGCAGAAGTAATAGCCACCAAGAAGGCCCCCTTCTGTGATAGCGTGAGCAGGGGAATTTCCCGAAGATCCCTAACCACTTGCCTACCAGGCATGAACACCCCCTTCCTGACCAAGCCATTTTTCAGCTTTCAGCGCTGTCACATTTTGAATGACAATTGCCTGGTCATGCAACAATGTACCCAAATAAATGTTTTATATTTTTTTCCCCACAAATAGAGATTTCTTTTGGTGGTATTTGATCACCTCTGTGGTTTTTATTTCTTGCGCTATAAACAAAAGAAGAGGGACAAGTTTGAAAAAACACAATATTTTTTTACTTTTTACTATAATAAATATCCAATTTTTTTTTTTAAACAAATTTTTCCCCAGTTTAGGCCGATGCGTATTCTTCTACATATTTTTGGTTAAAAAAATAAAATCTCAATAAGCGTATATTGATTGTTTTTAAAAAAAAATTATTTTACTAGTAAAATTTTTTAGATAGATATTGCGGCGGACATATCGGACACTTAAAATATTGTAGCAGCGCTGATATTCAGATGTATGCGTCTGAATGCTAGGTGAATATGAAAGTATAATAAATTCAATAAAAATTTAATAAAAATCTATAAAAAACAATAAAAGTCCAGCAATATCCGAGATAAGTGGGGAAGAAAACAGTTCTAAGTTGTTGTCATGCAATCTGTTAGGCCATCCACCAGCACACTTCACCACGTGCAGTAGGTTCCCCTATGGGGATGCACTCATCAGACCATGTTGAAATAATGATATATCCACATAGTGTAATATTGCTTAAACATTTTATTGAATCCTCCCGAATGACAAGTATAGCAAATAACCCCTATGTTATTGTGCGTACCAGAATCAAGTTACCAAAGGGCAAATGTAAAATGCACTCTGCCTGTATCGTCTGTGTCCCCTTTCCGGATCCTCTAGGTGAGACAAGTTCCGCTTTGTATAGCAGCAGCGGCGCTCTTCCTGTGATCGGTCCGTGGACGTAAACCAGGGACGTAAACCAAACAACTGGAAGTGACGTATGCGCTCCACGCCTGCGTTCCACAGACCGATCACAGGAAGAGCGCCGCTGCTGCTATACAAAGCGGAACTTGTCTCGCCTAGAGGATCCGGAAAGGGGACACAGACGATACAGGCAGAGTGCATTTTACATTTGCCCTTTGGTAACTTGATTCTGGTACGCACAATAACATAGGGGTTATTTGCTATACTTGTCATTTGGGAGGATTCAATAAAATGTTTAAGCAATATTACACTATGTGGATATATCATTTTTTCAACATGGTCTGACTGGCATCTGTGATTTGGAGACCTGAGATTGTGGAGGAGATCTGTTAATGTGGAGGAGGAGTGGAGATTTTGGAGATTACATGCCTTTATTGTTTTTATATCTAGTGAGTGCATCCCCATAGGGGAACCTACTGCACGTGGTGAAGTGTGCTGGTGGATGGCCTAACAGATTGCATGACAACAACTTAGAACTGTTTTCTTCCCCACTTATCTCGGAAATTGCGGGACTTTTATTGTTTTTTATTGATTTTTATTCGATTTTTATTGAATTTATTATACTTTCATATTCACCTAGCATTCAGACGCATACATCTGAATATCAGCGCTGCTACAATATTTTAAGAGTTTTAGCATATTCATTTCTCTTTTCTATTGTACTTTTATATTTTGAACACTATTTTAAGCAGCTGCTTTTAGAGAGTGTTTATATATTTTAGTATATTTAAAAATTGTTTTTTTTAAAATATATTTTATACTTTATTATTTTATATTTTAAAGTATATGATCGTAAGAATATATCATCCATAAGGGCGCAGAGAGGTGTTTGACATAGGAGGGCGGACATAACATCCATTTTTTTCATATCATTCACATTTATACAGCGATCCGAGCTATAAAAATGCATTGATTACTGTATAAATGTGACTGACAGGGAAGGGGTTAACACTAGGGGGTTATCAAGGGGTTAATATGTTACCTATGTGAGTGATTCTAACTGTGAGGGGAGGGGACTGACTGGGGGAGGGGACCGATTGGTGTCCCTATGTACAAGAGACACACCATCGGTCTCCTCTCCTCTGACAGGACGTGGATCTGTGTGTTTACACACACAGATCCACATCCTGCTCAGTAACTGGGCAATCGCGGGTGCCCGGCGGACATCGCAGCCGTCGGGCACGCACATCGGGACGGCAGCAACGCGGCGCGTGCCCCTTAGTGGCCACAAAGTTAGTGCCGTCATATGACGGCGCCCTGGAACAAGAGATGTTTCTTGCCGCCGTCATATGACTGTGGGCAGTCAGATAGTGGTTAAACAGAGGCTTCTGTAGAACCGAAAGTACAAGATTCAAGGGAGATCGTACCGGTGGAACCACATGTCGCACTCCCTAAATGAAGGCATGCACCAGGGAATGCAAAGCCAGGGATCATTGAAAGAAAACCGCCAAAGCCGACACCTGGCCCTTGACAGTTCTCAAGGCCAAATTCTTTTCAACCCCCTTCTGAAGAAAAGTCAAAATCCGAGTCACCGAAAAAGAACATGGGTGAAACCCCACCGACTCACACCATGAAACATATGCTTTCCACGTCCTATAATATACCTTCCTGGAAGAAGACTTTCTAGCTCTGAGCAGCGTTGGAATCACCAACGCAGATAAGCCCCTATCATTCAAAACCTGGCTTTCAATAGCCAGGCCATTAAAGCCAGCGACGGTAAGGCAGGGTGGAAGATCGGCCCATGGGATAGCATACTCTCCCTGAGAGGCAGCCGCCAGGGGGCATCTGTGACCAGGCGCACCAGGTCGGTGTACCAGGACCGACGAGGCCATTCTGGGGCCACTAGAATAACCGGAATTCCTTTGATCCTGCGCAACAGCCATGGCAGAAGCTGAAGCAAAAAGGTGGAAAGGCGTATATCAGATGATACTGGCCCAACAGAGCGACCAGAGCATCTGAGGCATCCGCCATAGGGTCCCGAGACCTGGTCACAAACCTCTGCACCTTCCTGTTGATTTGGGATAACATCAAATCTACCTCTGGAGATCCCCAGTATAGGCAGATCTGTTGAAATACCTCCTGATGGAGAGACCACTCCCCTTTGTCCAATACTTGACGACTGAGATAATCCACCTGTCAGTTGTCCATCCCCGGAATGTGAACGGCGGAGATGGCTGGGACGAAACGTTCTGCCCACCGTAGAATGCCGGCTACTTTCAGGCCGGCTATCAAACTCCTTGTTTCTCCCTGGTGGTTGACATAGGCCACCACTGTGGCATTGTCTGACTGGATCCGTAACGGGAGCCCCTGAAGCCGATCCGTCCAATGATACAGACAGAGTCTGATCGCCCGGAGTTCCAAGATGTTGATAGGTAGCCTGGATTCCTCCGGCGTCCAGTGATCCTGAGCCGAGCTCAGGTCCAGGACTCCTCGCCACCCGGACAGACTGGCATCGATGGTGACCACCGTCCAGTACAGCAGGAGAAAAGATGTCCCCTCCTGAAGAGCTGGGGAATGAAGCCACCAGATAAGGGACCCTTTGGCTCCTTGACTCAGCCAAAGCTGACTGTCTAGAGACTCGGCACATTTGTCCCATTTTAACAAGATTTCCCTTTACAGGGGACTACTTATATGAAACTGAGCGAATGGGACCACCTCGAAAGTAGACACCATTAGGCCCAGTACCTGCATGCAAGTCTGCAGGGAGACCCACCTGCTGGACCGAAGCGAGTGGGCTGCCGCCTGTAATTTCTGGAGTTTATCCTGCGGAAGGACCACTCTGGCCAGAGCGGAATCCAGAGTTAGGCCCAGATAAACCAACGCAGACTTTTGGTAATTTATCAGCCACCCAAAATCTGCCAGAGTCTGAACAGTGATCTCCACGTCGCCCCTCAGGGCTGCTGAGGTCTCTGCTCGAAGCAGAAGGTTGTCCAGATAGCCCAGTACAGAAATTCAATGCTGGCGCAGTAGCGCCAGAACTGGGGCCAACACTTTGGTGAAGACCCGAGACCAAAAAGTAACGCCGCAAACTGATCATGCTCCTTTCTCACAGCAAAGTGGAGGAACCACTGGTTCTGTGCACAAATTGGAATGTGCAAGTAGGCATCCTTGATGTCAATGGAGGCAAGAAAGTCCCCCTGATGAAGAGATGCCACCACAGAGCAAATTGATTCCATTCGTAACTTCCGCACCCGCACATAGCGGTTCAGGGCCTTGATGTCCAGAATCGGACGTACCGTACCCTCCTTTTTGGGGATCATAAATAGGTTTGAATAAAAGCCCTGGAAACATTCTAAAAACCAGAACCGGGACAATCACCCCCTGGAGTGACAGGCCTTGTACCACAACCCAGAGGGCTAACAAGCGGTCTGGAGACAGATGCAGATTGGACGGAAAAAATCTGCTTGGGGACAAGTCTGGAACTCGAACTTGTAACCAGACAGAATCACTTTGAGGACCCACTTGTCCTTTATCAGAGAGGTCCACGGGACCAGAAACCAGAGGGACTGCGGGTGAGGGCACCTCTTCATGCCAAAGGAGCCGTATCTGGGGTCTGGAGTAACCCGCTCTCAATTTGCCCGAACAGGGCCGCTTAGAACTTCCTGAGGGGGGCTTGAAAGACTTTGAGCCTTTGTCAGTGGACCCTGAGGGACGAAAAAACTTTCTGTGTGTCGAGAAGGAAGGGCCACGCTTGCGACTTGGCTCCTTCCCTTTCTTTGACTGTGGAAGGTAAGTACTCTTCGCTCCTGTGACATTCTTAATGATATCATCCAGAGTGGCTCTGAATAAATCATCACCTTGAAAAGGCAGATCAGCTAGGGCCTTCTTTGAGGCCTGGTCCGCAGTCCAAAACTTCAGCCACAATACCCGTCGAAGCACTACCGATGAAACAGACAGCTTAGAAAGCAAAGGGGCTGCATCCAAAGAGGCATTGCAGACTAACTGCAGCCCCTGGACCAGTTGTTGCGCTAATTCCATGAAGGCAGGTGGAAACTGGTCCCCTTCCAGGTCACGGTGCAACAGCTTCACCCACTCTGTCAGCGTTTGCGACACCAGAATCGCCAAAATTGTCCGAAGCGCCAAACCCGCAATAGAGAACATAGTGTGGCTCAGATACTCTGCCTTCCTGTCAGCCGGATCTTTAAAGGCCGGAGAGTCCTCAACAGGAATCATAGTGGTTTTGTTCAATTCGGGGGATCCACCACAGGCGGAGTTGTCCATTTTTTGAGCAGACTTTCCTCAAAGGGATAACGCAAAGCAAAACACTTTGGGATCACAAAGGGGCGTTTTGGATGCTCCCAATCTTTATAGGCAAACTTGTCAAAAAAGGAGGGATAAGGGAACACTTTTGCCACGCGAGGTGGCTTGTGAGTGCCAAAAGGGATCGGCACCTCCACCGCAGCTGTGGCTGCATCCTCCATCTTTAAAAAAACGTTGTACAGTAGGTGTTCAAATAGTGCTGATCTATGCAACAAATGTGATCCGTGCCATTTGGGGTGCCCCCCACTGTTTCCCCCAGCCTCTCACCTCAATCAGCGGCCTCTATGCGATAATCAATGGCTTCATGTGATCACTGTCCTTAAAAAAGGACACGTTTTTGGCATGATCAGTCATATTTTCAATATTAATGCCAACATTTCACAATTTCTTCCAGGGTATGCAAACTTATGAGCTCAACTGTATATATGTATGGACAGGAACTCATATATACCTCCTGACTTTTCCCACCCAACATCGAATGTACCAAACTTTTTCCATTCAACATTGAATGTATTTTACATCAGATGTACTTGACTTCCTTCATGACCCAACAAAGTAAAGCCCCATACACACGCGCGGACAATCCGTGGACCAGGTCCGTCGGACCATGTCCGTCATACTTTGTCTGATGTTGGTTTTGCGTACACACGATCGGACAAAGTTGTCGGAAAATCCGATCATTCTGAACGTGGTGACGTTTGTTGCCTACGACGGGACTACGTAGAGGCTAGTAGCCAATAGCTTTGGTCTTGTAATGTGATCTGAGCATGCGTAGCACTTTGTCCGGTCGGACAAGCGTACACACGCTCGGATTTGGTGTGATCGGACCGGGTTGAAGGGAAATCTTTCCAGCAGGAGATAAGACTTTGTCCGACGGACAAACCGACGAACACTGTCCGATGGTGCATACACACGGTCTGATTTTTCAACAACCTTGTCCGATCGGACCAAATTGATGAAAAAGTCCGACCGTGTGTATGGGGCTTTACTTTGGTTGTAATCTATCCCCCTATATGTATGTATGGACAAGTACTCATATATATATATATATATATATATATATATATATATATATATATATTGTAAACTTTGGGGATAATGGCTCCATGGGATTAAGTGCATGAACCGTTTAAACTTGAAACAAAAGACATTTATTTTTATTCATAAGAAAATCAAAAATAAGGCTTCCTTCAGCACACAGGTCAAAATACAAAACAAAGTCTGCTTATCATCAGCATAAAATAAAGTCTGCTTATCTTCAGCACAAAACAAAATCAAGGAAAAAGCACATACAGTTTTTGTAGCTGGGTCTTCACCCCAGAGTTTAAAGTCCTTGCTAAATCTTTAGCAGCCTCCAAACAGCAACACAGCTCATCACCTACTCCTCCTCACCACCAAATCTTCATTACTTCCTGTCTTATGAGCTGTTTCCTGGAGGCCCTTAGCCCCCTGTGTGCTGAATCCCTGTGGTCAGGGAGGAAGGATCTTTCCCACCCGAATATCACTCATCGCATCTTCATCCTCGCTAATCCACGTCACCAGGGAATCTGACAGCTGCAGGACGGCTCTATGTCTCCCCTAGACAGACAAGGATTATAGAGATTCACATGAGGACTAATCATTATATGCCTCTGACCTCTTATTCTCTTGTAAAGTGTTTTTAATCCCATTAGGCCTGTAATAAATCTTTTACCTTCTGCACTTAGAGGCACCTTTCTCGTTCCTTTACAAAATCCAATTTGTATCTGTTTTGTATCTGACTGATTTGTATTTTACTTCTGGGAGAATCAGTGAGCCAATCACACAACTAGGAATCTATAGTTCTGGGGGAGGGGCGTTATGTACACCACCTGTGTAAAGAACGCCTCCAGGTGGCCATATTGCATTTTACAGAACATTACAGAGCTGCAGATAGAAGAGAAAATGTAATTTTAATAACATTCAATTACAATATGACTTGAGCTATTGTATACACTATATTATTATTATTTTTAATTGCTCTTTTTTTTCTCATGAAAGTGGAATTGCCCTTTAACCTTTTCGCTGCCAGAACCATTTTTGTGTTTTTTGCACACGTTTAAAAAAATTATTTTAGGCCTGAAGATTACACAAAACCCCCAAACATTATATATTTTCAGAAAGCAGACACCCTAGAGAATAAAATAGTGGTGGTTGTAATTTTTTATGTCATACAATATTACAGAAAAGGTTAAGGAAATGCAACATTTCAGTAAAAATCAAACTAATGTGAATTTTAGGCCAAACAAATGAAATGGTAAAATTTAAAATACAAGGTTTCATGAGTAAATAGATACCCAACATGTCAAACCATATATTTTTTTGTGCCCATGAAATGACGTCAAACTTCAGTACCCTATATTTTATATAGGAACGCTTCAGAAGCCCCCTATAGGTATCAGGTTAGTGATAAGGAGGAGGTCTTGTATTAGAATTATTGCTCTCAATCCGGCGTGTGCAGCGATATGTAACACATGTATTGTGCTCAACGTTTTCACGCGTAGGCGCCCCCAGTTCATGCGTTTACATTCATGCATGTGTATATGTGGGAGTGGGAGGCCTCACATTTTATTTTTGGGAGGGGGGTTATGTGCTTGGGCGTAACTTTATTTACATTTTTTTTTAAAGAAACTTTTTTTACTTAACTTTTTTTCATCACATCAGGGACAAAAAGTCCCGATGTGATGTTTTTTTGGTGACGGGTTCTCTTTATTGAGATATGCATGGTCTAAAACCACTGACGTCTCCTCTGAGCTCCACTAAATGTGATCTGCATTGCAAAACATTATTTCTTGGCTGGGCGAGTCGGGGACACCAAGAATTTGACCCGCAAGTGATGTCAGAGACGTCGCTTTCTGGGTCACAAGAAGAAAGGGAGGAGAGCGGATGTGTGTCCACGCTTCTCCTTCCCCTCCAGCCACCAGCACCTGCCAATCAGAGCCCTGTAAGCATGGCGGAGCACGGCAGCGGGGGGCACCGGTACCAAGGGTGTGTGAGAGTGATTGGGCTGCAGTGGCACCACCCGAATTCTCTCACCTGACAGGCAGGAGGCTGCCTGTCAGTTTCACACACAATCCTGGTGGCTGCAGCCACCGGATTGTGTGCAATCTCCCCCGCCATCAGGTCCGTGCGATGTACAGACCCGGCGGCTAAAGGGTTAAGTGTCTCTTCTCCAGAGTGAATACCTGTAATCTATCAGTCCTCATAGCTGAGATCCTCTGTCCTCCTTGTTCATTTTGTTTCCCTTTGCTGAACTCTTTCTAATTCATCAACATCTTTCCTGAGGATTGGTGACCAAAACTGAACTGTATATCCAAGATGAGGTTGAGCCAGTGTCTTGTAAAGGGGTAGAATTATTGATTTATCTCTGGAACGATTGCATTCACAAAGCAAATTGTTTATAAGTAGTCCCATTAAAATGTATCTGATTATAAGTGCTCAGCAAATAGGTCCATCTGACCACAATGACAATCTCTGATTGAGATATAACTAGATAAACAATCTATAGTCAAAAAAAGTACATAACATTCTATATACTTGTTACCTATAATAATTTTTGTATTTTTTTAAGCTGTCCCGCTATGTAAAAGAAGTCCAGTACAAGGATCCGAATGGCAAGGTCATGAATTTTAATGATAAAGGAGAACTGCCCAGCCCACTGGACATTGTAAATTGGATTACAAGAATTAGTGATAGAAATATCACTGATAGTATGATTGTGGGTCACTTTGATGGGTCCCTTTCAGAGGGTCAGCAACTTACACTAGATCCAGAGCGAATATCATGGAAAGGAGACAAGGTGAGTTACACTGGGGAAGCTGATCCAGAACTTATACAAGAAACATACTAGTTTTGACCCTAAAGTCCATCTCCAGACAAAACCTAACCCCCTCCCCCATCCTGTTCATAGACAGCGAGCATCTGCCCTGACTCATTCCATGGTGATTAGATGAAGGTGGCAGGTCTAGATGTGTGGATATAAATGCCAGGATATGTTCCCATCACTCTATATAACTGAAGAAGTGGATAAACTACAAAACATCTTCTACATTACAGAACAAGTCCAGCTGAATTTGACTGACTACTATTACCTCCCCCCCCTCCTCATCACACAGACCGGGACATAGACACTCATAGAAGGACCCGACTCTTGTGTACAGAAGAAGATAAAAGACTTTGGAGTGGAATGACCACCATTATTATCCATGGTCAGATTCTGCCCAGGCCTTCTGAATTCATCTGACTGTAAAAAGAAGAAAAAACTGTTTAGAGTAGTAATTCCACCTGACAGAAATTTGCAGTTACTGTATATACATAATGTAAAAAAAAACATGGAGCTACCTGGATTTCTGTATGAGTGACTCCAAAAATGCAGTCAAATGCAAATGTTGATTTTCTCTTTGGATTTTTAAAGCAGTGTTTATGCTTGTACTGATAGTTTTTGTTGCTGTAACCTTTCTAATGAAAGGATTCTGCTAGTACTCCTAGATGTCTATTTCTGTCTTCTGGTTCAGAGCATATGCTGTGGTATCCAGACTAATGAAGGGCCACCTTCTGGAATGGTCCATGTGTTTCCACCAAGGTATACTGTACATGCTGCGTCCTTTTAAACATCAGAAGCTTGGCTTGCCTACACTATTATATCTGTACTTTTGCTCTTGAATAGATCATAAAGCTCTATATTATCTCAGGTTCCAAGAGGTCAATGCTCCGAGGAATGTCTTCCAGGGTTCCGAAAATCTGTAAGAGAAGGATATCACCCATGTTGTTATAATTGTGCTTCATGTTCAGAAGGAGACATATCAAACCATTCTGGTAAGCTTTATGTTTCTTTAAGTATAAATTCTGATATTGAATTAGAAAATGAAAGCATTTAAAGTTCTTTAATTTGATTTGATTTGATTAACTACTTTACACTTTGCAGGCTGAACATCTCCCTAAATTGTATGAAATTATTGATTACTGATGGGGTCTTTCTGCACTTTTTTCTACCTCTGACTCTTCTGGGAGTGTTGGAGACTTTCTCAAGCAAGCAACTGGAAGCTCGTTCCTCCTCCTGTCTGTCTGACAAAGCCCCCGACACGTTTGCACTTATCTAAAAGAAATTATCTGGAAAATAATTTCACTGAAGATACCAAAAGTAGTAAAATGAGGGAATGTCATTGTTACATACATGTTAAAGTTACAGATAGACTGTGTCATGGCCATCACTGAGGCTGAAGGTTCTTTGGTATTCAGTAGGGCATCATCACACTTTATTTATGACTAAAGCTTTTTGAGATATACAACATATACTCTATATTGTTCCAATATTTTTGTGTTGTATGAGGGGAGGAGCTGCTGGCTAAGATGGCTGCATGCTGAGACAGCACGCCGCATCATGGTGTGCTATGAAAGGCTGAGCAAGCAAACAGAATGGCGGTATTCAAGAAATAAAAGAAGATATCATTGATATCACAGACCCCCTACTATATGCAATAAAGCTGCAGTAAAAAGGATACAACCTGGACGGGAGTGATCCGGTGGCTGAGGGGTTGTGGACCCTGGTCTCATCTTTCTATTGCAGAGCTGAGAGAGCTGGTGGATGGCTGACGAGCGTGAGTGATGTGGCAAGGAGACTCTGGAGATTCTGGTGGGGATCGGCATAGGTCTGGGCTTTTTGGCTCCTCTCGACTCCATTCGACACAGCTTTGGCAAGCTTTGGTTTACCTTGGCTCACCTTGCTGCATTGGAAAAGGAGGAGCTGTCTAGCATTGTTGGAGCCTGGAGGAAAGGTGCCGGGTCATGGTCGTGTTCGGAGCCCACAGAGTTTGGCCGGAGCAGGAGTGGGCTTAGAGTGTCTAGGGATCCCGGAAACCTGAGAGCTGCAGGATAAACAGTAAGGGGCTGAAGGGGTGACCCAGCAGGGATCCAACAGGATGCACTGCCCCAGGGGAGTCCCAGGGGGACCCATTAAAGCCTTGTGGAGGTATTCAGGGAAAGGGAAGCAATACATCAGGGACCATACATTATCTGTGGACATAGGCGGAGGAAGGGAAGAAAACCGGAGTAATCACACAAATCCTGAAAATGAATGATTAAGGACGATTAAGGACTAAGGTAAAAAGAATGAAAAGAAACTAAAATGATATATTAAAGCATCATAATAGCCATATATACTGGAGGTAAGGAATAAGAAATAAGGTCATTGTATATGGGACGATTTGCTAAAATAATAGTACAGTATATTATATTGATATCGTGAAAAATATAATAAAGCCCTAAAAATTCTTTAAATATATGGAAAAAATCTAAGCATACTAACAATATAAGGACCGTAATGTACTAATCGTCCTAGTGTATTTCTGAAATCTACCATCAGTATTAAGCCGCGGTCTGAGGAGTACTGTGAATGTGTTTGATAAACTAGAGAGATTGTTTGCCTTTTCCTTTTCTTCCTTATGTTGATATGACACCCAAAAAATAAAACACCTACATTTCAGCAGAAAGGAAATGATAAGAAGAAAAAAAAATACATGTTACAAACACAGGGGCACAATCAACCCAAACAACGGACATAAAAGAGTATTTTCAACAAATACTCACAGACATCACACACATCACAAGTGCTGCTGAATATAATAGAATTGTCTACTACTTTAGGAACTGCAGAGGAGGAAGAGGTAGATCAAATCAGGAATAGCTCACCATTTGAGGTGAATAGACTGCCAACAGATACAGAGGAAATGGATAAAGAAAATGGGATATGAAAGCTTATATTTGTTCCTTATCTACAAGGGAAGATATTGTTCATAAGTGTATACATTATAAAACACATATAAAAAGGAGCTACATGAGCTTAAATCATCTATACAAAATACTCAAGAGAAAATAGAAACAATTAATGGGAGAATGGTGGCTATGGAATTAAAAATGGCACAAGCAGAGGAAAAAATATTCAGGAACAAGATTGATACTTAAAACAGGCCATACATGTCATAGACGATGAAGAGAATAGAAATAGAAGAAATAATATCAGGATTAGAGGTCTGCCTAAAACTGTGAGCCCAAAAGAGTTAATACCAACATTACAAAATATATTTATGAAACTAATACAATACCCTTCTACAGTGGAAATAATATTGGATCAAGTCCATAGAATATTAAAGCCTAAGACATCAGACCCCTGCAAGACCAAGAGATGGGATATTATTATTATCAAATAAAAAAGAAGATTATGCTAGCTGCTCGACAGAATAAAAATATAAATTATGAAGGGACACAACTTACACTACTTCAGGACCTCTCCAAACATACACTAGATCTAAAAAAAGCAAAGAATCCCCTGTTGGAACTTCTTCAAAAAAGAATATACAATATAGATAGAAATATCAATTTCCGCTTCAAGTACAACAAAGGCCTAGTTACATCATTTAGAGATTTGGAGGATCTACCTGAATTCTTAAAAACTCTCCAACTTCCGGAAGAAAAGCTACCATGTTGGTCTAGAGCATATTTTGAAACGTTGGCTAAAAACTGCAAAAAAGGAGATATGGAAGAAATACGAAAAAAATAGAGTGACTTTTGAAGATGGGAATGGGGGCAAGAGGGGGGGTTGGGAAAAGGGGAAGAGGGAGAGGGGGAAGGGGAGAGGGGAGATGAGGGAAGGGAGTAGGGAGGAGGAGAGAGAGAGAAAAGGGAAAGTAAATACAGAAGGGAAGGGGCGAGGAAGGGATATCACAGGGATATAAATATAAAAATGAATAAAAGCAACACAAGGATAACAAATAGCACATATACACAGTAAATATAATACAATTTATTTAATAATACATGCACATAATATTCCAATAGGAGATAATGAAAGGGGAGTGGGGTAGGGGGGAGGTGGTCAAATGGTACATTATTTTAAGTAGGGATGGGTAACAGGGATATTATTTTGGAATTAAATGTATTGGTAAAATAACACTGTATATCGTGTAGTGAAGTAGCGCTAATATAGCACGTAAAAAAAACAAGGAATTTCTCAGATGCTCATGGCAAATATAAACTCATATAAAAGTGTTTAAAGTCCTAAAATGTGCATCCCATAATATATATCTGAGCAATAATGCAATGAAATCCAGTAAAGTGCATCACATAGAACTAAACTAAAAGTAAATTGTTTCCCAGGATTAATCAACATCCAAAAAAATCAGGTGACTCAGAGAGATGATCAGTTCCAAAGTGAAAAATATAAATCAGAATAGATAACTTAAGAGACGAGGGGTATAAGGACAGGAGAAAGAGTCCAAATTAAAGATGTAAGATGGTTCCAAATTAAAGATGTAAGATGGTAAACTTGTCTTTACCATCCTCCCCCAGTAGTGCTAGCCTCTCACCTTATAGATAGACCCCAACGGGTCTAATGGGGCAACAGTGAACAACCAGCCTGTTGTTGAAGCTTTCCTCACAGCTTTCAAGGGATCACTGCAACTTTTGTCCGGTCTCCGCAGTCTTTTACTAGAAGAAAGTTTTCTCCCAATCCTATAGGTGGGGCAACAGTAAACGACCAGCCTGTTGTTGAAGGTTTCCTCACAAGGTCCAAAGGATCGCTGTAACTTTTTCTCAGGTCTCCACGGTCCTTTCCTAGAAAAAAGTTTCTCCCAATCTGCAAGATAGAAGATACAAGAGAAGGCTCTCCATAGTGTATTAGGTTTAAAGGTTCAAAACTAATTTATTAAAAAAAATTTAAAAACTCCTTTAACAATAAAAATGGCAACAGCAGGCCAGGCAGCAAACAAAGGTGTCAAACAAATGAAAAGACTTGAAAGACAAATGAAAAGTGACGTCACCAAGCTCCTGGAGCTTGGTGACGTCACTTACGGTTACGGCCGTGACCCGAAGTCTTTTCATTTGTTTGACACGGTTTTTGGAAGAAATCTTAATTCAACTTGGGATTGGACTGAAGATGCTTAGTAAATTTATGGCACTATATTCCAATGCCAGGCTAAAAATATGAACTAATGGAATGCTTTCTGAATATATAGATGTAACAAATGGTACCCAACAAGGATGTCCCTTGTCCCCATTGTTGTATGTGTTAGTAATGGAACATCTTACCACAGCAATGAAGAATAGAGATATTCAAGGGATAAAGGTTAAAGGAAAAGAACATAAAATCGCAGTGTATGCGGATGACTTGTTAATATATGTCACCAATCCAATTGCTACAATACCAAATCTCATACAGGAATTTAAAAAACTTGGGAGAGTAAGTAACTTTAAAGTTAATTATGACAAATCAGAAATGTTAAACGTATCTTTAACAGATAAGGTGCAAGAAAGTCTTCAAAGGACTTTCCCTTTAAATGGCAAAAAAAGCAGTGAAGTATTTAGGGATATTTATCCCAAGGGATCTAACCCATTTAAGGCTCGCAGGATTTTGTTGTTTTGGGATCTAACCCATTTACAGGAATTAAATCACTTTGTGATAATTGGTAAAACCATAAAAACACTTCAAAGATACGATAAGATAATTCATTCTTGGATAGGAAGAATTAATGTAGTAAAAATTGACATATTGTCTAAACTACTATACGTTTTTCAAGCTATACCTATAACCCTTCCAAAAAAAATAATAATAACACAACTACGTAAAGCTATAGGAAGTTTTATATGCAATCAAAAAACACCAAGAATAAAAAAATCTGAAAAAATAAAAGATGGAGGTTTGGCAATTTTGCAATATATTTACAGGCTGCATCATTGATAAGGATAATAGACTGGAATCAAAATGCAGAAAATAAACAATGGATAACTTTAGAGGAAGATATAATAGGTCTGCAATTAAAATCCCTTCCATGGATTAAACCTCAATTTCGACCCCGGGAAAAAAGATTTAACAATTTTTATGATAGCCACTTTAAAAATATGGCATACAGTATTGAAAAAGGGGGGACTCTCTACAATGAATGGGCCAATGACTCCATTGTTCTCCAACCTGGAATTTCCACAGGCAGTAACAGCATTTCATTTTATTAAATGGAACAGGTAAACTTCCAAAATTGCACAAATTATGGCCCAAACATAATAATAAATGAATGCAATATTATCAATTAAATACATACATTGTATTTTTGACACAGCAGTCCAGGATTGATAGACCATTAACTACATTTGAACAATTACTAATAGAAGAACGAAAACCGACCCATAAACTATCTAAAATTTATAAACTTCTACTTCCTTAATAGAAAATATTAGAAAATGGGAAAGTGAAATAGAGAGTCTGATATCACTAGTAGAATGGGATAAAGCATTTTTACTAACACACAAATTATCGGTGGCAGTCAAGCATCAAGAACGCAACTATAACATTTTGATGAGATGGTACTGGAGTCCAGTAGATTTGAATAAGATAGATAAAGATAATACAGAGAAATGTTGGAGATGCCTAAGGGATAAAGGAACACTGACACATATTTGGTACGAATGTGGTGAAGGAATTCTGGTATAAAATATTTGAAATATACAAATTGGTGTCTGGAAACGAGATGCAACCAAGTGTAAAGGTCTCAATACTGTCTATAATGCGAGATCATTGGAATTCATAAAAACGGATACCCTTCACCATACGATAAATGCAGCTAGGACAATAATAGCTAAGAAATTGAGAAAAATAAATGGTCCTACAATAACAGAATGGATATGTGAAATGAATAAAATACAATATAGTGAAAAACAGATAAGGAGAGAAGGGATGGAAAAAGACCAAAAGCCTGTAATGTGGCAATCAATGGGATAAGTTTTGGATCTCGATAAAAATAACACAATTTTTGTGAATGGGAACAAAACACCCCATAGAGAGGCAGAGAGATTTTTCCTTTTTTTTCTTCCTCTATTTTAATGATATGAATGGAAAATAAGATAGCGAAGAATGATATGGATGGAAATAAATGTAAGAGTAATGCCCCATACACACGGTCGGAAAATCCGACCACGAAATCCATCGGATTTTGTCCGACGGATTTAGTCCGACACTGGTGTTGCATACACACGGTCGGAAAAAGTTGTCGGAAAATCCGATCATTCTGAACGTGGTGACGTTTGTTGCCTACGACGGGACTACGTAGAGGCTAGTAGCCAATAGCTTTGGTCTCGTAATGTGATCTGAGCATGCGTGGCACTTTGTCCGTCGGAATTCGCTACACACGATCGGAATTGGTGTGATCGGACTTTGTTGTCGGAAAATCTTTAGAGCAGGAGATACAACTTTGTCCGTCGGACAATCCGATGGAAAATGTCCGATGGTGCCTACACACGGTCGGAATTTCCGACAACATTGTCCGATAGGACAGAATCCATTGGAAAATCCGAACATGTGTATGGGGCTTTATTGTATAGAATGTATTTAAAATAAGTAAGATTGGGATGAATGGAGTATGGAGATGGTAAAGGAATATATGTTAGATGCTTCAGTTTAGAACAGGTCATTAGAAATTAGGATGGAAAGATGATATTTTAAGGAGAAGATGCTATATAATAATATAAAGTTCAACTTGATGATGCAAGATATTTATATGTATTTGTATTATGGTTTTAAAATTAATAAAGTAAGATTGAAAACAATAATTCATATGTAATATTACCATCTTAACTACAAAAACCTTTAAGGCAAACCACTTCCGGACCTCCCTTTAGCAGATTTACTGCTAAAGAAAGGCCCCCCTGGGGAGGATCACGTATATATATGATTCTGCACTTCCACCTGCAGGAGGTGCATGTGCCCCACCAGCGGGTTGCTTCTGCTGTGATTAATCACAGCAGAAGCCGATCTGTGGGTGCTGGGTACTGGATGTCTGCTGGCACCCGTTGATCATCAGTAAAACACACAGAACCAAGATCTACCTATGTAAACAAGGCAGATCTCTGTTCTGACAAGTGGGAAGGGATCGTTTATGTGTCCCTGCAAAGCACAGAATGAAATGCATCCCTTCCCTTAGTAAAAGCAGCACACACAGTACACAAAAACACTGGCTAGGCACATAGTTAACCCTTTTATCGCTATTAGTGTCACTGGTTCCTGGACAGTGTCAGTTGGTGTCAGATAGTCCACCACAATCACAGTCCCTTTATAGGTCTCTGATCACTGCTATTACTATTGTAAAAAAAAAATAATAATATAAGATAAAAATTCCATAACTATATACCACAGTTTACATAAACCGATCAATATACACTTATTGGGATATATTTCTTTTACCAAAAACATGTAGCAGAATACATATTGGCTTAAATTTATGAAGAAATTCATTTTTTTTGAGAATTTTTTATTGAATGTGTTTTAAAGCAGAAAGTATTTTTTTTTCAAGATTTTTGGTCTTTTTTTAGTTTATAGTGCAAAAAACAAAAAGCCCAGAGGTGATCAAAAAATGGCCTGGTCATGAAGGGGGTACATCTTCTGGAGGTCAAGTGGTTAAGGAAAAATACAGAAACAAATATTTAGTACTGTCAAATAGCTGCCATGCCTAATGATATTTTCACTTATTTTTACTCTACAGACAGTGAACTCTGTAAGAAGTGTCCTGAAAATGAATGGCCCAACAAAGCTAAAACTATTTGTATTGAGAAGGTCATCGAGTATTTATCATATGAGGAGGATATTCTAGTTTTATTTTTTTCTATAACTTCACTCATATTTGCTACAACATCTCTCCTTATACTTGGACTATTTGTTTGGTTTCGGAGGACTCCCATAGTCAGAGCCAATAACCGGAACCTCAGCTTCATTCTGCTCCTCTCCCTCATACTGAGCTTCCTTTCTGTATTCCTGTTCCTTGGCCGTCCTGTGGATATTACCTGTATGCTGCAACAAGTCACTTTTGGAATTCCCTTCACCATCTCAGCATCTTCTATCCTAGCCAAAACCATCATGGTCTTCATTGCTTTCAAAGCCACCAGACCTGGAAGCTCTTGTAGAAAATGGGTGGGAGTCAAACTTCCCAATACAGTCATGTTATTCTGCTCATCCATTCAGGTTATGAATTGCATTCTCTGGTTGTCCATCTCTCCACCATTTCAGGAGTATGACATGGACTCCTATCCTGGGAAGATCCTCATTCAGTGTAATGAAGGGTCAGTTATCGGGTTCTACTCTATGTTGGGTTATATGGGGTTTCTGGCAGCTGTGAGTTTTGTTCTGGCTTTCATGGTGAGGACATTACCGGACAGTTTTAATGAGGCCAAATACATCACCTTCAGCATGCTGGTGTTCTGCAGTGTCTGGATTGCCATGATCCCGGCCTATCTGAGCACCAGAGGGAAATACATGGTGGCTGTGGAGATATTCGCCATACTGACCTCCAGTGCTGGAATATTATTGTGTATGTTTTCTCCAAAACTCTACATTTTACTTTTCAAACCTGAGCTGAACACAAGAGGGACAATGCTGGGGAAAAGAATATTGTAAATGTAACACATTGATTTCATGTATAATGCTGTAGATCAGATTAAACAAGCTTAGTCAGATTGCTACCATCATCATCGTCATCATTATGAATGACATTATCATCAGCATTATGATTTTTTTGGTACATTGACTGCCTTCTGTCTGCCTATTGTACATAAGTGGGTGGAAGGTGGATGTTACAGGATTGGATGCTATATTAGAGCTTCCATTTTTTCTTGCTCTTACATGCCCCCTAGCATGCACAAGCAAAGTACTGTGACTGTCCATTGGACAGTGCTGATCACAAAAAAATGTTGTGACCAATCAAAGCATCACACAATGTAATAAACACCTGAAGTTCGCAGCTTGCCCCCACTTTGCCCTCACACACTGATTGGAGTGTGATAGAAAAGAAAGATTCAAGATCACCAGCCGGTACAAGTGCAATCCAGTACCAGCTGTACCAGAAACAGCTTCAGTCTTCCTTCTATTATCATTCATCCCTCTACAGCACAGATATCAAACACAAGGCCCACGGGCTGAATACGGCTCGCCAGGCCTTGTGATCCTCCAACCCAGTGCAGCCTGAATGTGGAACTCCATTCTAGATCTCACCCTCCGCTCCTCACTGTCACTTGTAAACACAGAAGCCTTCTATGATTACAAGGGACATCTTTGCTCTCAGTGGTTCCTGGAACTAACAGATCCCTGTACACACTCACAGTGGGGCACAGCGGGGACAGATCTCCAGAATCTGAGAGAGAAAATCATCTCCCTGCAGGGTGAGGCAGAGTCACCTACACAGGGAGGTACCAGAGTCAGGCCAGGCAGGAGAGAGAGATGTGAGGAAGCTTTGGAGAGGGATGAGGTTGCACACTGTGCATAGTGTTCCCCTGAACCCTGCGCTCTGTACATAGTGCACTCCTGAATTCTACACTCTGTACATTGTGTAATCCTGAACTCTGAATTCTCTATGTAACACACTCTTTAAAGTGGTTGTAAAACCTTTACAACCAGTTTAAACTAAAGGCCTGAGGGGGAGACAAGGATGGCTGCGGGGGATTTGTTCGTGGTTAAGTAATTTATAATGAGCTAGTATGCTATGCATACTAGCTCATTATGCCTTTATCTTGCAGGGTGTGTTTTAAGGTTTTTTTTTTTTTTTTGCAGGAGGGTTTACTTCCTCTTTAACCCTGAACTCTGTAAGTAGCACACCCCAGATACAACTGGACCTTTAAAGGCAACCATACTGCTGATGCGGCCCACAATGAAATTGAGTTTGACACTCCTGCTCTACAGTATATGTAGGCAATTCTTCTCTTTCAACCTTTTCTGTTCCAGCATGACTGTCCCCCTGGGCACAAATCAATCCAGCTCCATAAAGACATGGCATGATAAGTTTGGTGTGGAGGAACTCAAATGTCATGAACATAGTGCTGACCTCAGCCTGATTGTGAGATTGCAGTGCATTGATGGCTGCTGATTGGCCAAAGCATGCACCTGACCTACATGCTTTGGCCAATCACAGCGTGCTTTGCTGTGAGAGCCATGATTGGCTAAAGGCAGGGTGCCTTTGGCCAATCATGGCTCAGGGAGCTGAGTCCATGCCCCACACTATGTAAGGCTGCTTACATGGCAGCCATACATAAATTACATTTGTAAAGGAAAAAATAATAATTTAAAACTGCTTGCGGCTTTAATGTATTTCCGGATCCCGGCAATATACATAAACATCATTTAAAAAATGGCATGGCTCCCCCTAGTCCAGTACCAGGCCCTTTGGGTCTGGTATGGATATTAAGGGGAAACCCTGCACCAAAATAAAAAAAAATGGTGTGTTTGCCCCCCAAAATCCATACCAGGCCCTTCAGGTCTGGTATTGATTTTAAGGGGAACCCCGTGCCAATTGTTTTTTTTTTAAATAGCGTGGGGTTACCCCCCAAAGTCCATATCAGGTCCTTATCTGAGCACGCAAACCTGGCAGGCCGCAAGATAAAGGGGGCAAGAGAGCACCCCCTCCTAAACTCTACCAGGCCACATGCCCTCAACATGGGGAGGGTGTTTTGGGGTCCCCCAAAACGCCTTGTCCCCATGTTGATGGAGAAAAGGACCTCTTCTCCACAACCCTTGCACAGTGGTTGTGGGGATCTGCGGGCAGGGGTCTTATTGGAATCTGGAAGTCCCCTTTAAAAAGGGGACCCCCAGTTCCCGGCCACCCCTATGTGAATGGGTATTGGGTACATTATACCCCTACACATTCAAAAAAAGTGTCCCGCATTGTAACTTCATCTTCGATGAAAGCTCCAATGACCCGAGTGAAAAAAACTGAGAAACCCCACCTTGATGGAAGGCTCCCGCTGACTACAGGCTGTTTGCAATGACAGCTGACCCCACCCCCCTCTGATATTATGTGACATCACATGACATCAGCAGGGGGTGTGGTCACCCATTTATGTCACTGGGTGGCCCCGCCCTCAGCTATAAAACAGCTGTCATTGTAAAAAGGCTGCAGTCGAGTTTTTCTGCTTTGTTTTTCTCGGGTCATCGGCACTTTCATTGAATATCAATGGACGTCGCCGGATACTTTTTCTTTTTTTCATTTTTTTAATAAAGGACTTTTCCCAAACTGTCTACTGTCATTTTTAAAATGTTTACACTTTTTTGGCGAATGTGTAGTGGTACAATGTACCCGATACCCGATCTGGGGGTCCCTTTGTTAAAGGGGGCTTCTAGATTCCAATAAGCCCCCCACCCACAGACCCCCTCAACCACCGGGCAAGGGTTTTGGGGAAGAGGCCCTTGTCCCCATCAACATGGGCAACAGTGTTCTGGGGGGACCCCAAAACACCCTCCCCATGTTGAGGGCATGTGGCCTGGTACAGTTCAGGAGGGGGGGCGCTCTCTCCACCCCCTCTTTTCCTGCGGCCTGCCAGGTTGGCAGATAAGGATCTGGTATGAATTTTAGGGGGACCCCCATGCCATTTTTTTTTGGTGCGTGGTTCCCCTTTATTATTCATACCAGACCCAAAGGGACTGGTAATGGACTGGGGGGAGCCCATGCCATTTTTTTTTCTATAATTTTTATTTATATTGCCGGGATCCGACAATTCATTACAGGGGTTACAGCAGTTTTAAATTAAATGTTTTCCTTTATAAATGTAATTTTGCTGTGGTACTGTTCTAAACATGGGAAAGATGCCCTACTTTACAGGCAGATGAAGGACACTACCCCAGGCACGATATTTAAAGGAATATATTTAATTTTTATTGTATCACTTTAAGCATTATTAAAATCACTGCTGCTGAAAAAATGTCAGTTATTAATACATTTTTTTTGCATTGATCCTTGTCCCCTGGGGCAGGACCCGGGTTCCCAAACACTTTTTAGGACAATAACATGCATATAAGCCTTTAAAATTAGCACTTTTGATTTTTCATGTTTGTGTCCCATAGACTTTAACTGTGTTCGCGTGTTCGAACTATTTTTTTGCTTGTTCTCAAATTCTGGTGTGAACCGAATCGGGGGGGGGGGGTGTTCGGCTCATCCCTACTCACTAAGGTTCTTTTGGTTGAATGGGCACAAGTCCCCACATATGCATTCCAAAATCTTGTGAACAGTCTTTCCAGAGAAGTGGAGACAGATATAGGCACAGAGGTGGGGGAGGGGAACTCCATATTAATGACCATCATTTTGAAATGGGATTCCCAATCAGCCCATATAGGTGTGAAGGTCAGGTGACTACACATATTTGGCCATTAACCACTTCAGCTCTGGAAGGTTCACCCTCCCTTCCTGACCAGGCCATTTTTTGTGATACTGCACTGCGTTGTTTAATTGACAATTGCGCAGGCGTGCGATGCTGCACCCACATAAAATTTTCCTTTTTTTTCCCCACAGATAGAGATTTCTTTTGGTGGTATTTGATCACCTCTGCGTTTTTTTTTTTTTTTTTTTTTGCACTATAAATAACAAAAAAACGATCATTTAAAAAAAAAAAAAAAAATTATACATTCTGCTATAAAACACATAAAAAAATCAAATTTCTTCATCAATTTAGGTCAATATGTATTCTGTTACATATTTTTGGTAAAAAATCCCAATAAGCGTATATTGATTGGTTTGCACAAACATTATAGCGTCTACAAACTATGGGATAGATTTATGCAATTTTTTGCACTAGTAATCAACGATTTTTAGTGGGACTGCAACATTGCGGTGGACAAATCTGACACTAATTGACACTTTTTGGGGACCTGTAATGCTAATACAGTGATCATGGCAAAAAAATGCACTGTCACTGTACTAATTACACTGGCAGGGAATTAGTTAACATCAGGGGTGATCAAAGGGTTAAATGTGTTCCCTGGGAATGTGTTTTTACTGTGTGGGGGATGGTTTAGCTGTTTCTCCCAAAATCTATGTCTTCCTTACTAGTAGAACGGCAGTCTACCTTGTTTACCTCTCTCGTTGCGTTGAAGGGCCGCCCTGCCGCAGTATATGTACGCGGGGACGGTCCACAGTATATGTACGCGGGGCGGTCCGCAGTATATGTACGCCGGGCGGTCCGCAGTATATGTACGCGGGGCGGTCCGCAGTATATGTACGCGGGGACGGTCCGCAGTATATGTACGCGGGGCGGTCCGCAGTATATGTACGCGGGGCGGTCCGCAGTATATGTACGCGGGACGGTCCGCAGTATATGTACGCGGGACGGTCCACAGTATATGTACGCGGGGCGGTCCGCAGTATATGTACGCGGGGCGGTCCGCAGTATATGTACGTGGGGCGCTCTGCAGTGTATGTACGTGGGACGATCCGCAGTGTATGTTCGTGGGGCGGTCCGCAGTGTATGTTCGTGGGACGGTCCGCAGTGTATGTACGTGGGGCGGTCCGTAGTGTATGTAGGTGGGACGGTCCACAGTATATGTACGCGGCCCCCCCACCCCAAAGCACCTTGTCCCCATGTTGATGAGGACAAGGGCCTCTTCCCGACAACCCTGGTCGTTGATTGTCGGGGTCTGCGGGCGGGGGGCTTATCGGAATCCGGGAGCCCCCTTTAATAAGGGGGCCCACAGATACCGGCCCCCCCACCCTATGTGAATGAGTATGGGGTACGATGTACTCCTACCCATTCACCTAAGTGAAAAAAGTGTAAATAAAAAAACGACACAATTTTTTTTTAAATATTTTATTGCACAGCTCCGGGGGTCTTCTTCCGTCTTGGGGGGTCTTCTCACCAGACTCCTTCACTATCTTCTGCTCTTTTACCTAGCTCTTTCACTAGCGGAGGAGCCCAGCTTTCTTCTTCGTCGCCGCCGTCGTCGTTGTCTGGGGGTCTTGTTCCGACTTTGGGGGTCTCTTCTGTTCTTGCCGGTGGCCGGGGCTTCTGTTGCCGTCATCGCTGTCGCCGCCGCCACCGCCTTCCGCTTCTGCTTGTTGTTCTTCTTTCTTCATCCGATGTTGACACAACGCTCTCTCTGGCCGTAATGGCTCAGACACGCGGTGCTGTGACTTATATAGGGACAAGGGGCGGGTCACATGCTCATGTCACATGGTGACTCCGCCCCCATATGATGTCACAGTCCCAGCATCCTCCGGGACTGTGACATCATATGGAGGCAGGGTCACCATGTGACATGAGCATGTGACCTGCCCCTTGTCCCTATATAAGTCACATCACAGCGTGTCTCTTTATAGAATAGAATATAATAAAAAAAAGAATAGAAAATAATTGAGTAAAACAGAATAAAATAGAATAGAATAGAAAATAATATAATATAACAGAATATAAAATAATATAACAGAATAGAAGGGGAAATAAAAGAATAGAATATAATATGATAGGATATATTAGAATAAAAAGTATATAAAGAATGGAATATAATATAAAATAATAGCATAAAACAGAAAATAATAGAAAATAAAAAAAGAATAGAAAAAAACTGATTAGAATAGAAAAGAATAAAATAGAATAGACAATATATTAGAATAGAATACTCACCCCCTGTGTGGGACTCCCCCTTCCCTTTTCCACATAACACCTCCCTGTCTACCCCATTTTTTGTTATCTCTCAGTCTCTATTTCTTTTTTGTCCTCCTTTTTTTATTTCATCCATTTTAATTAAAAAAATGCTTAGTTTCGACCCCAGTGGGGCACCCCGCATAACACTTCCCCCACATACTAATAACTGTTTTTCAAGAATAACGGGACTTACCTTTATTGAAGTGCGAGTGATTACACAATCCCCCTATGCGGATCCCTATTCTTACACATCCCAGGTACCTGGGTTCCCTGATCACCTACAGCTTTATTCTCTGGTAATTACCCTGAGTGACTCTATATTTGGTAGGATGCATTCCGATACTGATCATTTATATGCTATTTTGTTTGGACCGCCTATTCTGTGAATTTATCTTTTCATTGTTTATGTCGCATACCACTAAATAAAAATGTTTAAATAAAAGATGTAAAAAAAAAGAATAGAATCGAATAAAATGAAAGAATATAACTGTCTTTCAATATTTCACTTTCAAATTTTGAATATAATTAAATCATATAGAAAGAATATAGCTGATATCTGAAAATCGAAATTTGAATAGATTAAAATAGAATGGAGTAGAACAAAATAGAAAGAATATAATCGTCTTCCCAAATTTGAAGTTTGAATAGGATAGAAAAAAATAGAAAGAATATAACCATCTTCCTGAATTTTAATTTTGAATAGAATAAAACAGAAAGAATATACCCATTTTCTGAAATTTGTATTTCAAATATAAAATAATAATAAAAATCTGTCTTCGGAAATTCACATTTTGAAATAGGAATTTTGTTTTTTTAAACCATAGATTTTTATTGAAGTTTACAGTTTACATAGAAAGTAAAAGGATATTGTAAAATAACAGAGATATGCATTACAGAAGGGTTATAATAAACATATAATCAGGTTAACTACGGCAGAGATCGTTTGCGAGCTAATATTTTTATTTCAAATTTAGAAAAGGATTGACATTGATACATCTGTATTGTTATTAGGTACAAGGTACGTCATATGTCAGGAACGTTTTTGTTTAATAAAGATTCTGCACAATGGGGTACCATTCCTATTTGGGCGTATTCTAGTCATTCATTTAAAAGTAATAATGAATTTTGAATTTCAAAGTTTGAATTTTGAATTTCAAAGTTTGAATTTTGAATTTCAAAGTTTGAATTTTGAATTCAATATAGAGTACAGAAAAAATATAGCCACCTTCCAAAAATCTAATTTAGAAAATTTATTTAAAATAGAATCAAAAGAATATAGCCTATTTCCCAAATTCAAATTTTCTAATAGAATAGAATAAAGTAGAAAAATATATAGGCGACATTCACGATTTGAATTTAGAAATTCACATTTGGAATATAATAGAATATAATAAAATAGAAAGAATGTAGATGGTTTCCAAAATTTGTATTTCAAATAGAATAAAAAAATACAAATTTAAATGTCAAAATTTGAATTTTGAAGAATGGAATAGCATAAATAGCATCTTCTGAAATGTGAATTTCACATTCTAAATAGAATAGAACAGAATAAAATAGAAAGCATATAGCCCTCTTCTGGAATAAAAAGGAATATATAATTTAATAAAATAAAAAGAATATATCATTCTTTTGAAATTCAAAGTTTGAAATTTGAATTTCAAATGTTGAATACAATAGAATAGAATAAAATCTATAGCCAAATTCTAAAATTTGAATTTCAAAATTAAAATTTCAAATTTTGAATAGAATATAAAAGGATAGAATAGAAAGAATATAGCTGCCATCCAAAATCGAATTTCAAATATCAAAATTTGAAATTTGAAAAGAATAGAATAAAATAGAAAGAATATAACCATCTTCCAAAATTTTAATTTCAAATTTAGAAAAGGATTGACTAGAATAAAATAGAAAGAATATAGTTTCCGTTCAAAATTAGAATTTTGAATTTCAAAGTTTGAATTTTGAATTTCAAAGTTTGAATTTTGAATTTCAAAGTTTGAATTTTGAATTCAATACAGAGTAAAAAAGAAAACAATATAGCCACCTTCCAAAAACCCAATTTAGAAAATCAATTTTAAATAGAATATAGCCTATCCCAATTTCTAATTTTCTAATAGAATATAATAAAATAGAAAAATATATAGGCGCCATTCACGATTTGAATTTAGAAATTCAGATTTTGAATTTTTAATATAATAGAATATAATAAAATAGAAAGAATGTAGATGGTTTCCAAAATTTGTATTTCAAATAGAATAAAAAAAATACAAATTGAAATGTCAAAATTTTAATTTTGAAGAATGGAATAGCATAAATAGCATCTTCTGAAAAGTAAATTTCACATTTTAAATAGAGTAGAACAGAATAAAATAGAAAGCATATAGCCCTCTTCTGGAATAAAAAAAAGTATATAATTTTATAAAATAAAAATAATATATCATTCTTTTGAAATTCAAAGTTTGAAATTTGAATTTCAAATGTTGATTAGAATAGAATAAAATCTATAGCCAAATTCTAAAATTTGAATTTCAAAATTTGAACTTCAAATTTTGAATAGAATAGAAAAGGATAAAATAGAAAATATATTGCTGCTATACAAAATCTAATTTCAAATATCAAAATTTGAAATTTGAAAAGAATAGAATAAAATAGAAAGAATATAGCCATTTTCCATAATTTGTATTTCAAATATAATACAATTAAATATAAAAATATATATCTGGGTTTGCGAATTCAAATTTTGAAAAATGCATTTTGAATATAAACTTTTCAGAATGTTTATACGGAAATATTAAAATAGTATTGAAATTATGAAAATATGCAAATCTTTGATTTGGGAGATTTACAATTTTCTAACTATACAAACAAGAAATTTAAGTTGGTTTATCCGTTAGACATGTGCAATTCGTTTCGTTTTTTTTCGTTATTTTCGTTCATTCGTTTTAGTACGAATGAACGAACGATTCGCAAAAATTTTTAACGAATCGTTCGAATCGAACGAATCCGAAAACAATGAAAATCCGAAAAAAACTAATTAGAAACAACGAATCTACGAAAGAAGAAAATCCGAAAAACGAAAACAGGAACAACGAAAATCAAAATGAACGAAAAAATTCGTAACTTTTTTTTTGTTAAATTGGTAATTTTCTGTGTCTCTTACAATGGCGCTGCTTAACATGCTTCGAATGGATTGAACGAAAAAATTCGTACATTCGTAACTTTTTTTTTTTTTTCGATTCGTAATTTTCCGTGTCTCTTAAAATGTAATAATAGCATACACATTACATAAAATTATGAATCATGCTCCGATTACGAATCTACGAATGTTACGAATGTTACGAATGTTACGAATGTTACGAAAGTACGTATAAATACGAATTTCGAATAAACGAATCAACGAAAAAAATAACTCTTACGAATTTACGAATCGTTACGAATCAAAGGAAACGAAAAAAACGAAACGAAAATAAACAATTTTTTTTGTTGTGCACATGTCTATTATTCGTGCTATTTTGAAGACAAGAGACACAAATGATATTGCTTAAAAAAAATATATTTATTAACTGAAAAATACTGTGCAAATAATATCAGGTCTATTTTGTGAATAAAACAAATAAATGGATACTTCTACATATCCGGTAAATGATAATAAAGATAATATTATTCCCAGTTCTATACAAGCTCTATAACAAAATACCACATTTCAATTCTTGAATGATACTTGTATATTTAAGACTTGGCACCCTTGTGAATATCTTCTGTGATTCCACAGACTTATGTAAACAATCTGTTTACTTTAACCACTTCAGCCCCTGACCAATTGGCAGCCAAAGGACCAGGCCCCTTTTTGCGATTCGGCACTGCGTCGCTGTAACTGACAATTGCGCGGTCGTGCGACGTGGCTCCCAAACAAATTTGGCGTCCTTTTTTTCCCACAAATAGAGCTTTCTTTTGGTGGTATTTGATCGCCTCTGCAGTTTTTATTTGTTTGCGCTATAAACAAAAATAGAGCGCCAATTTTGAAAAAAATTCAATATTTTTTACTTTTTGCTATAATAAATATCCACAAAAAATATATAAAAAAACATATTTTTTCCTCAGTTTAGGCCGATACGTATTATTTTACATATTTTTGGTAAAAAAATATCGCAATTAGCGATTATTGATTGCGCAAAAGTTATAGCATCTACAAAATAGGGGATAGTTTTATAGCATTTTTATTAATATTTTTTTTTTTTTTTTATACTAGTAATGGCGGCGACATTATGGCGGACACATCGGACATTTTTGACACATTTTTGACACATTTATGGGACCATTGTCATTTATACAGAAATCAGTGCTATTTAAATATCACTGATTCCTATGTAAATGACAGTGGCAGTGAAGGAGTTAACCACTAGGGGGCGGGGAGGAGTCAGTGTGACGTGTTGTGTTTTTTTTTTACAGTAGGGGGCGTGGCTGACATCTGACGTCATTGATCGGCTTTCCCGATGACAGCGAACATCCGATCAGTGACAGGCAGTGTAGGAAGCGCGGGGAGAGGTTTGTTTACACAGACCTCTCCCGTTCTTCAGCTCTGTGACCCAATCGCGGGACACCAGCGGCGATCGGGTCCGCTGGTCCCGCGGCCGTAATCACGGAGCTCTGGCGATCGGGTCCGCAAAGTCCCGCGGCCGTGTTCACGGCGCGCCCGCGACCCCACGGCTAGGCAATTAAAGGGGATGTACCTGTATGTGCTTTTGCCTAGCCGTGCCATTCTGCTTCTATGTATATGTGCAGGAGGCAGCCGGGAAGCGGTTAAACACAGTGTTATCTTACACTATGTGATCTCTTCTCAAACAAACAGATCTTCTAACTCTCTTAAATGTGCACAAAATGTTATATTGTACACAGCTTGATAATTTGATCAAGGCTTCTGTTAAATTTAGAATGAATCTATTTTAAACCACTTCAGCACCGGCCTATAGTCAAATGACGCCCACAGATGGGATCTCCCATCCTGGGCGGCCGTCATATGACATCCTCTCATTCCCCGCCATCTAGGTGGTGCGCGCGCGCCGTCGCTCGGGACCAGGTGCGCGTGCCCGAAAGTCCGCCGGGCACCCATGATTGCCCGGGAACACAGCAGGACCGTGGACCTGTATATGTAAACACACAGATCCACGGTCCTGTCAGAAGAGAGGAGACCGATGGTGAGTTCTCAGTACAGAGAAACACCGATCGGTCTCCTCCCCTTGTGAGTCCCCTCCCCCCACAGTTAGAATCACTCCCAGGGCACATATTAACCCCTGCAGAGCCCCCTAGTGTTAACCCCTTCCTTGCCAGTCACATTTACACAGTAATCAGTGCAATTTTATAGCAACGATCGCTGTGTAAATGTGAATGGTCCCAAAAATGTGTAAAAGTGTCCGATATGTCTGCCATAATGTCGCAGTCACAAAGAAAATCGCAGATCGCCGCCATTACTAGTAAAAAAAAAAAAAAATGGCATAAATCTATCCCCTATTTTGTAAACGCTATAACTTTTGCTCAAACCAATCAATATACGCTTATTGGGATTTTTTTTTACCAAAAATATGTAGAAGAATACGTATCGGCCTAAACTGAGTAAAATCTTTATTTTTTAATTGGATATTTATTATAGCAAAAAGTAAAAAATATTGCGTTTTTTTTCAAAATTGTCGCTCTTCTTTTGTTTATAGCGCAAAAAATAAAAACCGCAGAGGTGATCAAATACCACCAAAATAAAGCTCTATTTGTGGGAAAAAAAAGGACATAAATTTTGTCTGGGTGCAAAGTTGCACGACCGCGCAATTGTCAGTTAAAGCGACGCAGTGCCGAATCGCAAAAAGTGCTCTGGTAAGGAAGGGGGTAAAATCCTCCGGGGGGGAAGTGTTTAAACACATATCATGAAAAAAAACATTATGCAGACTTTGGTCTTAGCTTTGTAGAGACAGACAACAAATGTGTCTGTCTATTAATATTTGGAATATAATTATATCATGCTGCAGGTAGACATAACACAACTCCAAATGCCAGGCCACAATATTAAGGCCCCTTTCACACTGGGGCGGTTTTCAGGCGGTACAGCGCTAAAAATAGCACCTGTACACCGCCTGAAAAAAAACGGCCCCATTCACTTCAGTGTGAAAGCCGGCGGGCTTTCACACTGGATCGGTGCGCTAGCAGGACGGTCAAAAAAGTCCTGCTAGCAGCATCTTTGGAGCGGTATAGGAGCCGTGTATTCACCGCTCCTATACCGCTCCTACCCATTGATTTCAATGGGACACCGCGGTAATACCGTGGTAATACCGCAGCAATACCGCCGCAAAACGCCGATACGGCGGCGCTTTGCGGGGGATTTTAACCCTTTTTCGGATGCTCGCGGGGGGTAAAACCGCCCGCGAGCGGCTGAATACCACTGCTAAAACGACGGTAAACCAGCGCTAAATATAGCGCTGCTTTACCGTCACCGCCGCTCCCGCCCCAGTGTGAAAGGGGCCTAAATGGTTCTGTTTTGTATATGTCAAAACAATTCAATTACCGAAAAGGTATAATATACAAACGAATACGTTACCAGAGCTTTAAGAAGTCGGTCATCTTGAGAAGCTTCAGTTAGGCGATGATGATGAGTCCCAAAGGGACTCCTTCTAATCTCCCTACATTTCTTCAGCTACCTTTCTTTCTTCCCATCAGACTCCCCATCTCAGCTTGCACAGACTTGCCATGATTTGAAGCAATCTCTGTGTAATCTTGTGGTCTATGGACCTCAAATCGCATCAAAGTCAAACCAAGGTAGTGCAGGGACGAATTTTCCCTACTTTCAGGATGAACAAGTGACAATAGGGCCAAATTCAAAGGTGTTATCCTTGTATCTCATTTACACTGCTGCGACCTGAATGTCACACTATGTCGCTGCTACTTTGCCGCTGCAACTTGGCCCCAACTTCTGGGAATGCCTGTGTAATATTGCGCCCTATGTACCTCAAGTCACACCAAAATAGTACAGGGACTACTTTGAAGTTGGTGCGACTTAAAGTAGCACAGATATGAATGGTTATCATTGAGAATCATGGGGTACAACTTGTCATGCAACTCAGGAGGTCCAAACTTACTGGAAAATGTGCCCAAGTGTGAAACAAGTCATATATATATATATATATATATATATATATATATATATATAAGGAGCTCTCATTTATACTTGCATAGTCCTTACTGATTTACATCAGCAGAACAAATGCAGGAAGTGATGTGTGCGCATGGGACGGAAGCAAATGTGTGGCGATGCCAAACAAATCAATGAACCCCACCCACACCAAATATAACTACCACATCCACCCAAACATTGAGTAAGTACATATCCTACAATTACCCTTGAAAACGAGCAGCACCTCCTCTTTGCTAAAGAGAGACCTCGCCATGTCCACCTAGATGGAGATCCTGACCAGCACAGGAACTTCCGGGCGCATACAATGACTCATTTCCCGGTCAGAAGGTGAAACCACGCTCTTTTGATCGCAGCTGCGATTAGCATTTTTTTTTCTTCGTTTATTTGCAGATATGCAAATCTGTATTTCTACATATAATGATATTTGAAGGTAAACTTAAAGGACTTTGGTAAGAAATGGTGTCCCTGGGATAGCAGCAGGTGAATTGGGCTGCATTCACACCTATGCATTTTTAGTGCTTTTTGCATTTTGCAGATGTGAACTACAGCCCATTTAACATGGTTTCCTATGGAACACGTTCTGTAGTGCAAATCTGCAAAATGCACTAAAAATGCATAGGTGTGAATCCAGCCTTCCAAAGACAAAGGCCCAGTTTGAGCCCTGGTTCACACTGACAGCGGGAGGAAATTGTTCAGCTGAACTCACACAATTTCATTCCCGCATGTCAGTCCCGACTACAGGGGGAATATCAGAGACATCTGTGCAGGTTTTCTGCACCGATATCAATACAAATCGCACCCCAAAGTCACACCAATTAGAACAGCGCAGTTGCCACCGATTTATGTGAACCAGAGCTGACACATTCAAACACTGCCTAGCCACCATCTGAATTCATTACCTGCAATTCTCCACAGCTGTTATATATATACTTTCAGGTTCAGTGACCACAGTCAATGAAAAGTGAAAAAGGGTTCATTGAGTTCCCACATGTCTGGGTTATCTCCATAAGAGGCTTGGTTGGAGGTCAGCCAAAAACAGGGTTGCACTTTCCTCAGCAACTGTCGACATTCTCAGCTGATAGGTAGGTGCAGGCATTGTATCGTGAACTTCAAAAGCTCCACCACAGGGTTCATGAGTCCCTCCTGGACCCTGACACAATAACCGGTTTACATTCTTTCCAACCAGGTGACTGGGTCATTAGCTTGAGGGATCCACGCCAGCCACTGCAAGAAGCTGCTTAACCACACCAAAGAATGAGGAGTATCTTTCTTTATATTTTTAGTTCAGCATATTTTAGCAAGGGTAATGATGAAAAGAATCCCAACTTATTGTTTAAAGTGTATTCTCCAACTAGATAAGTAAGCGAACAGGACAAATTGCTGGGTCTACTCTGAATCTCCACGAGCTTTAGTACCCCTGCAATGACAGTGGTACATGCTATATATATATATATATATATATGCTATATATGATATATATGATATTCAGATTGGTATTAGGAATTAAAAAAAAACTCAACATAAAGACACTTGTCAATAGAACTTAACAATACATTGCTAGAGAGTAAAATTAGTTATAGTTTTAACAAATAGCTCTGGTTCTTGCCAGTTTGGGTATTTGGACAACTAGGTATCCCACAAGTGTGCTTCAACTTTAAGTACTTATGCGGATCTATAGCTTATAAGATAACTCCCCCTAATGCAAGAGGTTCATGCGTCCTGATGAAAATCGTCCCAGCATCTTATGTCACGGCTGATCGTGAGGATCTGATGGAGTAAGAGAAGGTAAGAATGGCAGAAATAGCTAGAAGGGGATTGTTCACCAACCCGACCAGGTCTGGACATGGTTTCCTGATTGTACAGTGTGGATGGGATGTTCATTGTAACTGTTGTAGTCCCAAGATCCCACAGGAACAATGGCAGATCAAGACCCTTCTATTACCTATTGGCATCCAAGGGGGGTTTCTGTGAATTCATAGGAAAAGATTGTTGTACCTGGATTGGGGTTACTAGTGATAAAGTTCAGGCCCATATGGATAAGTTGTGATCCCTGCAAGGCTATAGTTAGTGAAGGTTGGAATCCTTTTAAGGGTCTGGGAATCTTTGGGAATTTTTTTATTTTTCAGCGGATCATGGTTGAAGGAAGAAAGTAGAGGTATATATACTCATGATGTTTTGGTTTCTATTCCTTCTATATGCCATGATGAAGTCAAACCATGTTATGAACTCATATGGACTGTAAGGACTGATTCATTTTCAGGTGTAAGAAGAAGATCAAGATTCATCAAGAGACACATGGGAGCATATGACAAAGAGGAGGGACTGTTGTGAAAATTTTTATTACTGTATGTTGTCAGATCCCCACTGTCAGTTTTGCCGTAATACGATCATGCGAGCATGTTCGCACATACATACATTGGTGGAAGACCATTGGCTGCGGAAACCTTCCCGTGGACATGGCAGATCTGTTTGCTCTTTTAAGGATGTTCGTTCATGCCTCACCAAGAGACTGGCCACCTCATGGCGACTGTATTAATGCTCCTAGTAAGCAGATCTGCGTACATGGGAACCATAGCATAACCATACAAAAAGTATGGCCCACTGAGCCATGATAGCATACGGCTCGCATCATTGGTAGCAATGGGATGGTGTGCACATGATTATGTTCAGAGCCATGTAGTTAGTTTCACAAGGGGCTGGCCGCATGTCTCTGCACATGACCATCTGCCCACGTCACTACTGGAATTCTATTTGAATATATACATGTGTGTGATTGGTTCTTTGAAAGAATACAAGTGTCTGATTGGCTGAACCTGAAGCCACCACCTTCCTTTGTTATTCGTGTTTACAGTATAAATAAAAGGAGCTGCTCATCCTAGGGAGGATGGTCTGTTAAGCTCAAGGTAATACCAGCATCTGTCAGTGTTGCTTGGAGATACAAGCGCGTTTTTCCCAGCATTATACAAGAGAGCTATGACTGTGCTTATTAGCGCATGGAATTATTTGCTTATAAAGAGAAGCTTTAAATAATCCACTACAGATCTCATCAGTTCACTGGGAGGCTGAGCCAGCTGTCAGTTTATGCTTCTGGGCAGATCCCGACCATATGGTTGGGTGCTTTTCAGAGCCTGGATTGGCTCTGGGATGTCAGCTGACAGCAGGTCATGGGACTGCAGAATGAACTGCGTTTTGTCACCCACAATAGAAGTATAGCCGAAAAAGTTTTGGCCATATTTCTCCTTTAATAGTATATACTCTACAAACATACTCTTAAAAGGGAGAGTGTGGCCCATTTATTGTTCTTGCATAATAGAAATTTGGGCCGTTCTCATTTGTGTCCCCCTTCAGCTGTCATTTACTAACCAATTCAAGGCAACTAAATGCAACAAACAGAATGTGAGACATACATACTGGTCACCACCTCAACAAAAAGCCAACAGCTTAAAATGTCTCATTTACCCAATTAGTTGAATGTGTTCTTGTTCACTTTGTGAATGTATGAACGCTATCCAGAAAATTCAGACAACTCTCAATTCAAAGTCACTTTATTGACTATCAGACATGTATTAAACCATATTTAGTTATGAGGAATAGTCTCATCTATTCAGCCTTCAAATGCGGACATATGGGTAAACATGGCAGGCTTAGATTTAGAGCAGGAAGAAGACGCAATACCGGCCATGATCCAGGTTCTGTTCCTTTTACACAGAAGCCCTGCACCAGAGTCAACCTGAAAAAGAGTTCAAATAGAAGTTCTAAGAATTAGTATTTAAATGAACGTATTGTATGCATTATTGGTCTGCAGTTTTTACAGAACTTTGAAACCGTGGAAATATGTACTTACACCTGGACATCGCTCCTACCTGAAAATTCTCCTCCTTCCTCACCCGGCATCAATTTAGCAGATGTGGAGGGTCTAGCTTAATTTTTTGATCAGTTAGTGCATTGATTAAAGTCAGTGAAAGCTTGTATTTCAGTTACTGGTGGGAGTTTGGTGGGCTCGATCACCATTGGAAATCATGTACCCCTTGATAAATCATATAACCCCAACAATGACCATGATGTCACCAACATGTACTAACCACACAGTGATGATTGTGCTTCCAGATATTGAAGGAACACCTGAACTCCTCCCATGGGACAGTGCATAGGTATAGCATCCAATTACTAGACTTAACACCGTCATACGGTTGAGGGAGTGACATCACCACCCCCTTTTGTGTCTGGTCTGATACCAGCCCACATTGGGATTTTATTGCCATCTGTGATGGAGGTAGGGTTGACCGTGGAGCATTGGGGATCATTGGGGAGTGTCCGTTATTCAGGGACAGACCTTTACAAAGAAATTGTCACGGTGTCCCAATGGGCACTGTGCCATTGTCTCTTTAAATAGGCTCTGAGGTGTTAGCAGGTCTCTAAAAGCCCTGAAAACCAATGGAATGGTGCTTAATTTGTAATCGATTTCAGCTCCCTCGATGCAACAAATTGAGCCCCATTAACCAAAAGGGGTCCCAGGGAGATGAGAGACAAATACTGATGCCTTCTGCCAAAAGCACAGGAAAATCTGTGCAAACAATTCATGAATCACCAATTCCCTGACAAGTGAACTATCTGTTAATTAACATTTAGAGGGTTGTTTGGGTCCTTTCCTAGCTCACGTCCACATAAACAGGTCAGCTATTAAATGGACTAGTAGACAACCAGGTGACATAATTTCCCAGATGTGTACTTTCAGTAATCGCAAGAGTGTAGGTGGGGTGCAGCGTGGTCCGGCAGAAATTATTCACACATTCAGGTGTAATGCAAAACCTGTATTGAAGTAATATACCAACAGTTCACAACAAACCCAGTGGAAGGCTGCCAAGCCAGGTACACTCACAGTTACCAACAGCATTAACCACTTCAGCCCCAGACCAATTGGCAGCCAAAGGACCAGGCCCCTTTTTGCGATTCGGCACTGCGTCGCTTTAACTGACAATTGCACGGTCGTGCGACGTGGCTCCAAAACAAAATTGGCGTCCTTTTTTTCCCACAAATAGAGCTTTCTTTTGGTGGTATTTGATCTCCCCTGCGGTTTTTATTTTTTTGAGCTATAAACAAAAATAGAGACGACAATTTTGAAAAAAATGCAATATTTTTAGCTTTTTGCTATAATAAATATCCCCAAAAAATATATAAAAAAACATTTTTTTTCCTCTGTTTAGGCCGATACGTATTCTTCTACATATTTTTGTTAAAAAAAATCGTAATTAGCGATTATTGATTGGTTTGCGCAAAAGTTATAGCGTTTACAAAATAGGGGATAGTTTTATAGCATTTTTATTAATATTTTTTTTTACTAGTAATGGCGGCGATCAGCGATTTTTATTGTGACTGCGACATTATGGCGGACACATCGGACTCTTTTGACACATTTTTGGGACCATTGTCATTTATACAGCAATCAATGCTATTTAAATGCATTGATTCCTGTATAAATGACAGTTGTAGTGAAAGAGTTAACCACTAGGGGGAGGGGAGGGGTTATGGGCTCTGACGTGTGTGTGTTTTTTTACATTAGGGGGCGGGGCTGACGTCTGACGTCATTGATCGGCTTTCCCGATGACCGGGAACAGCCAATCAATGACAGGCAGAGTAGGAAGCGCGGGGAGAGGTTTGTTTACACAAACCTCTCCCCGTTCTTCAGCTCCGTAACCCGATCGCGGGACACCAGCGGCGATCGGGTCCGCTGGTCCCGCGGCCGTGGTCACGGAGCTCCCGACCCACGGGCAGGCATTTAAAGGGCCACGTACAGGTACGTGGTTTTGCCTGCCCGTGCCATTCTGCTGACGTATATATGCAGTGGGCGGTCGGGAAGCGGTTAAGGAGCAGATTCCAGCTGAACTGACAGCATCCATGAAGAGGGTCTGAATGTGGCCTAGCTGTCTCATGCGCAATCCGGAGGTTATCCAGAAGAGTTACAACCCTACAGTTTCTCTCCTTATCAGGAACCTCTCCCTACCGCTAGCCCTGTCTCTAACAGACAGGGTACCTTTCTCTACACTACCCACTCACATAAAGTTTGCTAAACCTGTGAGTCAGGGGCATACAGGCTCTGCCTCACCCAAGATGGCTGCCAGAGTCGCATGGGGTGGCGGCTTTCAATCGGATTGCTCCCCCAGTAACCCAGGAAACCATAGAGGAACTATGTTCCTCTTGCCTTCCTCCCCAACTGCAAGGCTACAAACTGCACCTGCCTACAATTGAGCCTTTAATGAGTCTAAAACAGTCCACCAGTTAGTTTCAACAGTGATTATGTGGCCAGTAATCCACACTATGAAAGAGAAGTCAATATTCCCGTTGTACACGTTTACACTTTTAAACAGAACACAGGACCAGATCCAGCATATCAATAGTGGAGTAAATCCTTTAACGGTCACTGGTTTTATTCCTAATCCTTTATTCTCCTATACACAAATTATAATTCTCTTTGTATATGAGATTGTGAGGTTACAAACAGGTCTACTCTGATAAAAGACCCAACTAGAGATAGTCCGATCCAGAAGCTATTGTCCTGTTCCCCAAGCTAACTAAAGAGAACCAGCACTGGTCAATAATAAATCTTTAGGCCATCATACCATGCAGGAGGAGAGACCAGTGCAGATCTGGTTTTTCTGGCTCTTGGTTCCCCAATGTTTCTGGCACTCATCGTCGGTCAGGATAGGAACAGTCACCTGCTGACTGTTATCTGAAGTGGCTTCTGTTGACTTTTGACCAGCCACCTGCTGATTGTTAGCTGAAGTGCCTTTTGTTGAGAGAAAAGGAGAGATTAACATGACAACATTATCACCACCATTCAGTGTAGCATTACAACCAGGGCCGATCCTAGGGTCACAGACGCCTGGGTGCAGAAATATTTTGGGCGCCCCATGTGGGCGTGGTCATCTTACTAACTCCTCCCCTTTGCAAATGTTTCTATGGCAACGACTCAAACACAGATATGCTCCCCTAAGGATTCTTTGTTAACCTGGGATGGTCAGAGACTGCAGATATGATACAAGAAATAGTCAGAGACTGCAGACATAGTACAAGAGATGGTCAGAGACTGCAGACATAGTACAAGAGATGGTCAGAGACTGCAGACATGGTACAATGATACAAGAGATGGTCAGAGACTGCAGACATGATACATAAGATGGTCAGAGGCTGCATAAATACTACAAGAGATGGTCAAAGACTACAGACATGATACAAGAAATGGTCAGGGACTGCAAACATGCTACAGGAGATGGTCAGAGGCTGCAGTTATGATACAAGAAATGGTCAGAGACTGAAGACAATACAAGAGATGGTCAGAGACTGCAGTCATAATACAAGAGATGGTCAGAGACTGCAGACATAATAAAAGAGATGGTCAGAGACTGCAGACATAATAAAAGAGATGGTCAGAGACTGCAGACATAATAAAAGAGATGGTCAGAGACTGCAGACATAATAAAAGAGATGGTCAGAGACTGCAGACATAATAAAAGAGATGGTCAGAGACAGCAGACATAATAAAAGAGATGGTCATTGACTGCAGAAATAGTACAAGAGATGGTCAGAGACTGCAGACATACTACAGAAGATGTCAAAGACTGCAGACATGATACAAGAGATGGTCAGAGACTGCAGACATGATACAATAATAATGATGATACAATGATACAATAATAATGTAACCAAGGTAAAAATAAATTCCTCACATCAAATAGAAAATGGAATGGGTCAATCTAGGCAATGGGGGTGCAGCATTTACGTTTTGTTTTTTCCCCACCAATCTCTATATGTTTAACCGTATTTACATTCAAACTTTTCAAGTCAAACTTTACAGAGCTGGGGAGAATAAGGTGGAGTGCAGCCAAAGACGATTATTATTTCAGTTTTAACTGCTAGTAGACATGTGCAATTCGTTTAGTTTTTTTTTGTTTTTCGTTTTTTTTCGTTATTTTCGTCCATTCGTTATCGTACGAATGAATGAACGATTCGCTAAAAATTTTAACTAATAACGAATCGTTCGAATCGAACGAATCTGAAAACAGCGAAAATCCGAAAAAAAATAATTAGAAACAACGAATCTACGAAAGAAGAAAATCCGAAAACGAAAACAGGCACAACAAAAATCAAAATGAACGAAAAAATTTGTACATTCGTAACTTTTTTTTTTTTTTTTCGATTCGTATTTTTCCATGTCTCTTACAATGGCGCTGCTTAACGTGCTTCAAATGGATTGAATGAAAAAATTCGTACATTCGTAACTTTTTTTTTCGATTCGTCTCTCGTCTCTTAAAATGTAATAATAGCATACACATTACATAAAATTATGAATTATGCTCCGATTACGAATCTACGAATGTTACGAATGTTACGAATGTACGAATAAATACGAATGCGTCCGAATTTCGAATAAACAAATAAACGAAAATTAAACTAACGGGAAAAAGAAACAACGAAAAAATAACTCTAACGGAAATACGAATCGTTACGAATACGAACACCGACGACTTACGAATTTACGAATCGTCACGAATACGAACACCGACGACGTACGAATTTACGAATCGTTACGAATCAACGTAAACGAAAAAAAAGAAACGAAAATAAACAATTTTTTTTGTTGTGCACATGTCTAATTGCTAGGCCTCCATGAGTCAATGAAGTTTGAAAAAAAAAAAAAGGAATATCTTTTGTAATATGTAAGCATGAAAATGAGGAGCTGTACCACTGATTGACCATCACAGGTCTATGAAGGTCCCACTTCAATAAATGGCATTTTCCACAAGCCTACCATCACAACAGGCCAATAAGAAAAATTGGGATGGATTGTGATGAGAAAGCCAACATTTGGTTACCGAACAGGTGGTGAGGGGACTGCCCATACTGGGACACCCAATCTGGCATGACAACTTCCCAAGAAGGAATTCCTTTACTTTGGAAATAATTCCTCTCTTCCTTTTGTGTCTAAAGCCCCATACACACGCTCGGACAATCCGCGGACCAGGTCGGTCGGACTTTGTCCGACGTACTTTGTCCGATGTTGGCGTTGCGTACACACGGTCGGACTACGTTGTCGGAATATCCGGTCTGGAAGAACGTCGTGACGTAAGTCGTCGTCCACGAGATTACAAAAGGGAAGTTCAGCACCGCGTCAGGCACCCGTTGGGCTCCTTCTGCTGATCCCGTGTTTATCGAGAGTTAGTGGAAGTTTGGTGACTTAAGATTCGCGCTTCTCAGTTTTCTGACTCAGATCGTTACTGCTCTTCAGTTTGTGCTTGTCGTGCGTATCTGTTTATTAGTGCGTGTAGTCAGTTCGCATTTGTTGGTCATTGTGGCCTATATCTTGATATAGGACGCTTTGATTTGCACTGCTTATTGCTCGTTGCTGGTATTCATTTCGTTCTTTCAGGCCTTGCCGTTTATCGGTGCTTTCTGTTTGTCCGTTCTGACCAGCCGACCTTTTGTGACCTTGTGAGCGATGTTTCCCGTGCGTACTCGTCGCCGAGTTCGTGCTGTACGCGGAATTGGTGTCGGGCTTTTAGCTTTGACCCAAGACCCGTCCATGAACAGAGTGACGAGGAGTATGTGGACCAAGAATTGGTTGCTTCAGCGTGACCAGTTCTCGCACATGCCTTTGCTTCGTGAGATCCGGGAGAATAATCCTGATGATTTCAGGAACTTTCTCAGGATGACGGACCCCGATTTTCACCGTCTTTTGGCTTTGCTGACCCCCTTTATCAGCCGGCAGGATACCTGCATGAGACAAGCCATTACTCCGGAGCAGAGGCTTGTTGCCACGTTGAGGTACTTGGCGACAGGGAGAAGTCTTCAGGATTTGAAGTTCTCTTCAGGTATCTCTCCCCAGGCCCTGGGAATCATTATTCCAGAGACCTGTTCTGCCATCATTCAGGTCCTGCAGGAGGACTATATTAAGGTAACATTTCTACTTGACTATTCCCTTCTATGTATGCTCTGTTTGCTAATGTCTTCTATTTTTGACCTCCTTCCCTAATTACCATGATTGCAATATGCTCTAATATGCTGTGCCCCTTTTCTTCTTCATGCATTTTTCCCTTCACTTACCTCCCCAGCATGCTCTTCTGCCCCAATAGACACCTATGGCCTAGTCACTTAGGCAATGTATTTTGTCTGCTGCATAGTATTGTTTGCCCCCAAACACCCCCTAAAATATGCACAAATGTTTGCTGTGTGGTTTACTTCATGTAGAGCCCCTTTTTTATTTGTTTTTGGTGGGGGGGGGGGGGGCAAACTCATTATGAACCCCCTCCCCCAACTGCTCTGTCAGATGGTACCAATCCTCTATCTGCTGCCTTTCCCAAGGTCAATACACACTATATACCTACCTCTTTATAGTGGTCATCTTTACGGATGAATTCTGCAAAGCATGTAGTGCAAGGGGCTGCCTCCATACATTCCATTTCCTCTTTTTTTGTCTTCTTTCCCTCCTATTAGCTTGCTTGTTAATTTCATAATGTCACAATGTGCTTGCCTTTTTTTGTGGGTGGGGGGGGGGTTAATGTTATTTTATCTTTCCTGGGGGCTGCCAATAGTGTTAAGTACAGAGGGTCTGGCCAAACTAGCACACATTATTGAGCCATTTGCCAATCAATGAAGTGCAGAGGGTTACCTGTAACCCCCCCCCCCCCAAAAAACCCTAGTTATTGCCAATGGCCCATCAGAAGTGGGGGGATTGATGGGGGGTGAGTCATCTGTGAAGGGGAGCCTCTACTTTTCTGTGCAAATACTTTCCAGCCTCCAATTTTATACAATGCTCTTGTTCCAAGATGTTGATTGTCTAATCTGCTTGCAATGTTTAAGTGCAAAGTGACTAATTTATTTTTCTTGTTTCACTCCACAGTTCCCTTCCACGCCACAGGAATGGCAGACTGTGGCCTCCCACTTTGCCAGCCGTTGGGACTTTCCTAACTGCGGAGGGGCAATTGATGGGAAACACGTCCGCATCGTCCCACCGCCCAACTCGGGGTCCTACTATTATAATTATAAAGGGTTTAATAGTGTAGTGATGTTGGCGGTGGTGTCGGCGACATATGAATTTATGTATGTGGACGTGGGGATGAACGGCCGGATCTCGGATGGTGGTGCCATTACGCACACGGAGTTCTACTGGCGTCTCCAAAGTGGCAGTCTGTGCTTGCCACCTCCAGAGGAGAATGCCGAAGGACTCCCCTTCGTCTTTGTCGCAGATGAAGCGTTTGCGTTGACTCCCCATGTGATGAGGCCGTTCCCGATGAGGACCCTCACCCCGGACCAGAGGGTCTTCAACTACAGGCTGTCCAGAGCCAGAAGAGTGGTGGAGAACACTTTTGGCATCCTGGCCAGCCGCTTCCGCCTGTTCCTGACGGCATTTAACTTGGCGGAATACAAACTGAACCACATAGTTCTTGCCTGTTGCATATTGCACAACTTCCTCAAAAGACATAACAGGAACTATGTGGTGCCCATTGGCCCAGATGTGGAGGGCCCTCCAAATGCTGAGCTCACAGCCCTTCAAGTGGCACGTCCAGGCTTGCCCCCTCTAAATGCCCGTGTGGTCCGCGAGCAATATATGGAGTACTTTGTGGGTAGGGGGGCCATTGCTCTGCCTGACGATGTGTGAGAGGCATTTTTTAATAAATCTGATATTTTAACCAACCTCTGATTTCTTGTCATTTCAGTCTTCTTTTTAGCTTATTTTACTTTGACATTTTTTCCCTTTGCCTTCGACAGTGGGAATGCACTTTCTGGGCAAAAGGAGGTAACAGTCTCTTCTTCCCAAAAAGATTATTCTCATGTTGTGTGTTTGCTACCTAATCTTTGGTCTAGAGAAGGTTTGTCCTGCATAACTGACAGCCAAAATACTCCTTTTCATCACCAGGTCTGACATGTGTGTATTCTGAAAAATGCTGTGCTCCGTGTTTTCGTACAAAGCACTGTGGGTGTCATTTACATAAGTCAAATCCGCTATGCTCTACAAGTGCATTGAAAAAGTTCCCTGGGAAAGGAAATTGCAGTGCAAAGTGGATTTGCCTTAATAAATAACACCCATTGCCCCCCATATCCTTTACATTTTACATACATAATGCATTGTGTTTTTTAAATAAGGAAGCCACACATTTCGAAAAATAAAAAAGTTTACTTGGAAAACATTCACAAGTGCGTTTACAATCTTCACGCCAAAACTGACAACATCTTGGTTATTTACAACATTGTTTACAAAGATTACGCAATTGGTAAAACCAGGCATGGAGCTAAGCAGAACCTATGAAGTAGGAAAGTTCAACTTTGTAAAGTGAAGACAAGATCAGACATGACTATATGTTCAAAGTGTGTTTGATCTTGCCTTCATCACATGGGGGGGTCACCCCCGAAAAGTGGAAATTTGGAACATGCACACAATTTGGGTCTGAAAATGGTCATTAGATGGTAAAACACATGCCTAGAAGCTTCAAAAGTAACATTTTCCATCATGGGGATGAATGGACGTTTTTTGGGGGTGCAACCCCTTCACCACAACCACTTTCGTAGTTCGTAAAGTGTTTGCACCCCCAAAAAAACGTTGGCATTCATCCACCATGATGGGAGCTAGCACATGTGGACACAATGTGTGCATGTTCCAAATTTCACACAGTTTTTAAGTTGCAAATGTGTTCAGAAGCTGGCACAAATGTGTGTTAATTACTTGGTGCGTTTTCATATTTTTCCTAAAACATCAATGATGTTCTTCAATTTTTGTTGAACATCATTGATGTTTTGCTTTATGTAATCTAGATCTCTATTGCAGACCATTATCTCTCCGATGAGTACGTGGGCACTCTCTGTGGTAAAGTGCGATTTTTCTTCCACAACATCCACGTCACCTAAAAACCACAAACAAACAAAAATGGGGTGTTGGAAATGAGGCAGCCATACATGGATTAGCTTACCAGTAGCTGTGTTCTCCCACACTCACCTGTTGTGGTGACAAGTTCTCCAATTTCTATGATCTCTCCTTCCTCCTCCTCCTCCTCTGCTTCTGCTCTTTCCCCTTTTTTGGGAGGTGTTGGTTTGGGGGTTTCCTCAGACGGCCCAAGTTTTTGCTCCCCTATGAGAATGTACAAAAGGAAGATTTAGCAACACAATCTATTGAGGGCAGAAATAGGAAATGACAAACATTGCTTGAAAGTGACGGACACTATTTTAGTTTGGCCAGTTACAAATGTCAACTACATGAATGTAGTCACTTTGTAAAGGTGCTAAACTGACTAGCTTTTTGGTAGAAGTTTGTGTGATGGAGACCCCCCTCTAGTATCCACTGGAGCACATGTGTGGAAAAGCCTAATAAAAAGGGGGTTTGGGTGTCCCAGCACTAGTGCTCTAGAGTCCAGATGGGTAAACAGCTACTGGGTGACCTCTCCTTTACATTGAATAAATTGGCTTTACATTCTTGATGACATCTCTAGTGAGAACAAACTTCCTTTCACTAAAAAATTCCCCAAACATCGTATTATAAGTGGCCGAACGATCGAGGTTGAGTACGATCGAATGGACACACACGAACATGACAGTGGCAGAAAGATCGAGGTTGAGTACGATCGAATGCACAGACAAACATGAAAGTGGCCATTTTCTAATGTACAACTTTTAGAAAAAATACAAACACATGGAGCAGTATGCAAGCAAAAAATCAAACACAAAACACAACTAATTACTTTTTTGAAGAACTCGCTTGATCTTTCTGTACTGATCGGGCTCCCTCAGTTTCAGGTCTGACCAGCGTTTCCTCAGTTGCTCCTTGGATCGTTGTACCCCAAAATGATTGTACAGCCTCCTCACAACTTTAGACATGATCTTGGCCTTGCGGACATTGGGGTTGAGGTAAGGCCCATACTTCCCATCATAATTGCTCCTCTTTAATATGTCCACCATCTCCAACATTTCTCCAAATGACATATTGGAGGCCTTGAATTTCAGGCTCCGGGATCGGGACGTTTCTGCCTCCGGCCTTTCCTCGTCCTCCTCCTCGTTGGTGTAATATTTGTGGCGCACCTGCTGTGTCCCCGCCATGTGCTCTCCCCACTGCGCCGTAAAGAGAAGGGGTGGGGAATAGCCGAGAAAGATCGTCAGGGGCGGGCGGAGTTGGACGCAAGCGCACTGTATATAAAAACGTCACACGCCTGTGTCGTAGCCACGATCTGTGAGACGAGGGGAGAGAAAGCTCACGCACAAGACGATCGCTAGAACGAAGGTACAATTTGAAGTTGGTACATAACTAGCCTAGACTGATTAGACCTTGAGGCTTCTTTATGGAGAAGCTTAGGAGAGTTTAGCCTGACATTATTTATAGTGTTTTGTGTGGTGTTGTGTCTTGCAGAGATTATGCAGGGATTCAACGACGTGAGTTTTCTCCCCCCTCTTCATTGATAAATATAGGGAAATTACCCTATTATGGCAGGCTAAACACCCCGATTACGGCAACAAACCAAAGAGGTACGCAGCCATGCTGAAACGTGTGGAATTTGTAAAGCCAAGGATGGCCACGGCAACTGTTCGTAGGTTAAGACTCAAAATTGGCAGCCTGAGGAGTGCGTATTTCAGGGAGCGCAAGAAGGTCCTGAAGTTCCAAGCATCTGGAGCTGCAGCAGATCAGGTCCATGTCCCCAAGCTCTGGTACTATGACAGGCTCCATTTTGCTCATAGACCAGGCTGATGTTACGGAGCTGCTCTCGCCTCCTCCTCCTTCCACGCTTCCTTGCGCGCAGCCCACCCCTGATGAGGCTTCCGAGGAGCAACCTGGGCCTTCCAGTCTGGAAGATGTGGAGGAGCCCAGCTTGTGGCAGGTATAGTATTTTTGCAACAAATTATGTGAAAAATAAATGATGTTCAGTTAATTCAGGATCCACAATTGCTTAGTTTCTTAACGTGTTTGACATATCAACGGACAGTAGTGTTGGAGACATTTGGGGCCAGAATCTAAACTGCAGGGCTGAGAATTGTATGGTTTTCTATTTGTAAACATTTTGCAACAGTCACTAGATGAAAATTGTGTGTGTTTGATGAACAAATAACTCAAACTATGTCCCTTTTTCATACACAGGAAGACCTCAGCCAGGAGGTGGCTGTGGAATGTGGCAGTCAGGAGGAGGAAGGGGTTAGTGGCAGCCAAGAGGTGGGTAGTGGCAGCCAAGAGGGGGGTAGGCCTAGGAGCCTGATTGTCTCCCAAGTCCCTCCCCTCCGCCTTCCCTACAAAAGGGCGAGAAGGGGGGGTGAGGCGGGAGAGTCAGCGCTCCACCTGATCAGAGAGGCTTCAGCCTCCCTACATGCCACACCCACCAACGAGGAGACCTTTGGCTCCTTGGTTGCCACAAAAATGATGGCTATGGAAGTGGGGCAACGCAATATGTGTGAGGATGTCATCCTCAAGGTCCTAAATAAGGGTATGGCTGGGGGGATGACCCCACTCATACATGTTTGCGATAGTGACCTTACTCCGCCTCCTCCTCCTCCTCCTCCTTCTGCCACCCCACCAGCACCACAGCCACAGCGTGCAAGGAAGCGTGGAAGGAAGACCTGAGAGTGACGACCTGGATTCAGTCTGGTCTGAGAGAAGATGGAGCCTCTCGTAGTACCAGAGCCTGGGGACCTAGATGGCATCTGCTGCAGTTCCGGATGTTTTGGACTTCAGGACCAGATAGCACTCCCCTAGTTCTCCTCAGGCCCCCAATTTTAGACGCTTCTAAAATGATGGTTGCCGTGGGGGTCCAAGGCTTTGCAAATTCCCCAAGTTTCTTCATCGCTGCGTTCCTCTTTGGTTTGTTGCTGAGACCTAAATAAAGGTATTTTTGATTTGAAATAATCATTGCCTATTGTGTTTTACTTTTCTACAATGACAGTTTAGTTGTGAGTAGGCAGGTACATTTCACTAATCATAAAGTATAATTAACAAGGGGCACCAACAACAAACAGACTCCTAGTAAATTTTAGCAACAAATAGAATTGTTAATAATGTTGTTTTGCTAAGTTGAGACACACAACCCCCCTCAAAAAAAAAATAAAACATCTCCTTAAAATATGTCTTCCAACAAAAAAAAACAATGAGAAATCATCCAAAAAATATAACAAAGATTCTTTTACGATCTGAGTAAAAATAAACATGTAGTCTAGAAATCGTGAAAAGTAATAAAGAACTAAGTTTGTGAGAAGTGCGGGTGAATAGGAGCAGCTAATACATGTCATTCTTCTTGCATTGTAAAGAAAAAGAGAATGCGCTGCATTAAAGACATTTTAACATTGCAGCGTGACGAATGTGCTGTGTCGATTAGGAAAGGTAGTTTTACCTGACCGAACGCTTCCGTCACAGAATTTCTTCTGAGAATGCGTAGCACTTTGTCCGTCGGACTACGCTACACACGATCGGATTTGGTGTGATCGGACCTTGTTGTCCAAAAAAACAATCCGACGTACACTGTCCGATGGTGCCTACACACGGTCGGATTTTTCGACAACATTGTCCGATCGGACAGAATCCATGCGAAAATCCGACCGTGTGTATGGGGCTTTAGATTGCATTTAAATTCCCCATTCCGTTTGTTAGGGTGGCCCCGGAAATGGGCGGAAGTTGACAGTAGTTAAAATGGCGGATCGCCCACTTCCGGTCGCACGGAATGAATGGGCGGAGGACACCAGCAGTCAAAATGGCGGACCGCTCACTTCCGGTATTGCGGAATGAGCGATCCGGAACCAATTAGATAGGATTACAAGCATTAGGGTATAAATAAAGTGACACAGCAACATTTTGCAGCTTCCTGAGGACGCAAGAGTGTTTGCGAAATGCATAGAGGCTGCTAAAACACGGACTACGTCACTTCCGGTTAAACAAAAGGAGGCTTGGGACGCACACTGACATAGGAGAGACAGGCAATACCCTCAGCTATCTGTACCCATTCGAGCGGCTGGATAAGTTTGGTGCCCACTGATAGGCACTTAAAAATGTGAGTGAACCCATTTGTTTTTACATTTTTATAAATAAAAGCACAGACATACTGCGCAATGATGGTTGTTCATTTTTTATGAGGTTGGATATTGGTAAATCTGTATATTGGAAACAGCATAGACCTGAGAGGAGTGGAGTGGTTATCCCTACTAATGAACCAAAGGCATTCATTATATTAACATCTGGTGAGTGGCCAATTCTTATGGTGGTGGTGGTGTCGTCACTATAGTGGTGGATAAAGGAAGCACGGACACAAGAATTAGGAAGATTGAAACACTTTTATGCTGAAGATTGCTTTCTCAGCACCAGCAGAAATTATTACGGACATTTATTGTTGTTTTTTTGGTTTCGTTTGGTTTGTTTTGCCTAAATTAATTTGTTTTTTTTTTGGGCACGCAATAATTAATATTGCAAGTCACGGGTGAACAGCAGAAGAAAATATTGATTTTTATTAATTATTATTATCACTAATGTATCCAAACTTATAAATTTATTGTGGTATATTTAAATGTATATTTTGTTTGAAGCACTTTAAAAACACATAATACAAGGGGTAGTGCAGTCAACACATATATAATATATTTTTTATATATTTTTCTTATACTTTTTTACAGGTTTTAATTTTAGTAGAACCTTATTTGACTGCAGCACACCACACAAATTCACACATCTTCACAAATTTGGATGGTTTGATTATAATATTATTTCAATTTGCGCAGGTAGACACTTATTTTAGAATTTAGACAAGAAAAAAACCCCTAAGATTGGGACTTTAGATAGACCACCACTCTCACAAGATTTTAATAAATCATAATATAAATGTTTTATTAGTAAAAAAGATATAAAAAATCCTCCAAAAATGTCTTGTCTATATAATAGGGATGAGATCACACCTACTTCCATCTATCTCACTGGGGGAGTCAACCTTAATTTTTTTCTATTTTAGAATTTACACACATCTTTATGTAGAGCATCAATTCTTTTTTCAGATCCTCAGAGAGTTCTTTGCCATGAGGTGCCATGTTGAACTTCCAGTGACCAGTATGAGAGAGTGAGAGCGATAACACCAAATTTAACACACCTGCTCCCCATTCACACCTGAGACCTTGTAACACTAACGAGTCACATGACACCGGGGGAGGGAAAATGGCTAATTGGGCCCAATTTGGAGATTTTCACTTAGGGGTGTACTGACTTTTGTTGCCAGAGGTTTAGACATTAATGGCTGTGTGTTGAGTTATTTTGAGGGGACAGCAAATTTACACTGTTATACAAGCTGTACACTCACTACTTTACATTGTAGACAAGTGTCATTTCTTCAGTGTTGTCACATGAAAAGAGAGAAGAAAAGATTTACAAAATGTGACTGAGGGGTGTACTTACTTTTGTGAGATACTGGATATATATACTGTATCTATGTGTTTGTTTGTATGAATATGGATGTATATATGTACTAGAGGTTTTTTTCTAAGCTACTTTAATATGTTTGACTTGTAGTATATTAGGGGATTTATTTTGGCCCCCCTGCCTGGCATTGTATGTCTTTTTTTTCCCCAGTGACCCCCCCCCTCCCCCACAGACCGGATGGCCACACTTTTTTCCATCTTTTTTATAGGAGATCATTATTATTTTCTTTCTCCCTAACCTTAACTTTTGCACATCCTCCATGTATGAAAGGTTTATTAGTTCTATGTTTTCAGGTTTTTTTTTTTTTTGTATTTATGTTTCTTTTTTTATTTTTACACATCGATTTTATATGATGTGATTTTCAGATACCGGTATACATCCAGAATGGATGTCACAATTAAACAAATGTATCAATGTGCATTAAACAACAGACCCTGATGAAGAGACGTTCAGCGGTGAAACGCGTCAAGCTCAAATGCTAAAATCAAGAGTTACATCATTTTGGAATCCAATTTGATATGTTTTTTTTTTAAATAAATAATAAAATGTGCTTTACACTTCATTCCTACTGTGTGCTACATTTCCATTTGGGTACCCCAAACAAGTGACTGTTCTAATGATATTTTTTTTTTATCTACTTTGTGAACACATTTAGACAAAGGAATCCAAAACCAAATATTGATTACAAAGTTATTTTATTGAGTATCATAAAAGGAATGGATGTTATTTAGTTAGCTGCAAGAGTCTGGTCCACCCAGGATCTGAGGGCGGTGACATGGGCGTAGACAGCTGGGGTGGATGTAGAACAGGGGGAGCTGCCCCAGGACACAATACCGGCCAGGGTCCAGGCTCCGTTCCTCTGGCACACAAGGGGTCCACCAGAGTCACCCTGAAAAAGAAAAGAAGAGACGTCACCAGAGAACTCCCCACACAATGAACATTGTTTCACTTTAAACAAGTTCTGTTGGTCTGAGCTGTGTGCCCCCTACAGTATATGTCCACCAATGACGTATATTGATCTACTTACAGCTATTGCACAGAATTAATGATTAAACCAGCCAGTGACTACCAGCCCTGGGATCATATATGGAAGCAGAAAAAAGGGGGATGCTTCCAACTGGAGACCTCAAAAGTTCAGAGAATGTACTAGGCTTAGCTACATGAAGAGTAACAGAAATGTATCCATATTTTTTTTTTAGCAATTCGGAACTTTGTAAATTTGTTATAACTGCATTTTTATAGAGCAAGAAGTTCTTAAATGGAGCTTTTCTGTGCCTGGAGAGTCTCTGGATCCTGAATTCTATATATACATGTGGCACCGATCTATGCCCCGCCCTACAGAGCTAAGCTCCACCCTTATCATTCAATAGTCCCGTGCTAGATCCTTAGATGGAAGTAGTTTCTCTGGATGTAAAATTGAAACATAATTGGACAAAACTTATTATACATTATTATTAGCGTCTCTGGCAGGTTTCCTTTAGCAATAATGTATACTGGTTTGTAGAAACACCAGCCTGATCCTTCGAGGAGCTGAACCACATGGGCTTGGGTTCCCCCCGCCCCATGGATTCTGGTTCCCTAGCTGAGCAACAGTAGCTAGTAGCAAAAGTCATCTTACCATGCAGGTGGAGACACCGGAGGCACCGGCGCAGATCATGGTGTCCCTGATGTTGGATCCCCAGTAGGTCTGGCAGTTGGCGGTGGTCAGGAGAGGGAGAGATGCCTGCTGAAGCCTGGATGGGGTGACTTGATCTAAAAGTGAGAAAAGGGAGAATGAAAAAAAATATGAAAAAATGTGCAACAACATTATCATCACAGCGGTTCTATGTGGCACTTTGAGTCCGGAACAACTTCCCAACAAAATCCCATCTAACGTCTAGGATGGCTCGGCCTTATTCCTTCATTGCACTGTAGAGGAGCACAGTATGATCGTTACTGGGCTTATTCCTACACAAAGACACTGCCAATCAAGCCTGAGCAGGGCTGGGCAGGGGAGCGTGTCATTCTGTGATGTCACAAGCTAACTAATGAACTACAGGCACACTGTGCCATGTTTAACATGGTCAGTACGGAACAGGAAGCCCCTTGAATCAGTAGAAGATTGGCACAATCACCGGGTATTTACAGTGTATGGATGACTTCTGTATAAAAAGAAATACAAATGTCTACTAAAGTAAACAAACGGTGTAGTTATTTAGCTTTAAATACACTTTAATATCTCATCTTTGCTTTTGGAGCAATTTTGGGTTCAGTGTACAACATATTTTCATCTCAAATGCACAATTGCATTATGTTTGTTGCTTTGTCAGAATATCTAATTCCCTTACCGGCAGCACTGGTGTATCCCCATCCGGTGGTGACACATCTTTCTCCTCCATTGAAGTCATCAACGGTGGCAGCAAGACACACGGGGGAAATGCGGTTGGTGTAGGTGGCGGGAGTGGCCAGCTTGATCAGGGTGATGTCATTGATGATGGACTGGGAGTTGTAATTGGGGTGTCTGAAGGCCTGAGAAAAGTTATGTTAGAATGAAATTCCTGGAAATGTAGGTGAATCCAACCAGTCGTCATACAAAGAACCTGTAGCTTTTCAATTTTATTCAATAGAGTAGATGATTCACTTTATGGAAAAAGATAAACAGAGCAGTTACTGTCTATGGCTGATCATCTCTCTATATTGAAAAAAAAACACTTACTCTGCCGACAGCAATTCTCTGGGTGGCCTCAGTCGTTAGGGATCGGTCATATGCACCCAGGACCACAGTGTGGGCAGTTCTGGATGGAAGAGAAAAATGGTCATTAGTTGCCATAAAGCTGATTTGATGTTTCATCTCAGAATATTTCACAGACCAGAACGTTTCCCAGCACTTTCTAGATTTATACCTGAAAATGAACAAGGATGTAGACATAGACTGCAGACACATTTACTGAAATACATACACCATTGTCAAAAGTTGACATTGCCTTTTTTTGGACAAAAGGGTCATAATTTTCTTAATTTCAAGTCCCAGCATCGGTACCTGTCTGGTTATCCTGTCTCATTACCCAAAAAGCCCAACTCTATAGAAGCCATGGTATACATGTGATGGACTGGCATGAATAAACAGTTGGATAAATGGTTCTATAAACCAGAGGCTCTTAATAAACAGCTGGATAAATGGTTCTATATTTAGGAGGTATCTAGACTATAAACCAGAGGCTCTGGATGGATATTTGGATAAATGGTTCTATATTTAGGATGTATCTGGCCCATAAACCAGAGGCTCTGAATGGACAGTTGGATAAATGTTTCTATATTTAGGATATATCTGGTCTATAAACCAGAGGCTCTGGATGGACAGTTGCATAAATGGCTCTATATTTAGGATGTATATAGACTATAAACCAGAGGTTTTGGATGGACAGTTGGATAAATGGTTCTATATTTAGGATGTATCTGGCCCATAAACCAGAGGCTCTGGATGGACAGTTGGATAAATGGTTCTATATTTAGAATATATCTGGTCTATAAACCAGAGGCTCTGGATGGACAGTTGCATAAATGGTTATATATTTAGGATGTATATAGACTATAAACCAGAGGTTTTGGATGGACAGTTGGATAAATGGTTCTATATTTAGGATATATCCGGTCTATAATCCAGAGGCTCTGGATGGACAATTGGATAAATGGTTCTATATTTAGAATATATCTGGTCTATAAACCAGAGGCTCTGGATGGACAGTTGCATAAATGGCTCTATATTTAGGTTGTATCTGGTCTATAAACCAGAGGCACTGGATTGACAGTTGGATAAATGGTTCTATATTTAGGATGGATCTGGTCTATAAACCAGAGTCTCTGGATGGACAGTTGGCTAAATTGTTCTATATTTGGAATGTATCTGGTCTTTAAACCAGAGGCTCTGGATGGACAGATTACCAGTGAATCATTGCAGTGAACGCTGACTTTGCAGTAGAATATTATCATATAAGACTCACGTGACTCCGCAATGGGCAGCAGTGACAACCCAGAGATTGTTGATCAGAGAACCACCACAGAAGTGGGATCTAGAGCTGGTCTGTGGAGTAAGAAGAATCATCAGATCGTTGCTTTATTTACAGATCATTTTACTCTTTCTATGAAACTCCTCTTTCCCATATACATCACATGAATGCTATTTTGGAATTGTGTTAGGCTTACAATAAAGAAACATAGTCAGGGTCATGACATATTACATATATTATGTCATGGGCCTGGGCTGGCTATAGGGTGTTCAAAAAAGTCTAGCCTAACTAATAAGATCTCTGAGAGGTTTTAAGCTTGTTAGGAAGCTTAGCTTCAGTTTTCCCTGTTTGTATGGCTTCTTTCAGACTTGAAGACCACAACACAATGTAACACAGCTGCACATTGCATGTAAAGCATGAGCACTATAGGTGATGGCACGAGTCAGATTTACCACCTTTAAAAAATTGCTGGACTTTATTTTATTCGCTAAAACATGTCTGGGGGTAATTATGAGCTGCTATGGAATTTTTAGCCTTCATATTACTCATCAGAAAGGCTTATTTTAATCCTGATTGCTGCAGTACATTTAACACACCTACACATAACAGGCAGAAGGTGGAAAACTTGCATAGCCTCTAGCTCTGTGGTTGGACACAACATGTTGTGCCTGTGCAAAGATTCCTGCATGCAGCAGTTTAAGTGTATTTTAAAGGGTACAGTAATGGGCTCCCACCTGGTCCACCTTCACCTGATAATTGCATCAAAACTCATCAGTAAGGCCTGTTTTAAATCTGAGTAGAGCAGTTCATTTAATGCGCCTACACTAATAGGAAACTGGTATGTATCTGCTCTGTGCTTGGATGTACTATGTTGTTTTATAGGGTGCAGTAATGGGCACCCACCAGGTCCATTATATTATTTCAATAAAATCACACATTGCAAACCCTTGGCCTTTTGTTTACAGTGCAGAAGTCTGAAGGAAGTCTAAAGTTTTCTGTAGCCAATGCACAATGTACCCCGTCAGAGGGGTCCTTCAGAATCTTTGCCATTTCACTATATGTAGGGAAAAGCCATTAGACCTGGGAACACTAAAATCATGCTGTAAAATGGACTGTTGTACCTGGGAAAGGCTCAGACTTTCTTCAGAGGGGTGCTGACTGGCATGTGAAAATGTGAAAATGATTTACGTCACAATATGTGGCTTTCTGAAATCTCTCTAGTTTCTCTGTTGGACAAGAGTAACGAGGAAGATGGGCAAAACTCTCTCAAGTTCCTCTCTCACATTGTAATATAATGTTCAGGACCAGAATACGAAGCAAGAAATGTTTGGTCGTACCTGCAGAGACACCTGCCAGGGCCAAGATCCAGAGACGGCATTCTCACCATTCGCAATCCTAGCATAGCCGGTGACAATGGGCTTGTTTGCGGGAACACCGCAGCCTGGGGAAAACATAAATATTAACTGTTAGTAAATTTATACCAACACACAATGTCATATTCCAATATATTTATACTTATGGATGATGTTATTAATTGGGATTTTAACTTTTTTTTTTATTACTTTTAGCTCTATAACCCTACAGAAAATAGAGGTGCCCAAAAATCTCAGAAAGTCCATACCTTCTTTAATTTCATATAAAGTAAAAATGAACTCCCCTCACAGTTTATTGTTTGCTTCTCATGTCCTGTTGGGGAGAATTCTCTATGCTTTTGGTTCTGGAGATTTAAAAGCAAGTGACTAAGAAGATTTAAGAGGAAATTACAAAAGCGAGGGGAATTGCCCTATTAGAAAGTTGTCTTTGAAGAAGAGGTCCCCATTGAAAGGTTTACCCTCAACCCTTGTTATGGTGACAACTGGTGGATTTCCCATCTCTATCGGTCTTGGTGACAATGGAGAGGGAGAATCTCCTCAATGTGGACACAGGTGTTGCAATTTTTATGTATTTATTTTATGGTATTTTTTTCAAATGCAATGTTTTTAGGAAAAGACACACTTTAATGAATTTCAATCCACAAAAACACAATATAATACCCAATTGCTTGGTAAAATATGATGTTACACCGAGTAAATAGATACCTAACATGTCATGCTTTAAAATTGCACACGAATGGGACAAATTACAGTACTTAAAAATCTCCATAGGCGACTCATTAAAAGATTTTACGGGCTACCAGTTTAGAGTTACACAGGATCTCTGGTGTTTAGAATTATTGCTCTGGCTATAACGTTTGCAGCAACACCTCACATATGTGGTGCGAACACCATTTTCATCAAGCAAGATCGCGAGATGTGAACGGCCTGTTCACATTGGACCAAAGCCAGAAGTGACTAAATACTTGAAGCTTCCGGTTTCTTAGACCAGTGGTCTCCAAACTGTGGCCTGTGGGCCAGATGCAGCCCTTTGCTTGCCTTTATCCGCCCTTGGGGCACATTTCCTCCCTTTGATACAAGGCACTTTTCCTCCCACTGACACCAACAATGATGCACTATTACTTCCACTGACACCAACACTGGGGCATCATTTCTCCAATGGAACACTATTCTTCCCAATGACTCCAATGATGGGGCAGTATTCCTTCCCACTGACATCAAGGATGAGGCACTATTCCTCCCACTGACACCAACCATAGGGCGCTATTCCTTCCACTGACGCCAACCATAGGACACTATTCCTCCCACTGACACCAACCATAGGGCACTAATCCTCCCACTGACACCAACCATAGGGCACTATTCCTCCACTGACACCAACCATAGGGCGCTATTCCTCCCACTGATGCCAACCATGGGACACTATTCCGCCCACTGACATCAAAGAAGGGGCACTATTTCTCCTACTGATGTCAAAGAAGGGACAATTTTCCTTCCATTGGTACCAAAAATGGGGCACTATTCAATTCCATGATACCAATGATGGGGCACTATTCCTTCACTAATATCTAAGATGGGGGGAATATTTCTCCTCCCACCATCGCTAGGGTATTTTCTACTCCCACTTACCATAGTCCAGCCCCCCTAATGTCTGAAGGCCAGTAAACTGGCCCTTTGTTTAGAACGTTTGGAGATTCCTGTCTTAGACCATAGAGTAGACATGGGAACTGTCAAAAAATTTGTTTCGTTTTGTCCCGTTTCGTATATAAAAAAATTCGTAATTCGTAATTCGTGTACGAAATTCCGTTCAAATTCGTACGAAATACGAATTTCGTACGAATCGTAAAAAAATTTACGAATCGTTAGTAAAGTTTCGAATCGTTACGAATCGTTAGCGGCTAATGAATTGTCGGTTCTCATAACACAGAGAACAATTCGAATCCAACTACAAATATCGAGAACAGTCATTCATTGATAAAAAAAAAAAAAGCGTGGGGGTCCCCCCAAATTCAATAACCAGGCCCTTCAGGTCTGGTATGGATATTAAGGGGGACCCCAGACAAAAAAAAAAATGGCGTGGGGTCTCCCCCAAATATCCATACCAGACCCTTCAGGTCTGGGATGGATTTTAAGGGGAACCCCGGCCAAAAAAAAAAATCGCGTGGGGTCCCCCTCAAAATCCATACCAGACCCTTTATCCAAGTACGCAACCTGGCAGGCCACAGGAAAAGAGGGGGGACGAGAGCGCCCCCCCCCCTCCCGCCTGAACCGTACCAGGCCACATGCCCTCAACATTGGGAGGGTGCTTTGGGGTCCCCCCAAAGCACCTTGTCCCCATGTTGATGAGGACAAGGGCCTCATCCCCACAACCCTGGCCGGTGGTTGTGGGGGTCTGCGGGCGGGGAGCTTATCGGAATTTGGAAGCCCCCTTTAACAAGGGGACCCCCAGATCCCCCCCTGTGTGAAATGGTAAGGGGGTACAAAAGTACCCCTACCATTTCACCAAAAAAGTGGCAAAAATGGTAAAAATGACAGGAGACGGTCTTTGACAATTCCTTTATTAAAATCTTCTTTCTTCTTTCTTCATCCTTCGGTTTTTTCATCTTCTCCTTCCGTCATCTTCCATCTTCTTCCATCTTCTTCTTCCTTCGATTCGCTTCTTCTTGCTCCGGTCTTCTCGTCCTTCTCGTCCGGCATCGGCGTCTCTTCTCGCAGGCCGCTCCTCGCAATGGGAGGCTCCTGCTTCGCTCCGGCTGACAGGTCTTTAATAACGGAGGGCACTTGGTAACCCCGCCCCCTCTGACGCACGGGGACGTCATGTGGACTTCCCTATGGCTTTCCCCATGACGTCAGAGGGGGGGGCGGGGTCACCAGGTGCCCTCTGTTATAAAAGACCTGTCAGCCGGAGCGAAGCAGGAGCCTCCCATTGCGAGAAGAGACGCCGACGCCGATGCCGGACGAGAAGGACGAGAAGACCGGAGCAAGAAGAAGCGAATCGAAGGAAGAAGAAGATGGAAGAAGATGGAAGATGACGGAAGGAGAAGATGAAAAAACCGAAGGATGAAGAAAGAAGAAAGAAGATTTTAATAAAGGAATTGTCAAAGACCGTCTCCTGTCATTTTTACCATTTTTGCCACTTTTTTGGAGCCTCACACAGCGGGAGCCTCCCATTGCGAGGAGCGGCCTGGTACGGTTCACGGAAGGAGAAGATGAAGAAACCGAAGGATGAAGAAAGAAGAAAGAAGATTTTAATAAAGGAATTGTCAAAAGACCGTCTCCTGTCATTTTTACCATTTTTGCCACTTTTTTGGTGGAATGGTAGGGGTACTTTTGTACCCCCTTACCATTTCACACAGGGGGGGGCCGGGATCTGGGGGTCCCCTTGTTAAAGGGGGCTTCCAGATTCCGATAAGCCCCCCGCCGCAGACCCCCACAACCACCGGCCAGGATTGTGGGGATGAGGACCTTGTCCTCATCAACATGGGGACAAGGTGCTTTGGGGGGACCCCAAAGCACCCTCCCAATGTTGAGGGCATGTGGCCTGGTACAGTTCAGGCGGGAGGGGGGGCGCTCTCGTCCCCCCCTCTTTTCCTGCAGCCTGCCAGGTTGCGTGCTCGGATAAAGGGTCTGGTGTGGATTTTGAGGGGGACCCCACGCCATTTTTTTTTTTGGCCGGGGTTCCCCTTAAAATCCATCCCAGACCTGAAGGGTCTGGTATGGATATTTGGGGGGACCCCACGCCATTTTTTTTTTTTGGCTGGGGTCCCCCTTAATATCCATACCAGACCTGAAGGGCCTGGTTATTGAATTTGGGGGGACCCCTACACTTTTTTTTTTATATCAATGAATGACTGTTCTCTGTGTTATTGAGCCAACAAGTCATTTGCCGGCAATAGCCGCAAGTGATTTTAAATAGCTTTTTTTTCTGCAAAAATTACGCTTTGTCATTCGAATCATTCGAATTCATTTGAATTCATTCAAATTCATTCGTTATATCTGCTATAATAATTTCGTTCAAATTAGTTGAAATTTGATATTGGTAGTTGGATTCGAATAATTTGGAGCTGAAATTCGTAAACTGAATTTTTCCTGCAAAAATGACACTTTGTCATTCGAATTCATTCGAATCCATTCAAATTCATTCGAATTCATTCGAATCATTCGGCGACGAAATTCGTAAACGGAATTTCGTATTCCGTACGGAATTCGTATTAAAAAAAATTCGTACTACGGATTCGTAAATTCGTATGAATTTCGAAAAATTCGTACGAATTACGAATTCGTACGAAACTAATCGCACATGTCTACCATAGAGATGATCAGGGAAGTTCTGGACCTTGGTTATCTAAATAGTAAGCCTTTGGACGGGAAAGCCTGGGAAAGTGGCTGAAGGCTGCGTTGGGGGAGACCCCCTATTTTACCAAAAGAGTAGTTGATGGTTGACTGAGCTAGTGAGTCAGCCAACAGTAAGTGAATTTAAACGTGCTTGGGACAAATTCGATGTATACAAAAAGGGTAAAAAAAGAATACAAAATAAAAAAATAAAAAGGGACAGACTTTATGGAACAGTTTTTTTTTTTTTGGACTGGTCATGTCACTTGGTATTTTCCTACCATCACTACCTTAAAACACAAGACAAATATACAGGAGGAATGTCAGTACTCAGCATAAGCTCCACTAAGGAGGGCTAGGCAGTAAAGGAGCCACAGCATTGCCATTCTGCTACGAATCAAGCTGGACAAAGAATGGACAGGATTGTCTGGGTTATATACACCCAATACACCAATCAGGTGAGAGCTTGTCTGCGATAAGAACAATTTTAGCTCCTTACATCAGGTCGCCTTGATCAAACTATACTATTTTTCCTTACTTTGGCCTTGAGATGTAAGGTAACAGGTGTCAGAGTAGCCACCACTTGGCAAGGCTCCCACGGAATATTTATTTAATGCTATGCAAAATTATCCATTCAACATATTGATAGGTCGTTTCCTATACATTACAAATAAGAAAAACAAGTATTAAAAGAGAATTACAAAATTTATATTTTAGATTACAAAAAAAATAAGGACCTCCTTTCTGGAACTGTGGTTTATGAAATTTTATGAATTCAAGACTAGAGTTGGACAAACGGCTTTGGAGAAGGTGAAAAGTAGGGATGAGCAGAACACCCCCCCCCCCCCCGTTCGGCTCACACCAAAACCCGCAAATGGACCTAAAGTCCGTGCGAGCATTAGAACCCTATTAGTTACAATAGATGCGAATGTTCGAAATCAAAAGTGCTAATTTTAAAGGCTAAAATGCAAGTTATTGTCATAAAAAGTGTTTGGGGACCTGGGTCCTGCCCCAGGGGACATGTATCAATGCAATTTTTTTTTTTAAAACGTCCGTTTTTTTCAGGAGCAGTGATTTTAATAATGCTTACATTGAAGTGTAATATTCCTTTAAATTTCATACCTGGGGGGTGTCTATAGGTGGCCTGTGAAGGGGCGCATGTTTCCTGTGCTTAGAACTGTCCCTGCAAAAAGTGTCATTTTTGCAGGAAAACCTTAGTTAGACTTACCAGTAACGGTATTTCTACGAGTCTTTCAGGACAGCACCTGGAGAGAGCGCAGCTCCACCCACTTTCCCAGGAAACACTGCAGTTTTTCTTAAAAGACCGCATACTTCCACCATGGCCTCAGTTGTTCGTATAGTACCTCCAGCCATGCTAAAATTAGATAAGCAGAACATAGCAATAACACCACATTTTATACACAATTAGGGGGGGTCATCGGCGCTGTCCTGAAAGACTCGTAGAAATACTGTTACCGGTAAGTCTAACTAAGGTTTTCTCCCTTCGTCTTTCAGGACAGCACCTGGAGATGATAAGAGAGTACTTACTCTAGGGTGGGACCACCGCCTGCAGAACCTTTCTGCCGAACGATTGCTCCGCTGCTGATAACAGGTCCAATCTGTAGTGGCGCGTGAAGGTGGAGAAACTTGTCCATGTTGCCGCTTTACAGATCCGACTTGGAGATGCCCCTGCCCTTTCTGCCCAAGACGTTGCTACTGCACGTGTGGAGTGGGCGATTACCCCAATGGGAGGATCTACTCCCGATGCTTAATAGGCCTCACTAATGGCCATTCTTAACCACCTAGCTATAGTATTCTTGGAAGCACCGTAACCCTTACGTGGTCCTGAGGACAGAATGAAGAGTGAGTTTGATTTTCTGAACTCTTTCGTGATCTCTAAATAGTGTAAGAGACACCTTCTCACATCTAAACTATGAAAGGCCCTTTCTTTAGGGCTATATGGTGAGGGACAGAATGTAGGGAGGATTATTTCCTATGCCCTGTGAAAAACTGATGTTACCTTCGGCAGGAAACCCGGGTCTGTTTTTAGCACCACTCTGTCCAGAAAAATATAACAAAAAGGTTCTTTTATAGATAGGGCTTGCAGCTCGCCTACTCGTCTGGCTGTTGTGACTGCTACCAAAAGAATAAGTTTAAGTGACCATAACTTAATCGTTACCTCCTCTAGTGGTTCAAAGGGTCCTTTGGTCAAACCCTGTAACACTAGAGATAGGTCCCATTTTGGGAAAACCTTGAAAGGAATTGGTCTTGCTCTGGTCAGAGCTTTAAAGAATCTAATGATAAGTTCTTCTTGAGATAAGCGTCTCTCAAGAAAAACCGACAACGCGGCCACCTGGGCTTTCAGGGTACTGACTGCCAACCCCAACTCCATTCCATCATGAGAAACAAACAACCACCGCTCCAAGACTCTCCTTCCCAAGCGAATGCTCCTGCTCCTGTGTGGGAGCCCCAGGTGCTGGCTAATAGCACAATGATTGGAAATCAAAAAAGGAAGAACTCCGGACAGCCGCACACCGAGAAAATAAAATCCAAAAAGTTTATTTAAAAGCAAAAAACACTGCAATCCATACACGGCAAAAAAGGGGGGTACAGAGCTGACGCGTTTCGCACCACAACTAGTGCTTACTCATAGTTGATGAACTCACAAATGAATATCAAATATATATGCTTACAGGATGTGCATCACATGATTGTTTGATGGAAAAAGGCTGTTACCAGCAGCTGAAAACTAGGCTTAATTGGATATCAACATGTGCTGCTAGGCTAATTCTGCAGAGTGAGAGTGACCACTTTAAAAGAAGCCTGATGTTGTTTAAAGACAAACTTAGGTGAAAAAGTTATAAGACCTGATAAGGAAATCGCATAAAAATGCATAAAACTATCAAGTGTGCACACAGTGTTATGTGTACACACTTAAAGGGCCCATTCAATAGAATAGCCCAACCCAATTGCGATTTCAATGAATGTTATAGTGAAAAAAAAAAAAATATATATATCTTTTTTACGTGTGTGAAGGAACTAGTGAGATACATTTAAATAAAAGAAATATATACATAATGTTCAAAAAATGTGGAATGTATATAAACTCTCCAAAAATAAAGTCTATATATTTGTGATAGCGAATGGGTGAGGGGGTGAATAGATAGTGAGGTATGTATATAACCATTTATTGGTATTATATATATCCGCTAACCAAATCGCTGTGATGAAATCGCTAACCAAATCGCTATGATAAGGTTTGTTGAACAACACTTGCCGAAAACCACCTAGTGAGTTGAAGTTATATTTAAATACTATACTGATGATACTAATATTTAGCGGTTATATTGTGTGTCTTAAGTTATTTTAAGTTATTTTAAACGTGATTCCTGATGTGAATTTTAGTATCCAAGACTTCACTTGTATATTGTGTGGATAGGCATATTCAAAAATGAAATGAAATAAAAGATAAAAAAAGATAAATGACAAAATATATGAAATGTGAAGAAGAAAAGTGAATAGACAATCGTGCACTCTAAATGGTGTGTCTATATGTTTAATTAATCGTTTTTGTATTTATTTTTGTTTTTATTTTTATTTTGTATATCTAATGTTGTTCAATCGGGTTGATAGCCTGCATAGTGTGCTAACGGCTATATCTTCTTTCAAAGGGTTTTTAGCAAAACCTTACTCATTGGCTACTGGCAGTGTCGGTGATGAATATATGCATTTTATACAATAGTTATACATGACCAGTGACTGTAATTAATCCTTTTGAGACTTCGTAATTGTGTATCTATGGAACAATCCGTGGACCCGGGCGACCAAATTAGATAGAAGTCCCGACCAGTGTCGGTGCTTCTATAGGGCGGTAGGCTGCAGAGGCATCGCAGAAACCTCCCAATTTAATGTTATTGGGTTCTACGGGTCGTTGACAGCTGTCTATTTTAATGAACCGTCCCATGACAATTGGTGGAAACATTGAGAGGTAAGGCGGATCAATGAATTAAATGTGGCCCGTATTACACAGCCAGTGTACAACTCGAAGGATGCAAAAAACGGGTTGTCACTCTGATAGTGAGCATTATACGATAAAGCGCTTCAATTCGAAAATGTTGTGCAACCAATCACCACAGTTGTTCACAACTCTATGGACACTGCAAGTGGAGGGGTTTCAGCCAGTCCCTATCTATCTGTGTGTACACATAGCCTTACAATGTGGATTTAAAACTATTTATTCCACTAGGTCTGAGATGATACGGCTCTTTATGCATGGGATGATGTGAGACTCTATAAAGATAGAAGATTATTAGTTTGACAATAGTAATGATCATAGATAATTATATGTATATGATAAGTTTGCATCCAAATGTCAAAAACTTTGAATGCTGATGACTGCAGATGCCATGTATCCAAATAGGTAACAAAGTTGATATAAAAGGCATCAAAGGCAGTGGGTAGTGGAGATAATGTATATAAACGTATATCAATATACGCTATATATTGTCATCAGGATGCAAATAGAGTCTATGTAGAGGGAAATCAATGTGTTTGACCGACATGCATAAATAATACTATACTACGGCAATAGTAAAGCCATGGTATATATTGGCTGAAATCAGCAATGACAAAGCCGTAATTACCACCCGTTATGTCAGTAGTGGTGTCTGCTCCCTGAGGACAGCCGTCTTCCTAGTTTGCTGCACCTGTGTCGGATCTTAGTTTATCCAATGTTGATGTGTGTATGGAGCCTTCAGAGATCTAACATTTGGTGTATGCATTTGAATGAAAGTATCCCTTTAGTCTTAGTAAATAGCGTGTGTGCTTGGATATTCAGTGGAAAATATGTTTTATAAGTGACATCCAGCATATTTGGCAACTGAATAGGTCCATATATAAATGAACATTGACAACCATCATAATAGGGAAGCCAAATTTAAACACGATATACACAAAGTGTCTAGAGGATATTTTAGAAACAGTTCTCTTATCGGAATAGTGGATGTAAAGCGCATAGGGCAACTGTAAACATACTTAGTCTGAATGAAACGTAAATAGGAGTAAAGCAGTAAATATTTAAATATAGAACTCCAAAAAAAACAACCTTCATTCATAATAGTGGGAAACATCCCATTCAAAATTTAAACCAAGAGGAATTCTAGTATTTAAAATAAAAATCCAATAGACTTCACGTTTACATAGCAAACGGAATCGATCGCCTCCCCGTTTTGGAGTGGCGATTTTCTCAATACCTTGTATAAATAAACTGGAAACATCTTTTGCATGTACTAAATTCCAGTGTTTTGCAACATTGGTAGAATGATTTTTAGTGATGTCATATAGGTGATCGTACAGTCGATCCTTTAAGCGGCGAATAGTGCGCCCCACATATTGAATATGGCAACTTGTACATGTAATTACATAAACTAAAAAAGATGTATTGCAATTGATGAAGGTGGATATTTCATGCGTATTTTTGTTGGTACAAGACTGAATATTGGGGCCCTGCCTTATATGTATACAGTAGGCACAGCTCCTTTGCCCACATTTGTAATTGCCTTTAAAATGGAGCCAGTTTGGTTTGGACTGGTGTGAGAGGAAAAGGCTGGGTGAAAGGGTATTACCCAGAGTGGGAGCCCTTCGTGAAACTGTCTTGATTCCTTTGGCCAAAACTTCGTTAAATGCTGAATCACCGTATAGAACGGGAAGGTATCTCATGATGATCTTTTTTATGTGTTTAAATTCAGTACTGAATGGCGTAGAAAAGACTGGTACTGTCTCTGTAGCACGTGACGTGCTGTAGCCCTGCTTATTGCTGTTTTTTTCTTTTTTTTTTTTTTTCTTTTAGCAAGCTAGCTCTTGGGATAACACTGACAGCAGAATAGGCTTTATCTATATCAGTGTTTGAATAGCCTCTACTTGTAAACCTTGATGCCATAAGTTTGGCTTCAGTGTGGAACGTATCAGATGTACTGCAAATGCGTTTTAGTCTGAGAAACTGGCCAAAAGGGACCCCTTTGATGGTATGGCTTGGATGTGCAGAGTCTGCTCTGAGTAAAACATTACCCGCCGTGGGTTTCCTAAACAGACTAGTGATGATTTTGCCATTAACCCCTGACAGTGTGATGTCCAGAAAATCTATGGCATCGGCATTTAGTGTGCCTGTGAACCGCAAATTTAAATCGTTATCATTGAGATACATGAGCCAGGTGTCTAAGTCAGTGTGTTCGTCATTAGAAATGAACAACAGGTCATCTATGTATCGACCAAAAAAAATGGTGTCCTTTCGGCGGGGACTTTCATGTCCAAAGATGCGGGACCTCTCCCACCAGCCCATGTAAAGGTTGGCTAGGGAGGGAGAAAATTTTGCTCCCATCGAAGCCCCGCATCTCTGGAGATAAAAGTCCCCGTCGAACATGAAAAAATTGTGGGTCAAAAGATATTCTAAAGCTTGAACAATAAATTCCTGTAGTACCAAAGAGAATTTACCGGATTCTTGCAAAGCCCATGCAACAGCCTGTAACCCCAGGTGATGGGGTATGCTGGAGTATAGGCTGGTGACATCACATGTAATCCATCTGAAAGATGGTTGCCATTCAAAATCTTGTAATTTACATAGCAACTGCTTGGTGTCTCTGAGATGACCCGGCAAGTTGAAAACCAATGGTTGAAGGTGATGGTCTACCCATTCCCCAAGGCGCTCATTCAAAGAGCCTATCCCTGCCACTATCGGCCGACCTGTGAGAGGCGTAAGGCCCTTGTGTATTTTTGGTAAATGGTGAAATACTGGCATGATGGGACAGTCTGGAATGAACATTAACTTTTCAGTGTGAGAGAAAATTCCTGATGTCACTGCCCTGTCTAATAGCGTGGATAATTTTGTTTTAAATACCTGTGTGGGGTCAGTTTTAAGGCGCTGATATGTGACTGGGTCAGACAGTTGACGCACCGCTTCCTCTTTGTAAGTGATGGAATCTAAAACCACTACGCTACCCCCTTTGTCTGCGTTTTTAATAATTATGTTATTGTCTGCTGACAGTGATTTGAGGGAAGCTAGTTCTGCTTGGGTGAGATTTTGGGGTGAAGATTCCTTCCGGCAATCACGTGCAAGACGGACCAAATCCCTCTCTACTAACCGCTGGAAAAGATCTAGATCACCCCCCCGTGACTCCACAGGATAAAAGTCTGACTTTAACTTAAATGGTATATTACTATGTATATCTGTGGGATCACCAGGGGAGGGATCAGACTCCTCCAGTAGTTCTACCAAATCCTGCAGTGCACATACTTCTAAAAATTTTTTAGGTGAAGAGAGAGAAATGGACTCACCCATATCGCAGTTGTCGGGAGGAATCACGATGTCCTGTGTACTAGGTTGCAAGAAATGTTTCCTAAGGGTGAGCTTACGTGAAAATTTGTTAACATCTAATATTGTCCCAAACAGGTCAAAATGTCTATTAGGACAGAAATTTAATCCCTTAGATAAAAGGCTGACTTCTTCCGTCTTGAGGTGTCTGCTGGAAATGTTCACAACATTCAGAGTTATTTCTTGGTCTTGCCTCGTAGTGCATATTGTGTGTCCTTTGTGGTGTTGATGTCTCTTACCACCTCTCCTCGTTTTCTTATGGATGGTTTCTTCTTCTTGGTCTGTCCGGATCCATGAGGGTTTCCTGGGCTGCGTCTATTGGTTGCTCCGTCTTGTTCTGTGTGGATAGATGCAATTGTTCTGACTGGTGAAGAGTCTGACATACTATATGCCAGTGTATCGTCTCCAATATCACTTTCTTGATCTGAGAAGCTGACTTGTTTTGGTTTATTTCTGCGTGACTTCGTTTGGAAGAACTGTGGTTTCTTCCAAACATAAACCTTGTTGGTTTCATAGTCTGTTTTGTCCCGGATCATCTTACCTCGTTTCCCATCTATGACGGACTTTTCCAGTTTGTCTAGCTTACTGTTTAATCGTGCATCAGACTCTGCAAAGTCTGTGTGTGTTTGCAATGTAGCTAGATCCTTCTGAATTGCAGAAATGTCAGCTTGTAGTACTTCCATTTCTCTTTTCTTTGAAGAGACCAGAATGTTCATTAATTTAAACGAGCAGACATCCAAGGTGTCTGTCCATTCCTTCTTGTGTTGGTCGTCAAATAGATCTGAGGAAGGAAATTTCTTAATCCTTAGTCCTCTCGGTATGTGTGCCAGTGATATATATTCACTTAGGAAGTTGATGTCCCAATAAGCTCTGATTTCTCTTGCCATTAGATGTTCAAGTTTCCTAAAATGGCGAATGAGTGTGACCCCATCATCGTCCGATGATTGTAACATTTGTGTCTGTGAGGATTGTCTCAAAGGATTATTACATGATGCCGTGAGGGTTCTGCTGTACCCACCTCCCGCCGGAGGTGTAGGTGGAATGGTGTTGTCCATTGCTTTCAGTGATGTAAAGATGGATTTTATGACTCCCAGATAAACACTGATTGTGGGAGATGGTTTTTTGAGGCAAAAAAATCGCTGATGTAAGGAATGTCCGAGCTGGTAGAGGAATTGAGCAAAGTCCAGAGATTTTTGTGCAGATGAGAAACAAACAACCACCGCTCCAAGACTCTCCTTCCCAAGCGAATGCTCCTGCTCCTGTGTGGGAGCCCCAGGTGCTGGCTAATAGCACAATGATTGGAAATCAAAAAAGGAAGAACTCCGGACAGCCGCACACCGAGAAAATAAAATCCAAAAAGTTTATTTAAAAGCAAAAAACACTGCAATCCATACACGGCAAAAAAGGGGGGTACAGAGCTGACGCGTTTCGCACCACAACTAGTGCTTACTCATAGCTGATGAACTCACAAATGAATATCAAATATATATGCTTACAGGATGTGCATCACATGATTGTTTGATGGAAAAAGGCTGTTACCAGCAGCTGAAAACTAGGCTTAATTGGATATCAACATGTGCTGCTAGGCTAATTCTGCAGAGTGAGAGTGACCACTTTAAAAGAAGCCTGATGTTGTTTAAAGACAAACTTAGGTGAAAAAGTTATAAGACCTGATAAGGAAATCGCATAAAAATGCATAAAACTATCAAGTGTGCACACAGTGTTATGTGTACACACTTAAAGGGCCCATTCAATAGAATAGCCCAACCCAATTGCGATTTCAATGAATGTTATAGTGAAAAAAAAAAATAAATATATATATCTTTTTTACGTGTGTGAAGGAACTAGTGAGATACATTTAAATAAAAGAAATATATACATAATGTTCAAAAAATGTGGAATGTATATAAACTCTCCAAAAATAAAGTCTATATATTTGTGATAGCGAATGGGTGAGGGGGTGAATAGATAGTGAGGTATGTATATAACCATTTATTGGTATTATATATATCCGCTAACCAAATCGCTGTGATGAAATCGCTAACCAAATCGCTATGATAAGGTTTGTTGAACAACACTTGCCGAAAACCACCTAGTGAGTCGAAGTTATATTTAAATACTATACTGATGATACTAATATTTAGCGGTTATATTGTGTGTCTTAAGTTATTTTAAGTTATTTTAAACGTGATTCCTGATGTGAATTTTAGTATCCAAGACTTCACTTGTATATTGTGTGGATAGGCATATTCAAAAATGAAATGAAATAAAAGATAAAAAAAAGATAAATGACAAAATATATGAAATGTGAAGAAGAAAAGTGAATAGACAATCGTGCACTCTAAATGGTGTGTCTATATGTTTAATTAATCGTTTTTGTATTTATTTTTGTTTTTATTTTTATTTTGTATATCTAATGTTGTTCAATCGGGTTGATAGCCTGCATAGTGTGCTAACGGCTATATCTTCTTTCAAAGGGTTTTTAGCAAAACCTTACTCATTGGCTACTGGCAGTGTCGGTGATAAATATATGCATTTTATACAATAGTTATACATGACCAGTGACTGTAATTAATCCTATTGAGACTTCGTAATTGTGTATCTATGGAACAATCCGTGGACCCGGGCGACCAAATTAGATAGAAGTCCCGACCAGTGTCGGTGCTTCTATGGGGCGGCGGGCTGCAGAGGCATCGCAGAAACCTCCTAATTTAATGTTATTGGGTTCTACGGGCCGCTGACAGCTGTCTATTTTAATGAACCGTCCCATGACAATTGGTGGACACATTGAGAGGTAAGGCGGATCAATGAATTAAATGTGGCCCGTATTACACAGCCAGTGTACAACTCGAAGGATGCAAAAAACGGGTTGTCACTCTGATAGTGAGCATTATACGATAAAGCGCTTCAATTCGAAAATGTTGTGCAACCAATCACCACAGTTGTTCACAACTCTATGGACACTGCAAGTGGAGGGGTTTCAGCCAGTCCCTATCTATCTGTGTGTACACATAGCCTTACAATGTGGATTTAAAACGATTTATTCCACTAGGTCTGAGATGATACGGCTCTTATGCATGGGATGATGTGAGACTCTATAAAGATAGAAGATTATTAGTTTGACAATAGTAATGATCATAGATAATTATATGTATATGATAAGTTTGCATCCAAATGTCAAAAACTTTGAATGCTGATGACTGCAGATGCCATGTATCCAAATAGGTAACAAAGTTGATATAAAAGGCATCAAAGGCAGTGGGTAGTGGAGATAATGTATATAAACGTATATCAATATACGCTATATATTGTCATCAGGATGCAAATAGAGTCTATGTAGAGGGAAATCAATGTGTTTGACCGACATGCATAAATAATACTATACTACGGCAATAGTAAAGCCATGGTATATATTGGCTGAAATCAGCAATGATAAAGCCGTAATTACCACCCGTTATGTCAGTAGTGGTGTCTGCTCCCTGAGGACAGCCGTCTTCCTAGTTTGCTGCACCTGTGTCGGATCTTAGTTTATCCAATGTTGATGTGTGTATGGAGCCTTCAGAGATCTAACATTTGGTGTATGCATTTGAATGAAAGTATCCCTTTAGTCTTAGTAAATAGCGTGTGTGCTTGGATATTCAGTGGAAAATATGTTTTATAAGTGACATCCAGCATATTTGGCAACTGAATAGGTCCATATATAAATGAACATTGACAACCATCATAATAGGGAAGCCAAATTTAAACACGATATACACAAAGTGTCTAGAGGATATTTTAGAAACAGTTCTCTTATCGGAATAGTGGATGTAAAGCGCATAGGGCAACTGTAAACATACTTAGTCTGAATGAAACGTAAATAGGAGTAAAGCAGTAAATATTTAAATATAGAACTCCAAAAAAACAACCTTCATTCATAATAGTGGGAAACATCCCATTCAAAATTTAAACCAAGAGGAATTCTAGTATTTAAAATAAAAATCCAATAGACTTCACGTTTACATAGCAAACGGAATCGATCGCCTCCCCGTTTTGGAGTGGCGATTTTCTCAATACCTTGAATATGCCTATCCACACAATATACAAGTGAAGTCTTGGATACTAAAATTCACATCAGGAATCACGTTTAAAATAACTTAAAATAACTTAAGACACACAATATAACCGCTAAATATTAGTATCATCAGTATAGTATTTAAATATAACTTCAACTCACTAGGTGGTTTTCGGCAAGTGTTGTTCAACAAACCTTATCATAGCGATTTGGTTAGCGATTTCATCACAGCGATTTGGTTAGCGGATATATATAATACCAATAAATGGTTATATACATACCTCACTATCTATTCACCCCCTCACCCATTCGCTATCACAAATATATAGACTTTATTTTTGGAGAGTTTATATACATTCCACATTTTTTGAACATTATGTATATATTTCTTTTATTTAAATGTATCTCACTAGTTCCTTCACACACGTAAAAAAGATATATATATTTTTTTTTTTTTTTTTCACTATAACATTCATTGAAATCGCAATTGGGTTGGGCTATTCTATTGAATGGGCCCTTTAAGTGTGTACACATAACACTGTGTGCACACTTGATAGTTTTATGCATTTTTATGCGATTTCCTTATCAGGTCTTATAACTTTTTCACCTAAGTTTGTCTTTAAACAACATCAGGCTTCTTTTAAAGTGGTCACTCTCACTCTGCAGAATTAGCCTAGCAGCACATGTTGATATCCAATTAAGCCTAGTTTTCAGCTGCTGGTAACAGCCTTTTTCCATCAAACAATCATGTGATGCACATCCTGTAAGCATATATATTTGATATTCATTTGTGAGTTCATCAACTATGAGTAAGCACTAGTTGTGGTGCGAAACGCGTCAGCTCTGTACCCCCCTTTTTTGCCGTGTATGGATTGCAGTGTTTTTTGCTTTTAAATAAACTTTTTGGATTTTATTTTCTCGGTGTGCTGCTGTCCGGAGTTCTTCCTTTTTTGATTTCCATTCCATCATGGAGGAACTCCAGGATCAAAGTTATTTCCTGGGGTGGGAATCCCCTCGCTAGGCACCAGGAATTAAAACGTTTCCACGTTTTAAAGTAAATTGCCCTAGTAGTCACCTTGCGACTGTCTAGGAGAGTTGAGACCAGCTTGTCAGATAGTCCCTTCCCTTTCAGGATTTGCTCCTCAGTAACCACCCTGTTAGATTGAGGTGCTCTATGTTTGGATGCTGAAGAGGTCCCGGGTTAGGAGATCTTTCTGAAGTGGAAGGATCCAGTGGGGTTCCACCGCCATCCTCTGTATTGTTGCAAACCAAGCCCTCTTGGGCCAGAAGGGAGCCACTAGAATCATACTTGTGAACTCCCTTTGTAGCTTCTTCAGAACCAGAGGGATCATCTGAAAGGGGGGAAAAGCATAGCACAGGTGGAATTTCCACGGTTGTGCCAGCGCATCCAAGCCCTTTGATTGGTCTTGTCTGCTTAGTGAAAAGAAGGCCTTCACCTTCTTGTTGTTCTGGGAAGCAAACAAGTCTATCTGAGGTGATCCCCATTTTTCTGTTAGCTTTTGAAAAACCTCTGGGTTCAGACTCCATTCTGAATCTAGAATCCTTTCCCCCTTCAAATGTACCGCTGTTAGCGATTTCAGGTTGTATTCCGCCCGGGACAGAATCTGACTGGCCAAGGATAGAAAAACATTGTTTCTTGTGCTGCCCTGCCTTGTTATGTAAGATACTGCCGTGGCATTGTCTGATAAGACCTGGATATGGTGGCCCAGAACTACTCTTTCGAAGGCCCATAACCCCAAAAGGATAGACCTTAGCTCCCTCCAATTGGAGGATCTCCTGGCTTCCTCGACTGTCCAGTTCCCCTGGGCCATCTGCCCTTCCAGGTGGGCACCCCACCCCCAGGAGCTGGCATCCATAGTTAGTCTCTTGTCTACAGGGAAGCACCAAAGTAGACCTTTGTCGAGGTTTGAGCGATTCCTCCACCACCAGAGTTTCCTCTGGACATGAGGAGGTATCCTTAACAGTTTCTCCAGGGACTCTCAATAGGACCAATTTTTTAGTATTGCCTGCTGGAGGTCCCTTGCATGGAGACGCGCCCATTGTACCGCTGGAATAGATGCAGTGAGGAGACCTAGGACTGACATAGCTATCCTGATAGATATCTGCAGTTTTGTCTGCGTCTTTTTTACAGCATTCTGCAATTTCTCTATCTTCTCCTCCGGGAGAAAGATCCTCTCCTGTCTGGAGTCGATGGTATATCCCAGGAATTTTAGGGACTGAGAAGGGATCAAGTTTGATTTCTCCCTGTTTAAGATCCAGTCGAGATCCTCCAGGTGTCCCCTTGTCCTTACCAGGTCCCTCTCTAGTAGATTTCTTGTGTTGGAGAATATAAGGAGGTCGTCCAAGTATGGAACAATCGATATTCACTCCAACCTTAGGGGGACTAGGGCTTCCGCCAGAACTTTTATAAATATCCTCGGGGATGAGGACAGCCCAAAGGGGAAAGCTCGGAACTGGAGATGTATGACCGAGTTTTCTATACTGACCGCAAACCTTACATGTTTCTGCGATGGTATGGCTATGGGCACATGAAGGTAAGCATCCCTTAGGTCTATGGAAGCCATAAAACAGTCTTGGGACAGGAGACTTTTTACCAAGAAGATTGTATCCATCTTGAACCTCTTGTACCTGATGGACTTGTTAAGAACCTTCAGATTCAGAATCATTCTGAATTTTCCTGATGGCTTCTTTACAAGGAATACATGTGAATAACACCCCAGTCCTAACTCCTCGGGAGGGACGTACGTGATCACTCTCTGCTGGATCAACTCCTGTAAAATTTAAACCATGGCCACTGATTTCTCTGGGTCTCGGGGAGTCTGAGTCAAATAAAATCGAACGGGTGGGGTGTGAGAAAATTCCAGTCCGTAACCCTCCTTTATTATTCCGAGAATAAACGGACTGGATGTTACTGACTTCCACTGGGGGAAGAAGGCTAGTAGCCTTGCTCCCACAGTTAGAAGATAGTCATTGGGTCTTTGTATTTGGAGCAGGGGGGGCGGAACAAGACACCTGACTTACCCCTCCCTCTCTGTGGCCTCCAGGGTCTTTTGTATCCAGTTTCCTTTGTTTCCGGGGTTTTCCGAAAAGGACAAAAATTCTTGCTACCCTGAGGGGTTAGCTTTTTCTTGACCGGAAAGGCCTTCTTTTTGTCGGCCGTTCTGTCGAGAATAGCTTCCAGGTCAGGGCCAAAGACTAAATCTCCCTCAAACGGAAGACCGCATAATTTAGTCTTTGAGGCTGTATCCCCGGTCCAGGTTTTAACCCATAATGCCCTACGGGCTGAGTTTATAAGTGCTGAAGACCTGGCCGACATCTTTATAGACTCGGCCGATGAATCTGCCATATACCCCACCGCTTTTAATAGAACGGGTAAGGTATCAAGCAGATCTTTTCGAGGCGTACCAGCCTCGATATGGGCTCTTAACTGGTCTAGCCAGTGTTCCAGGTTTCTGGCAACCACTGTGGAAGCCATGGCCGGTTTTAAATTTGAGAGGGTTGAGCCCCAAGCCTTTCTTAGGAGGGAGTCTGCCCTCTTGTCCATGGCATCCTTTAGGATGCCCATGTCCTCAAACGCCAGGTCGGTATTTCTTGATACCTGAGAGAACGCTGCATCAAGTTTGGGTTTTTTATTCCAAAGTTGAGAGCTATCCTCTTCAAAGGGGAATCTGCGCTTTGAGTGATCTAGAAAAGAAGGGGGCCCTCTCTGGGTCCTTCCATTCTTTTTTGATTATCTAGGACAGACAGCTATGCACCGGGAACACCCTGTGCTTCACCTCACCCATACCAAAAAATATTTTATCATGTAACGATAACTGGGTCTTGTCCTCTGTTTCATAGTTTCATAGTTAGTAAGGTTGAATAAAGACATCAGTCCATCCAGTTCAACCTGAGCGAATGTCTACAATTGTCCCCATCCCTGTACGTTGCACACTCACATCAGTCCCTACCCTCAAGGAGCCCACAATCTAAGATCCCAATTCATATACTAGGGACAATTTTTGGACAGAAGCCAATTAACCTACCTGCATGTCTTTGGATTGTGGGAGGAAACTGGAGTACCCAGAGGAAACCCACGCAGGCACAGGGAGAACATGCAAACTCCAGACAGGAAGTGTCGTGGTTGGGATTCGAACCAGCGACCCTTCTTACTGCTAGGTGAGAGTGCTAACCACTACACCACTGTGCTGCCCACCTGCTCTGTAATATTAAGAGTCACGTGGATGGTTTTTAGGAGATCATCCACATCCTCTAAGGACAATTTGTATCTGGATGAAGAGCCGGAAGCTTCCTTTCCTTCATCTACCTCTTCCTCAGAACCTGAGGACCCGCTACACCCTTCATCCTCTGAGTCGCTGCCCCCTCTGGATGCAGAAACTGAGGAGTGAGAATGGGGTACTGTGCTGCCGGCAGTTGGACGCCTATCTAGATAGGACCGAAAGGTCTCAAAGGTGTCCATCAGTTCTTTGCGAAAAGAACTAAACAGTTTCCCCTGCTGAGATGCAGCAGAAGTAGCGGTCTCCTCCTTAACTAAATCACTTATGCAGGATCTGCACAAAGTTTTAGTCCAGGATTCTCTAAGCACATTCTTACAGACTGGGCATCTCCTTTTGTTAGGAGGTGAGACATGTTTAGTTTTTTTCTTTGCTTTCTGAAATACACCAACACAAACATCTCAGTTTAACATTCAAAAAAGATATGCTGACAGAGAGGAAAACAACCCTAAATTCCCTCTGCTTACAGCCAAGTGAATCTCCCCACAGACTCACTTAAACACCCAAAAACATTCTTCCTAAACTGTCATTAGGAACAGAATGCTGCAGGCTCCCTGTACTAGGAAGGGTAAAACATCCTGGCCCAAGGGTAAATCTGGGGACCCCTGTCCCTGCTTACCTGAGCCTGGCTGACTGAAGTGGCTCCTGCACCTGCCACCGCCGCTTGATCCTCCTCCATTGTCAGCGGGATCCATAGCGTCGAATGCCCCTTTTTATTTGAATTTCTGCGGCCCTGCCACCGGAATGATGTCAGCCGTAAGCGACCGTCCCCTCTCTCTGCGTTCCAGCGGCCGGAACCGGAAGCCGCATCGCACCGTCGAAGGTTGTTAAAGGGGGCTTCCAGATTCTGATAAGCCCCCCGCCCGCAGACCCCCACAACTAATGGCCAGGGTTGTGGGGAAGAGACCCTTGTCCTCATCAACATGGGGACAAGGTGCTTTGGGGGTCTCAGACCCCCAAAGCATCCTCCCAATGTTGAGGGCATGTGGCCTGGTACGGTTCAGGAGGGAGAGGGGCCGCTCTCGTCCCCCCTCTTTTCCTGCGGCCTGCCAGGTTGCGTGCTCGGATAAGGGTCTGGTATGGATTTTGAAGGGGACCCCACGCCATTTCTTTTTGGCTGGGGTCCCCCTTAATATCCATAGCAGACCTGAAGGGCCTGGTTATTGAATTTGGGGGGACCCCCATGCTTTTATTTTTTTATTTTTTTATCAACGACTTTTTTTTAACAATGGCTTTCAATGAATGACTGTTCTCTGTGTTACGGGAGCCGTCAATTCATTAGCCACGAGTGATTTTAAATAGCTTTTTTTCCTGCAAAAATTACACTTTTTGCAGGGACAGTTCTAAGCACAGGAAACATGCCCCCCTTCACAGGCATACTATAGACACCCCCCAGATGTGATACTGCAATGCTGTACTAACAGCACGCACACACTAATCCCCAGAATCATAGCACATAATGTCAGCAGTCAGCAGCACATAACACTGACACTGACGCTGGAACACAACACAATATGCGAGGCCGCCGGCGCGGCGGCCTTTTATACTGTGGGGCGTGTACTAAACCCCCTGAGCTATAATTGGCCACAGGCATCCTGCCTGTGGCCAATTATTGCTCTCCTCGCCGCTGGCTATTTGATTGGCCAAGCCTGCGGGTCACAGTGCATGCTTGGCCAATCATCACCCAGCAATGCACTGCAACTGGCGCAGTGCATTGCGGGCCGCCCAGATAGTTCTAGGCTCGCCAAGCGGGCGAACGCCCGATGTTCGAGTCGAACACCGGGCCCATCCCTAGTGAAAAGGTGGGCCGGTTGTTGTCCCTATTGGTCAAGACAAATTTGTCTCCCTCTTTGGTCCTGGCGGTCAGGACCCGACAGGGAGAGATCTCGTCTGACCCTATGAACATAATGAAAACATTTAGCCTGGGTTCACACTATTGCGAATTTGCAGCGGTGGAAAATACTGCGAATTCGCAGGACATTTGAAAACCCATTGTTTTCAATGGGGCACGTTCACACATGTCCGGTGCATGCGCACTGCGCATTGCAGTAAAACCGCCACCGACTTTGGTGCGGGGCGGATCAGGTGCGAATTCAGGCCCATTATCTTCTATGGGCATGCATCTGATTCGCATCTGGCTTGCACATAACAGGTTTATCTAGGGATGGATGAGTCCCTAAAAAAAATGCTTAATCTTAGAATTTCTAAGGTTAGTAATATGACATACACCACAAATGTGAGATAAAAAAAGTTTTATTTCTCATTGCCAAAATTACATACAACACTTTTCATACAGCACACTTAGCATTATATTATCATGCCTTTACATCAAGAAAACAAATACATATTTATTTTTAGTCAATAGAATTCATCTGCCAAGGCACCTCCCCAGCTGGTGACAAAAAAAAATCTTAAATTCTTCTCTAATAAGTGTACCAGTAGTGCTGCCCCTAGGAATATTGAAATGTGCTGCCTCCATGTTATGGCTCAGGGAATCTTCAAAAAGAAAGCCATCTCGTTCACGCACATAGTTGTGCAGGGCACAGGCAGCTTTAATTGCACTGATCGCATGATCAATACTGAGGTTAATAGAGGTATGCATGAATCTCCACTTATTGCAAAGAATTCCAAATGCACATTCTACTCTCGTCGTGCCCTAGTCAGCCTATGATTGAACACTCTTTTTTCAGTTGTCAGAGAGCGACTTGAATAAGGCCTGAGCATGTTCTGGGACAGTGCGAAAGCTTCATCTCCGACAAATACATGTGGGAGGAGAGGCTCTGTAGTCCCTGGCAGGGGAGAATTATTGGGCAAGTCTAGTGTATTGTCACGCAGCATGCGGCCAAATGAGGAATGTGAGAATACACTAGAATCTGAGCTGCTGCCATAAGAACCTACATCAACATTAATAAATTTATAATTTGCGTCTGCCACTGCCATTAATACCAACGAAAAATATTTTTTACAATTAAAAAATTGGCTGCCACTAGCTGGAGGCTTGAGGATGCGTACATGTTTGCCATCAATGGCTCCAGGACAGTTGGGGAATTTGCATCTCTCCCAGAATAGGTCTGCTATCATCAGCCATTCTTCTTGTTTGGGCTTCTTCATAACAATGTCCTTCAGTTCTTCCCATATGACTAGGCAGGTAGCATGAACAATGCCACTAATCGTTGATTTTCCAACCTTGAATTCATAGTGCAAACTTCCAAAGGAATTCCCTGTTGCTAAGTACCTAAAAAAAAAAATGTCATAATGTTGTTATATATTTTTCAGTGCACTACTTACAGACAAGATGGCGTAGCATACGTGATGCTTACAGAAAATACATGAGGCACCTCAGAGAAACAAGGAGTGGCTCGGGGGCAGCGCCTAGGGTACCCTATATGTATGCTAGGGACTTGGATTTTCTACAACCCATTGTGGAGATGAGGGAGTAAGTTTTCATGTACATCATCTATGTAACAATCTGGTAATCATCAATATGCCGAGATCATTTTTTACATTTTTACAATATAAAACAGGACAGAATCTAGTTGGGAGGAGCAAGATGTTTTGGAGGAAGAACCAGAACAACAAACAGAGGAGGAAGCACCCATTGATATTCCAGAAGACACAGAGGATTTAGCACTAATCCAAACATCTTCCAGTCTCTGGGAAACTAATCCAGAGGAACAATGTTCAGGGGCAGAGGAGGCTGTCCCTGGGCCATCCTCTGCTCCTGCACACATTGGTCAGCCTGGCCACGGAGGTGCCCAGCACTATCCCAACCTGTCCTAAGTGAGCGCTTGTTAGACATGTTAAAAAACATGACCGCAAAGGTGGATGCATTTTTATGTCCCGATACAATCCTGGCACTCAGTTTTGTACCACTAATTAAAAAGGTACCCCCAGAGCGTTACTATGAAATGCGAAAAAATATAGAAAAAATGCTGCACTCCTTCTCCTAGCCACAGCAGGAACCTGCATTTAACTACCCAAATGTGCCCCAACCAAGACCTCCCCATAACTACCCAACATACACGCACTACCCTGAGCAGCAACACCATCCTTACCCCTATAATCCACCATCATATCCCTCAAGTTATGACAAGCCAATCTCCAGATATGAAGTGCCACACAGTAACCTTCCCTATCCCATCCCCACTTCCTTCAATTAGGGCCCCCCCCAAACTCAGGGTATGTATGTGCAAAGTCAACATGGGGAGGCTAGGCCTGCTCCCCACACTGACAGTGATGACCCAAAAAAATGGCATATGGGTCCTCATTTCAACAAAGAACAAGCCACTGGCCTTTTAATTTAACCGTAACAATTGTCTGAGCCAAAAATGCTAAACAAAGCTGCGTGGCATCACCACCACCCACAAAGCAACTTGTCACTAGGAATTTTGGGCCAAGGTATTTGGGGGGTAAAATATCCACCAAAAAAATGGCATATGACCTGGCTAACACCAGGAGGGGGTGCTAGCTGAAGCTCATTTTGTGCCCTTTAGGCTGCGTGCTGAAATAATGTACAGTTTGTATTTTCGGGGGGGGGGGGGGGGGGGCAACGCTTATTAGTTACAATAATCTTAGAATTACATAATCACACATAGGTTAGACTGGATGGACTTGTGTCTTGCAAATATAAAACACACTATACATCAATGGCTACAAATTAAGTATGGTTTGGCAGAAACAGTACTCACCTACTAATTGACATGCGTGTGAAATTGAAAAATTTCTGTTCATGCCCACGGAGGTTCCCATACAAGATCATGAACTGGCCTCTCTCTTCACGATATGCAATGATGGGATGAACCCAGTATCTTCTTCTTCTCCTCATCCTTCTCCTATTCTCTTCTTCAAGCAAGATTGCTGCTGTTGCAGCAACAACTGTTGGCATTATCATTGGCAGAGCAGCACACATCTTGCAAAGAAACACACAAAACACAGGTACAGACTGCTGGACAACCAGGAAGTGTACACAGACCTACCAGGTTTTATAAGCAGCCAGACAATCAGCAAAAAAGCTTGCTCAGCACAAAATTAGCAACTCAAATTAGGCAGGAAGGGTTACTAATGAATTTGCAGCTGATGCGCACCTAAAACGTGTACAATCCGCAGAACAGCCCACGTTTCACTGCACAGTCACGCAGGGCCTTAAATTCGCACCGCACTAGTCTGAACCCAGGCTAATTCTGGAATTGCTGCACCTTTTCTCTTCTTTCCCTAGGTGGCACTGTAGCTGGTGACAGTAGATTGATAAGGGCTTTGCAAGGTCATATTATAAATGGATGGGGGTCTCAGCCAATAGGTGAGCCTATTTGGGTGGAGTCAGGTGATTGAGGTTCTGTGCCACCTGCTAGGCTGTCTGGATGGACGTGTGTTATGTCTCTCCGGGCTGCTACTCTGGAAGCCTGAGGCTTATCCCGGGGACACATGGATGCTAGGCTGCCTGAGGCCTATCCAGGAGCAGGAGAAGCAGCATAGGGTTGGGACTGCAGGATTGGAATCCAACTGAGTTGTGAAGGTCCAGCCGGACAGGGAACCAGTTGTGGTCGGAGGTAAAAGGAAAGCAGTCGCCACTAAGGGACCATCCACCTTATTACCGGAGACTACTGTGAGTAAGCTTGAGCAAGTACCAGAACAGTCTTCTCACCAGCTGGGGACAGTAAAGAAGTGGGAAATCTCCAGCGAGTGCCAAGCCAGGGACACAGCAGGATAGCAGGGGTGATGCTTGAGTAGTGTACAGTGGGATAGTTGTGGAAGAGCTCAGGAGATCCAGTGATGATTGGATTGGGAAGTCTAGTGAGAGACTGGGAGCTCAGTGAGTGAAGATCTACAGTGGGATACTGTGAGACAAGAGAAGAACTATTCTGTGTTACCAAGCGTTATGTGCAAATACCCTAAGTGACTGTTACAAGTTTAGTTGCCATAGGAGATGGCGGTCCTACCTATACAGATGTGGCATCCGGCTGGAGGCCTTTCCCTGTATAGCTGTCTTCCTATAGAAGTCTCAGAGTCTGTCAATTATCATTGCATCTACCTAAGGGTGTCCTTGCCCTAACCCGCTCTCCCACAGTTCTTGTTAAGAGACAATGAATCTCTTGCTCGCATTCAAAAAATGACTGGCGCCCATCATTTCATCTTGCATTCCAAATTTGAGCGGTGTGTCACACCCCATAATGCACTGCATTATCGCAGTGCATTGCTGGCTGATGATTGGTCAAGCATTCACTATGACCCGCATGCTTTGGCCAATCACAGCGCCGTAAGCAAAGAAAACCATAATTGGCCAAAGGCAGGGTGCCTTTGGCCAATTATGGCTCAGCAAGTTAAGTCCACGCCCCACATTATATAAGGCCGCCTGAACGTTGGCCTTGTGTAGTGTGTTGCTGGCGGAGAGAGAGAGTGTGTGTCATTTCATTTACTTTGAGCAGGCAGTTTATTCAGTTAGCTAGATCTCACTGCAGACCGTTCCTGCTGTACTGTTTCTAATCTACTTCAGGCAGGCAGTTGATTCAGTTACCTGCAGTGTATTTAATATATATATATATATATATATATATATATATATATATTTATGGTCGGAGCCCTCGGTCCTGAAAGATATGGAAGAGCAAACATAAACACACCACAAAACAGACAACATAAATAGACCTGAAGTGTGCCCTGGCCTGCCGTGAGGTAAGCCCTGGTGAGCTGAGCGGTGAGCCCCGTTAGGCTAGGAGAATAGTTAAGAAAGGGCGCTTACCTTAAGAAGTAATGGCTGTTTCTGTAGAGAAATGTGTTTGGAGTATTCTGAGAAGGGGAATGGGTGGGTGGGTACGGCGCACTGAAACCGACACCGGACGTTTGTGGATGGTCTGGTATATATACCCTCCGGGCTCCTCCCATAATTGCAGGCCACCATACTGGCCTTCCTATTTATGGTCGGAGCCCTCGGTCCTGAAAGATATGGAAGAGCAAACATAAACACACCACAAAACAGACAACATAAATAGACCTGAAGTGTGCCCTGGCCTGCCGTGAGGTAAGCCCTGGTGAGCTGAGCGGTGAGCCCCGTTAGGCTAGGAGAATAGTTAAGAAAGGGCGCAAAAGACTTGGTTAGGGAGGTAATAGTTTATTTATGTAAGGTAAACACTACAAGGCAAGGTTGTTGAAAGCCCGGGACATTTCGGATTGTGGATCGGGAATGTATCGGGCGAAGCAGGTGGACTTCCACCGGCCCATCTTCCTGATCGCGTGATCCGAGACTTCGTTGCGTGAGGCTGCTGATGCAGCTCCAATGCGAAAGAAAGTCCTGAGAACCGAGTGGGGTCAAGGCCTAGACTGCGAAGGAGGATCCTGACGTGAATGACAAATTGATTGCTGCTAAGGGGTCTAACCGGAAATGGTAATAACGGGCTATTTGGTGAGGGATCAGGTAGATGTGCTAGTAACTGATCTAAAGCGGCCACGGGGCACCAGGCATTGAGGGTTTCGGAAAGCTAGGTGTCAGCCCCTGGGCCAGACTGTTGCGTTTTAGATGCTTCTAGGTGTAGGATGAAGAATGTTTGATGACGTATAAGGTGCCGCCTGCGTAGCGTCTAGCAGCTTTGGCCGGAGACTGAAAATTCGCTGGGGCGTAAGAAGCCGTAGAAGGCCAGGTATGTGGTTGCCTGGATGACAAGGCTGGGAAGTAAGCCTAGCGGGGAACGAGAGAGAATGACTGACATGTCCCAAAAAATGGCACTGGATACTGGAAGACGTTTGCTGTTGATCTGCGGCTGTCGTTTGAGAATGCCGTGCAGGATTGCCTTGGCTGCGTGGGAGGCGAACAAGGATGGTTTGGAAGGGTCTAGCAAAGAAATGAAATGCTGGATAACGGCAAGATGGAGTTTGATGGTGTTGTGCGGTAACGCTAGTTGTGTGTGGCAGTATAAAATAAAGGCCAGGATATGGTGGAGGCCCCCTGGTGCCCCCCCCCGGGGTTTGCGTCTAGAAACCAGTGGTACGTTTTCCAGGCAGCGTGATAGGCTTACAGCGTGTTATGTGACAACGAAAGGTTAATTAGACTGGTGGCGCTGTGAAGGTATTGTCTCCGTGCAGGGTTAGTTGAGACCAGTGCGGGATAGCGGATATGGTCGGGTCGGCTCCAGGCTCCTGCGAAAAGAATGCTGGAAAATTAAAGCAAGACAGAGCGTCGGCTGAGGTATTGCATTTGCCTGGGATGTGGATGCAGAGGACATTAAACTGGTGCAGAAGGGACAGTTGAACTAGCCTGTGCAGGAAGGCCATTATGGCCACAGACTTGGAGTGGCCTAAATTTATGATGCTGGCTGTGGCCTGATTGTCTGTGGTGAGTATCACTGTTTGACCTGCCCAGTTACCTCCCCAGGTTTGTGCTGCTGCCACTATTGGGTACAGCTCAAATAACGAAGAGGATTGGCTGAAACCGGGGATTGCCAAAATTACTGGCGGCCATGGACCAGCAAACCAGTGGGGGCCAAAAAAATGGCTGCGAAGCCAGTGGAGGCAGCGGCGTCAGTGACTATCTGGGGAGAAGAGGGAGATGCTGATGGTATGAACATGGAAATGCCATTCCAATCTGCTAGGAAGTTGTCCCACATGGTGAGATCGGCTATTGCTGCCTGGTCTAGCTTGAAGATCTGGTCTGGGTCTAGAATTTGCGTGAGAAAGACCAGGAGATGAGAGACGAAAGAACGTCCCTGAGGGATGATTCTTACAGCAAAATTTAACATCCCAAGTAAACCCTGGAGTTGCTTCCTGGTGCACCCCTGGGTAGTCGTGAAGGTATGAATAACCTCCCTGATGGTGGTTAACTTGTCGGGTGGTAGGCTGGCCTGCATGGCCCGAATATCCAGTATGATACCTAAGAAGGTGATGCGTTGTGCTGGGCCTTCTACCTTCTTTTCTGCAATGGGTATGTTGAGGTTGGAAAAGACCTCCCTTAGACTCTTTAGGTCTACTGGGGGTTCACCAGGGTTTCCGATGAGCAAGAAATCGTCCAGGTAATGGATCACTTTCTGACAGGACGCGTGGTGTGGGGGGATCCAGGACAGGGACTGTGCGAATGTGTCGAAGAGCCGCGGCTTGGTGTCTTGGAGCCGAAGGTTAGCTTTGTGGCGAAGTAACACTGACCTTTCCGCTTGACTCCGTGCCATCACCACGGGCATGGCTGGATTGGTAGCAGCTTGAAAGCGTCCGCGACGTCTGCTTTGGGCAGCCAGGCGCCCGCACCGACGCTCAGGATGGTTTGGATAGCGAGGTCGACAGAGGAGTATTTGAGGGGAAATTCCTCTGAGGGTATGATGGAAATTAAACTAGGTGTGTGAGAAAAATGAGGCGCGGACAAACCATAGATTAGACGGAGTTTATTGGAAAACTTCCTTTGACGAGCCTGATAGGGCTAACTCTCCAAACAGAAAATGGTGGGTGTGAAAAAGGGCCGATCATGTACCCCCGGTCAAGTTCACTTTTAGGCAAGGTGCTGATGGCTTCCTCGTCGATGGCTGCTGACAGCAGATTTTTGCACTCGTGGGAGGTGTCGGGAGTGCGATAAACCCCGTGTGAAAGCCTATGGTGAAACAAAAAGGGGGGAGAAAGATGGTCTGAGCCTGTTCGGGGGAAGGACCAGTTGGTGACCTTACTGACCTAGAAGGGTGAAAAGGGATAGAGAAAACGTATGAGTAGCCGTGTTGCTACTGGCGATGATGGGCGTTATGCCAAAGCAGCAAGACGTATGAGTAGTCGTGTTGCTACTGGAGGTGACGGGCGTTTATGCCAAATGCGGCAAGACGTATAGGTAGCCGTGTTGCTACTGGAGATGACGGGCGTTATGCCAAATGCAGCAAGACGCATGAGTAGCCAAGTTGCTACTGGAGATGATGGGCGTTATGCCAAATGCAGCAAGACGTATGAGTAGCCGTGTTGCTACTGGAGATGACGGGCGTTATGCCCAAATGCAGCAAGACGTACTAGTAGCTGTGTTGCTACTGGAGATAGGCGTTATGCCAAATGCAGCAAGACGTATGAGTAGCCGTGTTGTTACTGGCGATGACGGGCGTTATGCCAAATGGAGCAAGACGTACGAGTAGCCGTGTTGTTACTGGAGATGACGGGCGTTATTCCAAATGGAGCATAACGTACGGGTAAATATAAACAGAAAATGCAGCGCTGGATAGTGGAAAAACTGTAAGTTACCAGTTAACGTGACCCAAATTAATTAATAAAAATAATAATAATTCAAACAAAATGCATAACCAATTGATATGAATAACCCAAAATGATTGGTGAAATAAACGTTCAAACAAAGTTCATACTAAATCGATGAGAAACGTACGAGTAGCCGTGTTGCAACTGGAGATGATTGGCGTTATGCCAATGTAGCAAGACGTATGAGTAGCCGTGTTGCTACTGGAGATGACGGGCGTTATTCCAAATGCAGCAAGACGTACGAGTAGCTGTGTTGCTACTGGAGATAGGCGTTATGCCAAGTGCAGCAAGACGTATGAGTAGCCAAGTTGCTACTGGAGATGACGGGCGTTATTCCAAATGCAGCAAGACGTACGAGTAGCCGTGTCGCTACTGGAGATGACGGGTGTTATGCCCAAATGCAGCAAGACGTACGAGTAGCCGTGTTGCTACTGGAGATGATGGGCATTATGCCAAATGCGGCAAGATGTATGAGTAGCCGAGTTGCTACTTGAGATGATGACCCCCCCTTTTTTTTTTTTTTGAAAGATAGTTTTGAGGAAAGTTTGGGGATAGATGCGTTTGAATAGATGGGGGAAGTAGTGGGAAAACAGAACAGGACAAGGAGCGACAGGTATAGGGACAGTTTGCGCGTGAGCGTTGAGTGAGAGATTTTATTTTTTTTTTTTTTTGTTTTGAAACTCAGTGGATGCGTGACAACCGAGATGAGCCAGGAGGTGACTGGTTAGGTAACCGATGCTCGGGTGTCCGTCTGTGCACGGCACAGACTAGTGAACCAGAGCCCCCCAGGGTGGACTGGGGAGAGTGGCTGCTGTCTGGTTACCTATGTAGGAATGTTTCGATCTGTAGTTGTTTGACGTGGGTTCGGTCTGCTAATGCTTGCACTGTCAGCAAGTAAGGAGATTAGGTGACCTTGACTGCGTGGTGAAGGCTTGTGCTTCGAAAACAGAGTGAAATGCATAGAAGTATGTGACAGTTTTCTAACGCCTCGGAAAATGAGCCAATTATGTACGTGAAGTGAGAGTATGTTGTGAAAGGTGTGTGGAGAGAAAGGAAAAATTAAATAACAATAACCTACGCACCCCCTAGCCGCCCTAGTGATAGAGTTTCTGTTGGGGTCGAACCTGGTTGACCTGGAACCTACGGTAGGGTGACATGGAAGTATTGTAAAAGATGGGTTGCAAGAGCTGTTTCGGGGCCATAGTTGACCCCCTGGTGGAGAGATGCAAGCCCTCGACATTTTTTTTTTTTTTTTACCTGGGAAAGAAAGATGGTCTGATCCTGTTCGTAGGAGAGACCAGATGGCGACTTACTGATCTAAAAAGGTGAAAAGGGATAGAGAAAAGTGTGAGCAGCTGTGTACGCTACTGGAGATGGTTGGCCGTGTAGAGGCAAATGTAGAAAGACCTGCAGCGATTGCAACGGTATGGGGGTACTTGCGGGACGGCAAGATGGGGAAGATAGCAGCGATCGTGAGCTGTGGTGCGTGTGGGGCCCGCGAGACGAACTTGCGGTGATTGCAAGATGTGGGGGGATAGCAGTGATTGATGCTAAGATGGATTGCCATGAAGGCATGAAGTGGAGCGACTTGCGGTGGTTGCAAGGTGTGGGGGGGGAGGGGGCACAGGGGGTGCTGCGATGATTTGTGATTTCGGCATGAAAGGCATGTATAGCACTTGTGCCCCCCCCCCTTCTTTATTTTCCCCCCTTTTTTTTTTTCTTTTTTTGGTTTGGGCTGGAGATGAGCTGAGGATTTGGTTGAGCTGGTCGGTGATGGGACGTTTGTTGTTCGTTCGTGGCTTGTTGCCGAGCCGATTCGAATCGCAGTGACGGTGTGCGACTAGACTCGAATCGGCCGTAAGTGCGGAGAAGCCGAGGGGAACGTGACGGGATCCGAACCGTGACGCCGGCTCGAATTGATTGGTGGAGCTGCGACGTGCGTGGATATGCGAGAGGATCCGAACCGTAGAAGCGAGATTGCGACTAGGTTCGAATCGGCTAGCGGTGAGTGATAAGCAAAACAGTGGGGGCCTGTATGGGGTGATGGAGCGACCACACGTGGGGGCAGCGGGGCTCGGGCCGTAACGTACGAATGCGAAACAACGAAATGCGAAAACAACGTGACAATCAAGGTGACTCGATATGGTAACGACGGTAACAAATAAGGTCCTACCTGCGGCGCTGAAGCGTAACGATCTGCAACTGCGAACGGGAACTGAAAACTGCGAACGGGAGCGAAGTACGGCTGGAACATAGGACAACTCGCGAACGCGTAGTAAGTTGTTTGTCGGCCTGGTGACGTAGGATACGGCGCACTGAAACCGACACCGGACGTTTGTGGATGGTCTGGTATATATACCCTCCGGGCTCCTCCCATAATTGCAGGCCACCATACTGGCCTTCCTATATATATATATATATATATTAAATACACTGCAGGTAACTGAATCAACTGCCTGCCTGAAGTAGAATATATATATATATATATGTTAGGTCAGTGGTCAAGTGGTCAAGTGCGCCCCTCTATGCTCGAGCTGGACTTTAGCAGACACCAAGAGATTCCCTTGATCGATCGGGTAAATCAGACACCATAAAGCACATGGATGATCATGAAATACAATGTATTGAAAATATCTCAGAGCTTATATAGGGTTTACACAATTATACAGGACATATTGAAATAACAATAGCCCAACGCCTACGATGTGTCTGGTTCTGCACGATATTATTCCGGAATATGTCTTAACCACAAGTAACTTCCTGTTATGCAAGCCTAGTTCCACAGTTTCTGTTAATTAACCATTTTAGCAGTGTGCATTCTATAAGTTCAATATAAAATGTAAAGCAGTTAAAGCATCACTCCAACCCATGTATGTATACATGAGCCCCATTCCTTAACAACCCCTCCATTGATCAAAGAGAAAACGACATTCTCTGTTTGATCACCCCCTGGCCACTATTGGTCATTACCTGATTTATCCCTTGCTCAGCTAGTTTGACCTTTTTGAACTTACTTACTAGATATTGACTGAATGTGGTACCCTGTTATTGACTGTGCCTGTGTTTTAGACATTTGCCCTATCACCTGTGTACAACTAGGTAGTATGTAGCCTGTGTCTATAAATGTTGCTCTCTTCTGCACATGAGTACTCTCGTTACCTGTGTGGTTTCTCAAAGCAGTCTGGAAACCGCAGTTTGAGGTCATCCAGCAGCTAAAGGTGATCCAATATAATACCTTACATGTTATGAGAAGAGAAAAAACAATAATAATTTGGGGGGTACATTTCTGCTTGGTAGGTCTCTTGAGCGGAGGGGGGGCTAGTTCAGGGACGACTAGTTGAAAGTCATCAGGTCCGAGGCTACTAATGCCTCTATGTCCTCTGGGCAGGGTGTGCAGGGTATGGAGTGAGGTGGTTGGCTTTCTCTGAGGGGTCTGAGTCCATTCTTTCGATGGGTGAATCGGGACTTCCTTCTGGCCGGGTCCTTCTTTTATCCTTGAGGCGTGTACCCATTGTGGTCCTTGTTCGGTGAGGATCGCTGTCCTGGAGGCTTTCAATACTTCAAATGGGCCTTGGTAGATGGGTCCCGGTTGTTTCCTTGCAGCGAGTTATTTCACCAGAACCTTATCTCCAGGGATGAAGGGATGTGTTGCTTCTGTGCAAAGAGGAGGAAAGGTGACAGCAACCTTGTCATAGGTTTCAGTTAAGCTACTTACCAGGTGTTTCACATGCTCTTCTTGTAAAGAATATAGATTCTTCTCCTTCCGGTGGCCTTTTCTGAGCTGGTCTTACCATTAGTATCTCATAAGGGGAGATCCCTGTCCTACTGTGGGGAGTTGTTCTTATTCAAAAAAGTACTGGTAGGAAATGGAGCCCTGGGTGGCTTTTTTTTTTAATTTTTAATTTGTCTTTAATATTCCTGTTCATTCTCTCTACTACTCCTGCACTCTGGGGGTGATAGGGAATATGTAATTTCCACTGTATTCCTAAAACTCTAGCAAGCTCCTTGGTGAGCTTGGCTGTGAAGGCTGGACCCAGATCTTAGTAGATGGCAGTGGGCAACCCGAATCTACAGATCCAATGCGGCCGCCTGTTTTGCTGCGATGTCTGCTAAATTGTTTCCCCTAGCTGTGTGAGTTTTGCCATGAGCATGTCCCTGGACTTTTATGACATTAATTTTAGCCGGTAAGTGAATAGCTTAGAGTAAAGCTGTCACATAATGTATACATTGATCTTTTGGTCTTTAAAAAGCTGACATGCTCTTATTAGAGCATAGAGTTCTGCTCTATAGGTAGCAGATAGAGGTTTTGCTTCTATTATTCTATCAGGAAGTGTAACCACAGCGTGCTGTGACAGTCAGAAGTTCCTGTGTACAGTCATGTACGGTTTGTTCAATGACTGGGAGTTTCAATAGAGCGTGCAACAGTCTCATCGCTGGTGTGGCGTCCGCACAAGATTTTACTGTCAAATTGTGAGTATTAATCAGAATAATTTCATATCAACTTGACCTTTGGACAGTCATATGTTGGGCAGACATATTTTGCAACAGATGCAGGACACTGTGTGGTCCACCTGCAAGGACCATGTATAGTCAATCTAGATATTTGAAAAGTGTGTGCACGGGACAGAATATTAGTCCAAAAGGGATAAGTACAATTTTTCCCCTAATTTCCCAACACAAAATCAATTGGGGTCGGCTGTTCTGACTCACCAACAGCATCCAACTTCTCCAATTGATTCCCCATAATTATTTATAAACGTCTTCAACAGAACATACAATCAAAGATTTTGAGCATACAACAAATAAGTCACCAATTCAATGGTACTTCTAGCACCTTTAACACTTGGAAGACAAAGTTATTGTGGATATTAATTCGCAAAGTCCACACCTGGGGTGGACCTTCTCTGAATAGAGGCCCTTTTCGGACTTTGTGATAATATCCACCAGAAACAGAAGAAACAAGATATGTATGCTGACCACGATACAAAAACAATAAACCAGTTTTACAATCTGGACAGCGTCCTGTCCTTAATTCCCTTAAATGCCCTGGGCCATTCATTTAAACAAAAATTGAAATCTCTTGGTTGTCTTGTCCAATGTGATAATCGGAAATTATTTCCAATTATCTCTTTTTCCCCAGTCTTGGCCAACCTAGCGGAGACTGTTATCATTACACAATACAATCATCAATCATCAACTTTTAGCAAGCTACTTGCCTATAATTCTCAACTTTAAGGTTCCAATTTTGAATCCTATCAAAGCAAGGTTTTCACAGAATAAAATAATTGTGTGATAGTAAACCTTACCTTGACCGGAATTCAAAATCCCACTTCTGACACCATTCTGTAAGGTCAGTGGTCAAGTGGCCCCTCTATGCTCGAGCTGGACTTTAGCAGACACCAAGAGATTCCCTTGATCGATCGGGTAAATCAGACACTATAAAGCACATGGATGGTCATGAAATACAATGTATTGAAAATATCTCAGAGCTTATATAGGGTTTACACAATTATACAGGACATAGAGTGCTAAGGTTAACCAATCATACAGTAAATGTCATGTCACATATATTTGCATAATTTGGGCGGACTGTCTGGAAATATGAGACATTAATAATTGGGGTTTTTTATAAACTATTTTTATACATATATATATATATATTAAAAGATATTATATTAACCTTTTAAAAGATGGTCTGACATATTGAAATAACAATAGCGCAACGCCTACGATGTGTCTGGTTCTGCACGATATTATTCCGGAATATGTCTTAACCACAAGTAACTTCCTGTTATGCAAGCCTAATTCCACAGTTTCTGTTAATTAAGCATTTTAGCAGTGTGCATTCAATATAAAATGTAAAACAGTTAAAGCATCACTCCAACCCATGTATGTATACATGAGCCCCATTCCTTAACAATATATACAGTCTGTCAAGGAAGGCGTTCTAACAACCTGACTGTCAGTAGAAGATCCGTGTGCAGTGTCCCCATTGAAAGAGCTGCTCGGCGCGTGCGCTATAGCGCGCATGGGCGCTCGCGGGAGCGCCGCGTGACAGTGTCTGGTGCCAAGAGCACTATTTAAAGGAGACTGCCACCCTGCCATCTTGCTGTCCAATCTACAGCATTCCTGAGACCCCTATCTGCCTGTTATCCTGTTTGAACCATGATTCCTGTACCGGCTTGTCTTTGACCTTCCCTGCTTGCTGCCAGCCTCTGACCCCGGCTTGTCTTGACATCTCTTCTGCCTGCTCCTTGGTCCTTCACTGCCTGCCTGTTACCGACTCGGCCTGCTACACGACTATGCTTTGCCTGCTGCCTCTGTACCGCATCTGCCCGCCAGTGTATGACCCAGCCTGCCTGAAACCTGCTTGTATTCCGGACTACATGACACCTCCTATTGCTGCTGCCTCCAGCTGTCAGTCTGGTCCTCCTTGCTGATCCTTCTGAGCTGCCATACCTTCCTGTTGTCTGCAGTCTTCAGCCACCTGCCTACTTCTCCCGGACACCTCCAGGGTCCCTGCTCCAGTCCACAACTGGTCTCCTCGCAGCACTCCAGAAGTCTGGATCAGCCCTTCACCTGTAACCTGTCAGGCACTTGTGCCCCTTTGCACTCCAGCCCCTGTCTGCTCTATCAGGGCTTCTCGAGCCAGAGAAATACGAGGAGATGCTCCCTGCATAAGTGGGCTCAGCCACCAGGTACGTGACACAGTCAGACTGCTATATATATATATATATATATATATATATATATATATATATATATATATCCACTATATCCAGTTTAGCTAGATTTCACTGCAGACCGTTCCTGTTGTACTGTTTCTAATCTACTTCAGGCAGGCAGTTGATTCAGTTAGCTGCAGTGTATTTAGTATATATATATATATATACACTGTATCAAGTTTAGCTAGATCTCACTGCAGACCATTCATGGTGTACTGTTTCTAATATACTTCAGGCAGGCAGATGTTTCATTTAGCCTATATCTGACTGCAGGTAGTTCCTGGTGTACATTTTCAAATACACTTTCAGGCAGGCAGATTATTCAGTGATCTGCAGTGCATAAAATATATATACTGTCTCCTACATATATGTAGCACTGACCCCCGAAGGAGCTGCTGGTTTTATTGGGCTTACCGTTACATTCTTTACCTCTTCTCCGTCTAGGGTTTCCCGTGGTAGATGGCCCAAAGAAATGCAGAAACTGACACTGAATCTTCCTTTTGGGTTATTTATTCAAACGATAACTCAGTCTCTTAATGTAGAATAGAGGGTTAGGAGGAAAGTTCAGGTACTTTTGGTCTGCAAGAATAGGAAGTCTCTTATAGAAGAAATCCAGAGAATAACCGTTTCACAGCTGGATCCTCACAACCCCCGAATAGACCTCCTCTCACTAGGCCTAGCAGCCGGAAGAGTTGACTTGACCAGACCAGACTTGAATGTAGAAAACTTGTAGAAAAAGTCTCTGCCACAGACTTGAATGTGGAATACTTGAGAAAAAAGGCTCTGCCACAGACTTGAGTGTAACTGAGGGACATAAACAAATTTAGAGAGCTATCATACAGTACCAGTATCTGTCAGCTGGTCTGGCGATACCGTACGAGTGTAGTTCCATAAAGTGTCCTTCAACTGAGCCTCCCGTCCCCTCCAGAGAAACCAGCCGTATGCATGGCCTTCTCCTGAAGAATCCTCCCCTAGATTCTCCTCCAGTTGCTGGGCCTCTCCTTAGATGAGATGGCACCGGACCACCCTTGAATCATCAGGCCCCCGATATCCATTCAGGCCTGTCCCTGCAGTTGCTTCGCCTCGGGCTATCCAGCCCAGAGACTTGGAATTGCATGGATCTGCACCCCAGGCCAGGAGGGCCATGAGGGATGGTCAGGAGGACCAGGACCAAACAGACAGAACATATATTCTGGACCGGAACCACAAAGAAAGTGATCTCAGTACCTTAAATATCTCCTCCCAGAATTCACATCAGGATAAACACTCCCACTGGGCTGGTTCCGAGAGAAAGAATGGCATCCAATACACCCAGCTAAACTGCGTTCTCACACTTGCCGGCGGTAACAGCGACACCCGAGGTCAAGTAGAACTCAGTACAATCCAGCTAGACTGGTACTGAAATCATAATTTAGCAGAATTAGCCCTAAAACCCAACTGTGATTTCAGCAATATTCATTTTCAAAAATACATAGTGCATGCTCGTCAAAAGCAAGCGCTACATACATATCCACTGCATTCTAGTCTAGCCAAGCCTATACCTGACTGCAGACCTTTCCTGGTGTACATTTTCAAATACACTTTCAGGCAGGCAGGTTATTCAGTGATCTGCAGTGCATAAAATATATATACTGTCTCCTACTGGGACTTTAAATGAGTCACGGTTTAGGCACCTTCATCCCGGTATCGAAAACATTCATAAGGAAATTGGGACTTTAGATGAAGCAGTTGAAATGCGGAGGTGGGAATAAAAGTATTTTATTCATAACAATCTTTATGAATAATTTCATACATATATATATATATATATATATATATACAAATATAATTAGCACAAGGTATAGGCATGATGGATAAAACTATATACATACAAATAGGCACATGATCGTAATAAGTACATGGTAATAGGAGTAATCATATATAAAGCAGCAATATAGCCTGCAAGTGCCAAGGGGGCATGCCCGGTAACTGTATCTAAAATCACATGGAATGTATAGGTAAAATTGTACTAAAATAATGCTGATCACATAATCAAGGCGTGATTGGTATAGCTGTAGCATCAAATGTAGTTCCACGCGTTTCGTGGATTTTTCTCCACTCGTCAGGAGCAGATGCGACGAGGGAGCTGAGGTGGCATGTTATATCTTCACAGGTGGGTGCGGTGATGCTAGAAAATGCCTGGGTATTAGGATAGTCTCCATATAACATCATGGTGGTATAAAGCTTATTGAATAAATGGTGGTATAAAGCTTATCGGATATAGGTAGCTGGGGAGAAATATTAGATATGTATGTAAATTTAATTATTAGTGAGTTTTTGAGATAATATATAAATAATGAACCCAGTGTACCTACATGTAGAGTGATAATCAGTCTCTCAATAAAAAGCGGGTTTATGATCTCTTTCAGATCAAGAAGATAATAGTTTCACTGACTAGATCCAGCCACCACCGGATAGGCCCCTCTCACATGACCTAGCAGCCAGTGGGGTATTTGACACAGTCTCTGCCACAAACTTGTGAATTTCGCTTAAGCATTGCTGAGAGAATTAAAGAATTTCCATACAATACCAGTCTCTTTCAGCCGAACCGGCAATACTGTCTGTTTGTTAATCCAGGTTGCGTCCTTTAACTGAGCCTCCAGGCTCCTCCAGAGATACCTGCCTTGCGCATAGTCTTCTCTTGGAAGAGTCCTTCCCTGGATCCTCCAGTTTCTTGGCCTCTCTACTCAGGCGAGACAGCACCGGACCATGCCTGGATCAGTAAGCCCCGAGATTCACCCCAAGACACAGGCTACATGGGCTGCACACCCCAGGCCAGGAGGGCCACGGGGTCTGGGACAAGAAGAACCCAGAAAAGCCACAAGAACCATCCAAAAAAACACCCCCTTAAAAATGACCCCTCCATCTCCCAGAATGTACAGCAGGAAAAACACTCCCACTGAGCTGGTTCCGAGCAATAGGTGGCATTCAATACATCCAGCTGAACTGGGCTTCTACACTTACCGGCGGTGACAGCGACACCTACGGTCAAGGAGAAAACAGTGCAACCCAGTTGAACTGGTACAGAAACCAGAACTTTTAGAGCAATTAGCCTGAAGCCCAACTGTGGCCTCAGACAACTTAATTTTGAAAAACAATAGCGTCTGCTCATTAGGAGCCGGCGCTACATAAATAAAACTAAAAAACTAAAAAATAGATAAACGATGTGCAATGGGCCAAAGCAAAAAATAAAAAAAACTAAAGTGATCCTAAACCCAGAAACACTTACCCAAGTGCTGCATACCATGCAACAGCAGTGGAAAAGCAACTAGTGTGCAGGAACCCCAGGAGGAGACTGGCCGTGAGAACAGCCAGCTCCAACTGGGAGATATATAAATACATGCCACCAATGCCACGTGTGTGAGATAGCGGGGGAGAGAGAGGCGCGCCCACCCCTGCGCTGAATAATCACGGCATCATGCGCATTATGCAGGGAATGTGGCACCGATGCGCGAAGGGGTGTCCACCCAAACCTCGCAAACACAAATTGTAAGGGGAGGGAGGGGGAGGACCCACTGGGCACATTTCAGCTCCCTCAATAAGGGAAGGAAACCCGCAGCATCAACAGCATGCTCAATAAACCACATAGGCGCAAAGCACTGCCATAGCTATAGGTGTGCAAAATACTTTTTTAAAAGACATTAATAATCATGTACAACCATGCTTGCTGTTTGCAACATATGTCGGAAGCGTATCAAGCATGGCTAAAACAGCAGCCGCTTGGGCACCACATGCTTGACCAGACATATGTTGAGCTCCCATGCAGTACTTAAGGACCACTTAAGGACCGTCTCACACCGATATACGTCGGCAGAATGGCATGGCTGGGCACAATCACGTACCTGTACGTGGCTCTTTAAGTGCCCAGCCATGGGTCACGCGCGCGCCGCCGGTGGCGCACTTGTGACCCAGTCCTGAGCTCCGTGACCATGGCCGCGGGACCAGCGGACCCGATCGCCGCTGGTGTCCTACGATCAGGTCACAGAGCTGAAGAACGAGAAGAGGTCTGTGTAAACAAACCTCTCCCCATGCTTCCTACTGAGCCTGTCACTGATCGTCTGTTCCCTGTTATAGGGAAAGACGATCAGTGACATCAGACGCCAAGCCACGTCCTCTACATTTAAAAAAAACACACACACTTAACCCCTCCCCGCCCCTAGTGGTTAACTCTTTCACTGCCAGTGTCATTTACACAGGAATCAGTGCATTTAAATAGCACATAGATTGCTGTGTAAATGACAATGGTCCCAAAAATGTTTCAAAAATGTCTGATGTGTCCGCCATAATGTAGCAGTCACAATAAAAATTGCTGATGGCTGCCATTACTAGTAAAAAAATAATAATAACAATGCTATAAAACTATCCCCTATTGCAGGGATCCTCAAACTATGGCCCTCCAGCTGTTGCAGAACTACACATCCCATGAGGCATTGTAAAACTCTGACATTCACAGACAAGACTAAGCATGATGGGAATTGTAGTACCTGAACAACTGGAGGGCCGTAGTTTGAAGACCCCTGCCCTATTGTGTAAACGCTATAACTTTTGCGCAAACCAATCAATAATCGCTAATTGCGTTTTTTTTTACCAAAAATATATGTAGAAGAATACATATCGGCCTAAACTGAGGAAAAACATTTTTTTTATATATTTTTTGGGGATATTTATATTTATTATAGCAAAAAGTAAAAAATGTTGTTTTTTTTTTTTTTTCAAAATTGTCGCTCTATTTTTGTTTATAAACGCAAAAAATAAAAACCGCAGAGGTGATAAAATACCACCAAAAGAAAGCTCTATTTGTAGGAAAAAAAGGACGCCAATTTTGTTTGGGAGCCACGTCGCTCGACCGCGCAATTGTCAGTTAAAGCGGCGCAGTGCCAAATCGGAAAAAGGGGCCTGGTCCTTTGGCTGCAAATTGGTCCGAGGCTTAAGTGGTTAAAAGACCCACACCATAGAACAAGGCGGACCTCTCGTTGCTCCTCATCAGCTGGGATCTCCAACCCCACTATACCTTCAGTCCTCTCAGAGACCTGCACTGAGAGTAATGAAGGTGTAGAATTAGGTGTCCCAAGCACTTTTGGGCAATCTGCTAGCGGTACACCTAAATCCGATTGTAGCAGGCAAATTTCCCTACCCCAGTTGCTAAACCGATGAAAGAAATTCGGTCCCAGCAATCCACATGCTCAGAGGCTAAATGCTAGTATGGCTAAATTGCTAGAACTCCAACTGCTGCCTTCTCACACTGGTAACTCTGCTGGCAGCTGGAAAGGATACAGGACAGGGTGCAGTAATGTTGGAGCTTGTTCCACCACCACACCTCCAAAATGCTGGTAGTGGTGATTCTGCCACACCTCTTTCCTTCACCCTCTCCTCTTCTTCTTCCTCTATGGCCTCTTCCTGTGCAGATTTGTCCTCGGAACCAGCGGTGCTCCGTAGTCATTCTAGGGGCTACGCAAGCACTCAGGCAAAAAGATGCCATGTGGTCATTGAGTTGGTCTACTTAGGGGACAGGAGCCACACTGGGGCAGAGATTCTGGCAGCTCTGCAGGGGCAGGCTCAGAGGTGGTTTGTGACAATGGCACCAACCTCCTCTCCGCCCTCCGACAGGGACAACTGACCCATGTTCCCTGTTTGGCTCACATCCTTCTGATTTACATGGTGCATGAATACCTTGTGGCAAGATCAGACTTGGAGACCTTTCCAACCGAAAATCCACTGGGTTACTGGGTCTTGAGGATGGATCACTGGCCAGAGCTTGCACAGTATGCAATTGAACTACTAGCCTGACCTGCATCCAGAGTTCTATCTGAACGCACATTCAGTGCTGCTGGAGGATTTGTAACCGATAACAGAGTGCACCTGTCCACAGACTCGGTTGATCGGCTCACCTTCATAAAATTAAATCAGTCTTGGATCACCAGCTACCAAGCACCTGATGCTAATGTAACCGATTAACTTTTTTATAAATGTGAGATCCCTTGAAGATTGCCTATGCTGATGCTGAATGACTATCCTGTTATGCTGAGTGCCTATCCTATTCCTCCTCAATCTTCATGTTGATAGCTTATTTTTTTTATTCTTTATTTTATCAAAATTTGTCATACACAAAGAAGTAAAAACATTTTCCCTACTCAATAGGTATATACATTAACAAATGTTATTTACAAACCTTTATCTACCCTTACCCTCCTTCCTCCCCCCCCCCTCCACCCCACTCCTAGGCCCTTTTTTCTCCTATTCTCTAAGTAATCTTAATCTCACTATATTTCTTTGTTAATTTAATGAATCCCTCTCTAGTATCCTCATGGCTATATCTTAGATGTTCCATCAAACCACTCTTTGATTTTTGGGCTCTCTGCTTCTTTCCATTTCCTCGGTATTAAGCTTTTTGCAGCCTTCATCATATGTACAATCATTGAGTTTCTGTATTCTTTGGTAAAAATATCTATTTGTTTCTGGGGTTCTATACCACCGGGTTACGCACTTATAGTTCATTAACACCATAACATTATTTACTGATGATCCATGTACTAGTTTCAGGATTTTTCCTACTTCTCGGTTCCTTCCTCGTTTCCCCAATTCCCTCTCCCATTTTTTTTATAAATGTCGGAATTTCCAGCTCTTCTACTTCTATCAAGGTTTTATATATCCTAGATATATTCCCACTTGATTTTTCAATGGTACATAGTCGCTCTATCAATGTAAGTGCTTCTCCTTCTCTTATTGGACGAGGAAGTGCTGCTAAGTGTTTAAGCTGAAAATACCTCAATTCATTAATCTCCAGCACATATTTTTTTTATTTTTTAAATCTTGTAAAGTGCAAATCTTTCCCCCTTGTATTATATCACATAGTTGTGCGTTTTCTTTTCTAATCCAATTCCCCCTATCGAACATTTCCCCGCTGCAAATAAATAATTTTCCTTTAGTGCCATCAATGGTGAATTATATTTCCATTTATTTTTCTTGTGTAGTGCATCCCAAATTTTCAAAACTATCCGTGTCAATGTGTGTGTATTTTCTCCCAATGTCCTGTAGTGTGGTGGTATCCATATATCCCTCCCTAATTGTGTATTAGCCATTATGTGTTCTATATTTACCCACCTTTTCTCATTATTTGATTTAGCCCATTCCACCACGCATGTTAACAGAACCGCCTCGTAGTATTTTTGAAAGTCAGGTACATTTAATCCCCCTTGGCTTTTTACTTTCTTCAGAGTTGCCAGAGAGATTCTAGGTTTCTTATTGTGTCATATTAATTTAGTGATTAAAGTTCTTAATGTTCTAAAATATGCTGGGGGTATATATATATGGGGAGCATCTGAAACTTGTACATGATCTTCGGAATTATTATCATCTTTAGGGCGTTAATCTGGCCCATCCATGATAAGGGGTGTGCTGCAATCCTTTTTATTTCTATTTTTATCTCCTCTAATAATGGGATATAGTTTGCTTGATATATTTCCTCTGGCAATGCCATTCATTCATTTAAACCCAAGATATTTTATTTCCGTCCTCCTCAAAGGGAATGGAAACTCTTGTTGTAGACTCTGTTCCTCTTTCAATTTCATGTTTGTATGTAATATTTCAGATTTACTCGGGTTGATCTTAAAATTAGATAGATCACCATATTCCTTTAATGCTTTCATAAGATTGGGCATTGTAATTCGGGGGTTTGATATATAGAATAATATATCATCTGCGAATGCAGCTAATTTATGCTCCTCTTCTCCGACTTTCAAGCCCCCTATGTCCGCATCCCCTCGCACTGTTGCCAGGAGAGGTTACAGCGCCAGCACGAAAAGGAGCATCCCTGTCTCGTCCCGTTATTCATTCTAAAGGGGGGTGACAATGTCCCATTTACTTTTACAATGGCTGTAGGACCTTTATATAATGTTTGTATCCACTGCATCATCCTTGGGCCTATCCCCATGCTCTCTAGAGTGCTCATTATGAATCCCCAGTCTACCCTGTCGAACGCCTTTTTGGGCACCTATTGACAGGAGTAGACCGGGGACTCTCCCTTCTTTTATTTTTTGAAGTAACAGAAGTGTTCTTACCCCATTATCCCTCCCCTCTCCCCTTGGTACTAAGCCCACTTGATCAGGATGGTCCATCATTAAATCTTTCATCCTTGTTGCTAGTATTTTCGTGAACAATTTTGTGTCCGCGTTTAACAATGAAGAGTCTATAGTTTGAACACTTAGTGCCATCTTTGCCTTCTTTTTCTATAATAGCTATAATAGCAATTGATGCCAATAAGACCTCTTTACCTCATACCTTCTTCCCAATCCATTCATAAAAGTCTCGGAAGACCAACGCTATGTCCTTTGTATTATAGATAATTTTCCCTTTTTTATTTTGTATTTTTTCTATGTAGTTCATTGATTTTTTTTTCTTAACATTCTTTCTAGGCACTTGCTATTTTTATTCCCTCATTGATATCTTTCCTTTGAGATTTTATTGAAGGCTTTTCTTATTTCCTGTTCTAATAGTTCCTTTAGTTCATCTCTTTTTATTACTAGTTCTTGTGACAGTTCCTGATCTTGCCCTCTCCCTTTTTTGTGTCTTTACTCTAATAGGTAAATTTCTTCTATCAATTTTGCCCTATTTTTTATTCATTCCTTCTCTCTCCTAGTTCCCATTGAGATCAGGATTCCCCTTATATAGGCTTTATGAGCCTCCCACAGGGTATCGTTCGCAATCTCACTGGTTCCGTTTAAACTAAAATATTGCTCGAATTCTTTTTTTATTATCTGTGATTTATTAAATAGACAGGTTGTCCCATTTAACAAAGTTTCACATTCAAATCACCCGTGCATAAGCAGATTACATACAAGATATGTTTATGGGTTTTTACTTGCTACTTACAGATAGGGATGAGCCGAACACCCCCCCGTTCGGCTCGCACCAGAACCCGCGAACGGACCGTGCGAGCATTAGAACCCTATTAGTTATAATGGTTTTGAACATTCAAAATCAAAAGTGCTAATTTTAAAGGCTAGTATGCATGTTATTGTCATAAAAAGTGTTTGGGGACCCGGGTCCTGCCCCAGGGGACATGTATCGATGCTAATTTTTTTTTTAAAAACGGCTGTTTTTTCAGGAGCAGTGATTTTAATAATGCTTAAATTGAAACAATAAAAGTGTAATATTCCTTTAAATTTCATACCTGGGGGGTGTCTATAGTATGCCTGTAAAGGGGCGCATGTTTCCTGTGCTTAGAACTGTCTCTGCAAAAAGTGTAATTTTTGCAGAAAAAAAAAGCTATTTAAAATCACGCGCGGCTAATGTATTCACGGCTCCCATAACACAGAGAACAGCCATTCATAAAAAAAAAGTCATTGATAAAAAATAAAAAAAATTTAAAAAAAAAGCGTGGGGGTCCCCCCAAATTCAATAACCAGGCCATTCAGGTCTGCTAAGGATATTAAGAGGGACCCCAGCCAAAAAAATAAAAAAAATGGCGTGGGATCCACCTCAAAATCCATACCAGACTTTTGAGATCTGGGATGGATTTTAAGGGGAACCCCAGCCAAAAAAAATGGCGTGGGGTCCCCCTCAAGATCCATACCAGACCCTTATCCAAGCATGCAACCTGGCAGGCCGCAGGAAAAGAGGGGGGGACGAGAGCGGCCCCCCTCCCTCCTAAACCGTACCAGGCCACATGCCCTCAACATTGGGAGGATGCTTTGTCCCCATGTTGATGAGGACAAGAGCCTCTTCCCCACAACCCTGGCCATTGGTTGTGGGGGTCTGTGGGCGGGGGGCTTATCGGAATCTGGAAGCCCCGTTTAACAAGGGGACCCCCAGATCCCGCCCCCCCCCTGTGTGAAATGGTAAGGGGGTACAAAAGTACCCCTACCATTTCACCAAAAAAGTGTCAAAAATTTTAAAAATTACAGGAGACGGTCTTTGACAATTCCTTTATTAAAATCTTCTTTCTTCTTTCTTCTGGTCTTCCTTTCTTCATCCTTCGGTTTCTTCATCTTCTCCTTCTGGCATCTTCTTCTATCTTCTTTTTCCATCTTCTTCTTCCTCCGATCCGCTTCTTCTTGAGCTGGTCTTCTCATCCTTCTCGTCCGGCATCTTCTTCCATGGCGTTGGCGTCTGTTCTTCTGTCGGGCAGCTGCTCGCAATGGGAGGCTCCCGCTGTGTGAGGCTTCGCTCCGTCTGACAGGTCTTTTATAACGAAGGGCACCTGGTGACTCCGCCCCCTCTGACGTCATTGGGAAAGCCATAGGGAATTCCCCATGACGTTCCCGTGCGTCAGAGGGGGCAGGGTCACCAGGTGCCCTCCGTTATAAAAGACCTGTCAGACGGAGCGAAGCCTCACACAGCGGGAGCCTCCCATTGCGCGGAGCGGCCCAGAAGAGACGCCGACGCCATGGAAGAAGAAGCCGGACGAGAAGACCATCGCAAGAAGAAGCGGATCGGAGGAAGAAGATGATGGAAGAAGAAGATGGAAGAAGATGAAGAAACCGAAGGATGAAGAAAGGAAGACCAGAAGAAAGAAGATCATTTTTACAATTTTTGACACTTTTTTGGTGAAATGGTAGGGGTACTTTTGTACCCCCTTACCATTTCACACAGGGGGGGGCGGAATCTGGGGGTCTCCTTGTTAAAGGGGGCTTCCAGATTCCAATAAGCCCCTTGCCCGCAGACCCCCACAACCAATGGCCAGGGTTGTGGGGAAGAGGCCCTTGTCCTCATCAACATGGGGACAAGGTGCTTTGGGGGTCTCAGACCCCCAAAGCATCCTCCCAAAGTTGAGGGCATGTGGCCTGGTACGGTTCAGGAGGGAGGGGGGGGCCGCTCTCGTCCCCCCCTCTTTTCCTGCGGCCTGCCAGGTTGCGTGCTCGGATAAGGGTCTGATATGGATTTTGAGGGGGACCCCAAGCCATTTTTTTGGCTGGGGTTCCCCTTAAAATCCATCTCAGACCTCGAGGGTCTGGTATGGATTTTGAGGGGGACCCCACGCCATTTTTTTTTTTTTTTTTTTGCTGGGGTCCCCCTTAATATCCATAGCAGACCTGAAGGGCCTGGTTATTGAATTTATTGAATTAATTTTTTATCAATTACTTTTTTTATGAATGGCTTTCAATGAATGACTGTTCTCTGTATTACGGGAGCTGTCAATACATTAGCCGCGAGTGATTTTAAATAGCTTTTTTTCCTGCAAAAATTACATTTTTTGCAGGGACAGTTCTAAGCACAGGAAACATGCCCCCCTTCACAGGCCACCAGACACCCCCCAGGCCTATAGACACCCCCCAGATGTGATACTGCAATGCTGTACTAACAGCACGCACACACTAATCCCCAGAATCATAGCACATAATGTCAGCAGTCAGCAGCACATAACACTGACACGCTGACACTGACAACACAACACAATATGCGAGGCCGCTGCTGCGGCGGCCTTTTATACTGTGGGGCGTGTACTAAACCCCCTGAGCTATAATTGGCCACAGGCATCCTGCCTGTTGGCAATTATTGCTCTCCTCGCTGCTGGCTCTTTGATTGGCCAAGCATGCGGGTCACAGTGTATGCTTGGCAAATCATCAGCCAGCAATGCACTGTGACTGGCGCAGTACATTGCGGGCCGCTTGCATCACACTAATTTGATGCGAGCGGCCCAGATAGTTCTGGGCTCGCCGAGCGGGCGAACGCCCGATGTTCGATTCAAACATGGGTTCGAATCGAACACTGGGCCCATCCCTACTTACAGACTACTTCCTCATCTCTCCCTTGTGGGTATTTCATATCTGTGGGTCGCACTGTAACAAATGACATTTTTTTTACTGTTAGCAGGGTTTGCGAGAGCAAGTTCAGGGTGCAAGATTTTCACTTTCAACAGAATTTCATTATCAGTTACCAGCTCATCAACAAATTTCCAGCATGGCTTATACAAAATATAGTTCTTGCTATTCACAGTCCCTGAGGGGGTCACTGAGCCAGGCAGATTGGTACATATACCGGATTTTCACCTTAAGGCCCCTTTCACACTTATACGACTTGTCCCACGATTTGGGACTGCAAAGTAGCATGACAAGTTGTTCCCCATGATTTCCAATGACAGCCATTCATATTAGTACGACTTCAAGTTGTTCCGACTTCAAAGTAGTCCCTGCACTACTTTGGTCTGATTTTGATGCACAGGCATTCCTTGAAATAGCGGCAAAATCGCAGCCGCGAATCGCGGCAAAATCAGGTTTGCAGAGTGCAAGTACTTCGATTTCACCTTCAACAGAATTTCACAGTCAGCTTGCCATGACAGATTTCTTGCAAAACCCATGCAAATATATTACCACCTGCTCACAATCCATTCATCAGTTTGCTCACCTCTCTTATTTAGGGGAATCGCACTAGAGCAGGTGAAAAAATGCACAAATTAGGTTTTCACAGCCAGCAGGGTATTGCAGTTAAAGATGCAGATATTTTACATTCAATAAGGTTTCACCAAGGTTTCCTAATCCATTACCATAACATTATTAGATTACATGTATAGCATTTGTAGCACAGGGGTTTCACTACCCAAGCTATCATGTTAAGATAAGTTGTTTATAAAGTAAGAGGTTGGCTCCCTCTAGTGGATTTTTAATGCTAATGCTGTTAGGACATTTCTTATAATTCTTGAGAAACAGCTCTGCAAAGCATCAAGGGAAATGTAGTTCAATGTTCAAGTGACTCATGTGTTGAAATCAGTCAAGGAACTACTGACCCATAATGCCCATTTCACCTACCCACAAGGCAAGGGTACAGAACAGCCTGCTGGGTAGGCAAATAAAAAGGACAGGCGTGGCAGGCTTTCGCTCTCTCCGGACACCATCTTACACACAGCAGGAGGTCCTTGTGTGTGTCAAGGGCTGGGAAAGCCTGCAGCCTCCAGCGGGGAGTGGATCGTCCGCCCCAGAGGGATCCTCGCGAACAGCCTTGCTGATCAAACAGGAGGATCGGTCTGCACTTTAGAGTATTTGAGGTCATCTGCTTCTACAGTCACCAGCCATCTGAAAGAACAGCGTTGTGGACCGGGCCTGAGATACCAAGAAGGAAGCCTTACAAGCATCTGAGCCTGGTGTGGTGAGTGGGCACTTACCCAGATCAATATAGTGCACTGTTGCTGTGTGAATTAGCTCCAGACTGTTGGTGGGATATTTTCTCAATAATTTTCATCCATATTGCTGGGACCCAACATTACATTACAGCCATAAGCAGTTTTAAATGACTTGTATTCCTTTAGAAATGTCATGTTGTGCAGGGACTGTTCTAAACAGGGGAAAGATGCACCACTTTACAGGCATACTATAGACAGCCCCCAAGTACAATATTTAAAGGAATATTTCACTTTTATTGTTTCACTTTCACAATTTGCACTTTTGATTTCTCCCATAGACTTTAACAGTGTTTGAATGTTCACGCAAACTTTCGGGCCGTTCACATGTTCTGGATGCAAACCGAACCGGGGGGGGGGGGTGTTCGGCTCATCCCTACTTGCTACATATAGATAAAGGATTCCTCTTTGTTTACAGACAGAAGAAAGAGGCTGATAAATGTCATTTAGGACAGATGTGCCACTTCACAGGATAAGGAATTTGGCATCTTGAATTGCATTTATTTACAAAATTCACCTCCTATTGAATAAATGGGGCTTGCAATAAAAGCTCACAATTTGCAGACTTTTAGAAGTGTTTGCCGAACCCGATCTTGAATTGAACCCATGCAGATTTTCTTAGTATGTTGTGTGATCAATAAGAGATAAAGATGTTGGCGATTTCCAAACATATTTGGTAAAATCAGAATATAAAATCTCAAAGTTTGTGTTCTCACTTTGACCATAGGCTTCACTAAGCAGGGCCAGGCAGGACAGGAACCACAGGATTGCCATTCGGTTCTTCTTGGTGGTGGGGATGATGGTGAGCTGGTAAGATCTGTACAACTTAATCAGCCAATCAGGGGAGCTCTCACCTGTGATAAGGATGATTTTAGGTCACCTTATCAGGATACCTTGAGCAAATCTGGATATTTCACCAATTTGGCCTGGAAAAAAAGATATGAGGAAATGGGTGTTACAGGAGAACGTCGCTTATTCTCTCGCTGAGTGTTTCAGGTTGAGGGAATCAGTCCATGTATCACAGGACATCACTTACACCATATCACAGGATAAGGGGGATTTCATGAATTACTATTAAGGAACATTGCAGTAATCAATAATTTGGTAATGCTTCAGAATTGTTCACACATAGGTCTTTTATTCCAAGTTCTAAACCAATGTTTGTGAAGTGTCTCCTGAGCTTCCATCTCCATTTCCTTTCCTAATGCCATTTTTAAGTAGGCCAAAATCCATTGTGAGCCTCCCCCACCTCCACTCATCTTCCAGTGTATACCATGTTTATTTACATGCAGGGCCGGTGCTACTACTAAGCAAACTAGGCAGCAGCCTAGGGCGCACTGCTGCCTAGGGCGCACAGCTACTGGTGTTCCTACTCTATTCTCTCTGCAGAAAGAAACTAAGTCTCAGCATCAGCAGGCAGCCGCCACTCTGATCGCACATAGTGTCAGAGACACAGCGGCGGCGGAGGACTGTGTCTGTGTCCCGAAGAATGGAAGCAAGAAAACATGTATTGATGGGTGCTGGTAGGCTGCATTGGGTAGGCTGCATTGATGGGCACAGTTAGGCTGCATTAATGGGCACTGGTAGGCTGAATTGATGGGCACTGGTAGGCTGAATTGATGGGCACTGGTAGGCTGAATTGATGGGCGCTGGTAGGCTGAATTGATGGGCACCACTGTTAGGCTGCATTAATGGGCACTGGTAGGCTGCATTGATGGGTGCTGGTAGGCTCCATTGATGGGCACTGGTAGGCTGCAGTGATGGCCGCTGGTAGGCTGCATTGATGGCCACTGTTAGGCTGCATTGATGGGCACTGGTAGGCTGAATTGATGGGCACTGGTAGGCTGCCTTGATGGGCACTGGTAGGCTGCATTGATGGGCACTGGTAGGCTGCATTAATGGGCACTGGTGAGGCTGCATTTGATGGGCGCTTCATTAAAAAGGTGGGGTATAAATAGGCAGGGCAAAGGGGTGGAGCCAGGGGGCAGCAAAATTAGGTTTTGCCTAGGGTGGGAAGCCCATGTCACCTGAAAAAGGAGAAGAGAAAAAAATGTGGAGGGGGTATGGGGTAGTGTAATCAGTAGGTGTTTGTCATATATGGGCAGGACATGGTCATGGGTTAGTTCATCAATGTCAGATACCTGTCGGTTGTTCGGAAATGCATCCAACATGCCCATGTCTTAGAGAATTTGTCTGGGGAGTCTTGGGCAATGAAAATTAGTTCTTTCATTTCAGCTATTTTGTTGATTTGTTTAACCGCTTCAGCACCGGGCCATTTTACACCCTTCCTTACCAGAGAACTTTTTGCGATTTGGCACTGCGTTGCTTTAACTAACAATTGCGCGGTCGTGCGATGTTACACCCAAACAAAATTGACGTCCCTTTTTTCCCACAAATAGAGCTTTCTTTTGGTGGTATTTGATCACCTCTGCGGTTTTTATTTTTTGCGCTATAAACAAAAGAAGAGAGACAATTTTGAAAAAAAAACACAATATTTTTTACTTTTTGCTATAATAAATATCCCATTTTTTTTTTAAAAAACTTTTTTTCCCCCTCAGTTTAGGCCGATACGTATTCTTCTACATATTTTTGGTAAAAAAAATCGCAATAAGCGTATATAGATCGGTTTGCGCAAAAGTTATAGCGTCTACAAAATAGGGGATAGATTTATTGCATTTTTTTTTTTTACTAGTAATGACGGCGATCTGCGATTTTTTTTCGTGACTGCGACATTGCGGCGGACACTTTTGACACATTTTTGGGACCATTCACATTTACACAGCGATTGTTGCTATAAAATTGCAGTGATTACTGTGTAAATGTGACTAGCAGGGAAAGGGATAACACTAGGGGGCGCTGCAGGGGTTAATATGTTCCCTAATGTAATGATTCTAACTGTGGGGGGAGGGGACTCACAACGGGAGGTGACCGATCGGTGTTCCTCCGTACTGGGAACACATGATCGGTCTCCTCGCCACTGACAGGACGTGGAGCTGTGTGTTTACACCCCATCATTACACACACAGCTCCACGGTCCCGTTGTTTTAACGGGCAATCGTGGGATGCCCGACGGACATCGCGGCCGCCGGACACGCGCACCGGGTCCCGAGCGATGACGCGGGCGCGCACGTGCAACGCCGGCGGCGTGCGTGCGTCCCCTAGGCGGCCAGGAATGGGAGGACGTCATATGACGCCCACCCAGGATGGGAGATCCACCTTGTGGGCGTCATATGTACATGGGCAGGATGTGAAGTGGTTAAACCATTCTGGGATGATCAGTACTTAAGCAGAGCCCCAGTGCCTAGGAATGCACATTTTAGCTGCATTGAGTAGAGGTAAGATCAGGGTCTTTCGATAGTGGTGAGCTGGTATAACTGAGTGATGAAAGAGGCATTGGGCTGGGGTATGGTCTAAGGTATATGTGGATATTGATTCTGTGAGTTCTCAAACTTGTAACCAAAATGGTTGGATTACTGGACATGACCACATAATGTGTAGCAATGTGCCCGGTTCTTCTGCACATCTCCAGCATTTGTTGGGATAGGAGGAGTTGTATTTGTTTAAAATCGCTATGGTTCTATACTAGCGAGTTAATGTCTTGTAGTTGTTTTCCTGAATGGAAACGTTTAGGGAGCCTTTATGGGATATTGTGAATATATGTTCCCATTGGTCTTCTGATAAGTCTAAAGCCTCATACACACGATCGGACCGTGGACCAACTTTCCCGTGGATTTTTGTCCAAAGGGCGTTGGCCCCAAGTTGGTATTGCATACACGCACGATCTGACTTTTTAGGCAACAAACATGAACGTAGTGACGTTTCAATGTACTGACTACACTTCAAAAGAGGACGTTCGAATACTCCAGCCCCACCTTTGGTCAACTTCTATATTGTTGTCTGATCTTTTGCATTGGTTCTGAGCATGCGTTTTTGTACTTTGTACAAAAGTCTGTTGGTTTTGTGTACACACAGTCGGACTTTGGTCCATTGGACTTTTGTTGGCAGAAAGTTGGTCTATTCGCACAGCCAACAAAAGTCTGATGAAACCTGGAAAAAGTTGGTCCGATGGAGCGTACACACGGTCGGATGTTGGTCCAAACCAGCTAATTTGCATGTTGGTTGTCAAAAAGTCAGATCGTGTGTACGGGCCTTAAGTGTGTTTCTCTTTCCCATGACTTGGGGGCTTTCCCATCCTTAGGGGAGATATCTGCAAATAGCATAGTGTAGATATTTGAGATCAAATGCTGTTGTTGGGGCTAGATTGGGAGCATAGGTGTTCAAATGGGGTTAATGATCGTGTGATGGAAAAGTCGCGATTGATCTCCTGTAAGAAATGGTGGCTTTGAAAGTAGGCCCAGAGCGGGAGAGGGTTGTCGGTGTGAGTGGGTACTAATGCAAGGCGATCTAAGAGAGAGCCGTCATGGAAAAATTGGTGCGCTAGTACTTCTGGGTGTTGCCAGTGATGTGTTAAGAATTGAGCAGACATACCAGGGGGGAAGGCAGGGTTGAGCCTTATAGGAGTTAAGGGTCCGGAAGAGATGTGTAGTTTTTTACAAGTTTCCTTAAAAGAGCAGAGTGTCGGGTCAATAAGAGGGTGTTCCTTTAGTGTGGGGGGATGTGGTTAGGCGACAACCAGGGTGTCGATCGTAGTTGTATGGGGGACAGTGAGTTCTCTAATCTAACCCAGTCTTTGCGTTGGTTGTGTAGTGTCCAGTCCACAAGTCTAGTAAGATGACAAGCCCAGTAGTATTTTTTGAGGTCTGGAAGACCAATGCCCCTATTATTTTTGGTCGTGTGAGGATGTCATATGCAATTCTCGGATGTTTTTGCTTCCATAAAAATCCCGTAGAAAGCCTTTTGTAAGATAGGAAGAAGGATGGGGGGAGTTTTATGGGGACAGTTTGTAGGATGTATAAGATACGGGGAAGGATATTCATTTTTAGTATTGCTGCATGGCCGAACCAAGAGAATTGTGGTTTGTTCCTTTTTTTTAAGATCATCAGCTATAGTTTTGAGAATGGGTAGATCGTTTTTGGAGAAAAGATCTGAAAGGTTCGCTGTTAGATTAATCCCTAAGTACTGTATTTAATCGCATCATGTCACCATTGGAAGGGGAAGTTAGTTTCACAGTGTGTAACCGTCTCTTGTGGGATGGTGACATTAAGGGCATGGGATTTGGAGAGGTTAATTTGGAAATTAGAAAGGTGTTGGAAGATTTTGAAGTCTTTCAGTAAATTTGGGATTGAAATATGAGGCTCGCTAAGGGAAAGTAAAATGTCATCGGCAAATGCTGCTAAGCCCTGTTTACATGTAAGCATAGGTGTGTGCATCCTATCCTATTAGGGTGTGCACCCCAAAGCTCAAACACATATGACTTTCTCTGCAGCCTCAGCTGCACTGGACAGTGAATTAATTAGAAGTGCTCTGTGCTGAGTGGCTTCCTGTTCATTCTAAAACTGAAGCATAGTAGACACAGTTTACTATGCTTCAGTTATGAATGAATACATTCACCCATGGGAAATAGGGTGAGTCGGCACCACACAGTGTGATTAGAAGGTGCCCAGTCACATCTGACACTCTCATTGCGCACACCTATGCATGTAAGAAGGGTGGACATTTAAGCACTACACCACTGCTAAGATGTCCAGGCACAACTTTATTCCATTCCAAGGTCAGGGGTACAATATAAGAAATAGCCAACACGTTTTGGGGGTCTTCCTCCCCCCTTCATCAAGGCCTGACTGTCAACCAAGTGAACAAACCAGAAGTGAACTGGACCTACAATGGTATTTATTCCAGTGTGAGTTTAAAGCACAGTACTAATCAGCGGCTTGTTAAATTTCAACCCTTCTTACATTACACCACAAGCCATGGAGATGGTGGAGATCCTCGCGTGTAGAAACTGCCTGCCCAGGAACCAGATTATGTTCTTTATCGTACATCACGGGACACAGAGCAGCCATAGTAATTACTATGTGGGTTATACGCCACCTTCAGGTGAATGGACACTGGTACACTCAAAGACAGGAAGTCCCCCTCTATATAACCTCTCCCATACAAGGAGTACCTCAGTTTTTTCGCCAGTGCTTCACCCTAAGGTGTTGGTCGCGGTTAATGAAGTGCTAAGAAAAGCTCCACAGGGGATCCTGGAAAGGATCAAGGGGCTATGCTATCGGATCCATTTTAAGTGCCAAAGAAAGGCCAAATGGATGGTATCTGAGCCTTGAGGAAGAAGAGTGAGGTTTTCTGCCTGTAATGCTTCTCTTTTGAGGGCTGGACCCTGGGATCCAACGCCTTGGTCACATAACAATACCAAAGGTTGCTCCGGCGTGGTGCTGTACAGGTCCAAGAGAGTGGACCCTATATGCAATAGGGACCCGGTCCTAGAAGGTCTGTCATAACCCAGCCCACCGTGTTGGGTGAAGATTGGGTCTGGCTGTGATTTCCAGCAGTATCCTACGGCGGGAATGGTAAGTTAAAGAAGATCCTAAAAGAACACATATGCTTCACTTTTGGACATCTTTTTGAGTAGATTATGTCTTGCCTTTTTTTTTACCACTAGAGGGTGTAAAAGTAACATACCTGGTGTCAACATTACCATGCTTCCCAAGATTGTAGTCAGTGTCAGCATCACTTGTGGACAGCATTTGCTCCTACTCCGCTCTTGTCACGACTACCATAAGGGGTTTGGGGTACCTCCCGCCTCCTGCATGGCACTGGGCGTCCCCCTGATGATCCAGGACAGATCGAGCCCCTCTCCCCCCCCCAGATTCCCGATATCAGGGCCGCAGCACGCACGGGAATTATCCTCTTTTTTTTAAAGGGGAGGAGACGTCACGGGGGTGTGGCTTAGTGTGGCCGGTGTGCACCTGTATTTCGGCGTGCATGTTTTACACAGCACAGGGCTGACTGCCTTAAAAGTTTTCACTCTGTAATTACACAGAAGCATATCTGGGCACGTAAGCGCTGTATGGATGTTGGATACAGGCATTCTCAAGGCACGTATACTCAGCATCAGGCTGAGCAGTGATAGCGGTATATAATTCATTGCTGGACTAAAGCTCAGCAGTAGATGTATTTATGTTAGTACCTCTGATTTTCTGCTTAGGACTATGTCTTCCCGAAAAAGGGGTGTAAAAACAGCAGGGAGGAGCGCAATGGCGCCGCAGTCAGGATCTGAGGGTCCTAGTCTCGCTTCCACAATAGCATCCTCCCCTGAAAGACCTGAAACGGCTGACCAAGCTGAGCCATTGAGCTTTTCGGGCATTGTAGCTACTTCTAACATTTTAGCCTCTGCATATGTCACCAAAGACAATTTGGTTTCAGCATTAGCTTGTTTGGAAGGGAAGATAGCTGGTATGTTTGCATCTTCCTCCCAGGCTGGGAGAAAGCGCAATAGGTCCCCTTCTCCTGCCCCTGGTCCTTCAGTAGGGGATCAGGAGTGGGAAGAGGATGTTGAATTACCTTTGGGGGATCAGGTAGAAGGGCATGAAGATGGCTCCTCCTTTGAGGATTCAGCCTCAGAAGAGCCCTTCTCAGCCTCGCAATCTCAAAGATTGTTAGTTCAATCCCTTACAGTGTTGTTCCGTTCTGGATATAAGTTGCCCCTAGCAGAGAAGCCCCCTTTTCCTCTTTGGGTTCTCTAAGGCCTCCCCAGGGTTCAGATGCTTTCCCTGTGCACCCGTTGCTGGAGAAGCTGATATATGCTGACTGGAATCAACCAGATAGGCATTTTCTTCCTCCTAAAATATTTTCTCTTATTTATCCTATGGAAGAAAAGTTCACTAAGAATTGGAGTCTCACTTGTCCAGTGGACAATGTCCAGGTGTTTAAGGATCCAGCCAATAAAAATCTGGAATCTTTACTTAACCACTTCATCCCCAGAAGAATTTACCCCCTTCCTGACCAGAGACAGGAAGGGGGTAAATTCTTCTGGGGATGAAGTGGTTAAGTAAAGATTTACCCCCTTCCTGTCAGTTAAACCACTGCGTCATTTTAACTGACAATTGCGCGGACGTGCGACGTGGCTCCCAAACAAAATTTACGTCCTTTTTTTCCCACAAATAGAGCTTTCTTTTGGCGGTATTTGATCACCCCTGCAGTTTTTATTTTTTGCGCTATAAACAAAAAAATAGCGACAATTTTGAAAAAAATGCATTATTTTTTTTTACATTTTGCTATAATAAATATCCCCCAAAAATATATATAAAAAAAAAAAATCCTCAGTTTAGGCCGATACGTATTCTTCTACATATTTTTGGTAAAAAAATCGCAATAAGCAAAAGTTATAGGGGATAATTTTATGGAATTTTTATTAATCATTTTTTTTTACTAGTAATGGCGGCGATCAGCGATTTTTTTTATCATGACTGCGATATTATGGCGGACACATGGGACAATTTTGACACATTTTGGAAGGGGGTTAAATGTGTCCTGGGGAGTGTTTCTAACTGTGAGGTGTGTGGCTACGTGTGGCACGTCACTGATCTCTGCTCCCGTTCACAGGGAGCAGAGATCAGTGACACTGTCACTAGGCAGAACGGGAAGATGCTTGTTTACATTAGCATCTCCCTATTCTTCCTCTCTGTGAGATGATTGTGGTTATCCCCTGCGCGCCCGCCCGCAGGCCACCTCTTAAAGGGCCAGTAGCACAACTTGCAGTAGCAGCAATAAGCGTTTGTCAATCCCTAAAATACAAAGTTAAGCAGGTTAGCAAAGGTGGGCCTGCTCAAGGAGAAGAGGCTCGGGATCTAGCTGAGCTACCAAGGGCCTTATGTTTTGCCGTTTGACGCTATTAAATATTCCATTCACCAGGCGTCACTCCTTGCTCTCCTGTTAGTGCATATGCGTAGAATTCTGTGGCTAAAGCAGGGATCCTCAAACTACGGCCCTCCAGCTGTTGCAGAACTACACATCCCATGAGGCATTGTAAAACTCCGACATTCACAGACATGACTTGGCATGATGGGAATTGTAGTTCCTGAACAACCGGAGGGCCGTAGTTTGAAGACCCCTGGGCTAAAGCATTGGTCAGCTGAGTTTCCATGCAAAAAGCTGTTGGCTGGGATTCCCTTTCATGGGGAACAGTTGTTCGGGGATGATTTGGATAAATACATCCAAGGAATTTCATGTGGTAAGAGTACCCTTCTTCCAGTAAAGAGAAGGATTAGACATCCATTATTTAAATGTTCTTCCTCTCCAATACCAGGGGCGACAGCCTCCAGGCAGTCACAACGGCCTCTGTGTTATGTCCAAGAGGTAAGACTGAAGCCAAGCTCAGGACCAGAAGATGCCCTGTGGGGCAGAAGTCTGCAAAGCAGAGTCCCAAGGCCTCCTTATGAAGTGGTGCCCCCGCTCACTCGAGAGGGGGGAAGGCTCTGCAGTTTTCAGGGGCTTGGCCGGAAGAGATCCAGAACAGATGGGTCCAGAATAGAGTTTTGTGGGTTTCTACCATTTTGTTTTCTAAGATCGAACGTTCCCAAAGACCCAGTGAAAAGAAGATCTTTGTCTCAGGTGCTAGACCGATTGATGTGTAATCATAGAAATCTCCTTAGGACTCAGCAGGGTATAGGGTTTTATTCAAATCTCTTCACGGTGCCAAAACCGAATGAAGATGTCAGACCCGTTCTAGATCTCAAAGATCTAAATCAGTTTCTAAATGTCTGCTCTTTTCACATGGAATCAATCCAGTCAGTCGTATCCACCCTGCGGGAAAGAGAATATCTAGCGTCAATAGACATCAAAGATGCATATCTGCATGTGCCAATTTTCCCTGCTCACCAGAAGTTTCTGCGATTCACAGAGGAACAGCGCCACTTCCAGTTTGTGGCCTTGCCCTTTGGGTTAGCCATCAACATCCTAGAGATTCAGGCAGTACGCCTGGCTCTAATATCCTGGACTTTCAGGTTGCAGGATTGTCCTGTCAGAATAAAATCCGACAATGCCACAGCAGTGGCTTACTTCAATCACCAAGGGGGCACCAGAAATCACGCAGCACAGAGGGAGGTGAACCATATTCTGGCTTTGGCAGAAAGGCATGTTCCTTGCCTATCTGCAGTCTTCAGTGAAGAACTGGCAGGCGGATTTCTTGAGTCGACAACAATTGTTCCCGGGAGAATGGTCTCTACATCCCAAAATGTTTCTGGCCATATGCCAGAAATGGGGTACCCCGGACATAGATCTATTAGCGCCCAGGTTCAACAAGAAGCCGGACAGCTTTGTGCCAAGGACAAGATATCCACTCGCATACGGGACAGATGGGTTAATAACCCTGTGGGATCAGTTTTCATAGATTTATGCATTCCCCCCCCAGTTCAGCTGCTACCGTGGCTTCTATGATCAAGGAGGAATGGAAGCCTGTAATCCTAGTAGCCCCGGCATGGCCCAGAACATCCTGGTATGCAGAGATCGTAAGGATGGCAGTAGGGGATCCATGGACTCTTCCATTTCGTCCAGACCTGCTTTCGCAGGGGCCAGTATTCCATCCTGCCCTACAAATGCTAAATTTAAAGGTTTGGCTGTTGAAGGGTTGAGTACTATGAAGGGTCAGATCTCTGCCTTGTCAGTGTTTTTCCAAAGGCCGCTTGCTTTGCATTCTTTGGTCCGGGCCTTTATACAAAGGATAACGCGTATAAATCCCTTGTGCCCGTGGGATTTGAATCTAGTCTTGTCGGCGTTACAAAGACAGCCCTTTGAGCCGATGCACCATGTGCCTTTGATCCTTTTGACAAGGAAATTGGTGTTCTTGGTTGCGGTAACCTCCGCAAGAAGAGTTTCAGTGTTGGCAGCTTTTTCTTGTAAAGATCCATACTTAATTATTCATAAGGATAGGGTGGTGTTGCGTCCTCACCCAACCTTTTTGCCTAAAGTAGTATCTAGTTTTCATCTGAATCAAGATGTTTACCTACCTTCCTTTTTTCCAGAACCCCGTTCTGTGGAAGAGAAATCATTGTACTCTCTCGATGTAGTGAGAGCAGGTAAGGTCTATCTGAAAGCGACAGCTCAGATACGGAAAACTGACACTTTGTTTGTGCTGCCAGAAGGCCCCAGGAAAGGGCAGGCAGCATCAAAATCAACTATTTTGAAATGGAATTGTCAGGTTATTATTCAGGCTTATGGTTTGATAAATATATATATTATAATTATTTATCAGTTAAATTAACACAGTGCCGTATCGCGAAAAATGGCCTGGTGATTAAGGGGGGGGGGGGGGTAAACCTTCCGGAAGGCAAGTGGTTAAGCCTTATAAGTATAATAGGTAGTCTTGTGAACAACTAGAATACAATCTGTGTAATATATATACAAGCAGCAAGTAACACACTCCCAATATAAATGTGAAAATAAAACCCAAAACAAATAATGGTGCACTGGTGATAATAAATGTATCCAACTACTTAGTGTATTAATTCTCCTGTGCCAATATGAGTGCCAACATAATATCATGTGGATATACAATAACATAATCCATTCATGTATATTTCTTCTTATAATAGTATAAATCCTGTGGTTAAGGGGTTGTAAACTCTCGTGTTTTTTCACCCTAATGTATCAGAGCTGTAAAGAAAGCCGCAAGTCACATGACCGACCTGAAGACAGCTCTAAAGAGGTATTTATAACGCTTGTTTTTTACAAAGGACTTGCATAGTGTGGTATGCCAGCCTGTAATAGAGGGGCTGGCAGTGAATACAATATTAGACTTAAAGCGGAGTTCCACCCAAAAATGAAACATCCGTTTTCTGGTTCCTCCCCCCCTCCGGTGTCACATTTGGCACCTTTCAGGGGGAGGGAGGAGCAGATACCTGTCTAATCCAGGTGTAGCGCTACCCCCAGTTAAGAGAGCCGCTGGTTTGTTTTGGGTCCCTGAGTACAGCTCCACCAACCCCCGGCAATTTGGCTCTACCCGCTCTGGCACAGTTAGTCAAGGGGTATGTATCTATGCACATAAAAATATCACTTATACTCTAAGTGTAATGGGTATGAACTCACAAGCAGACTGCTGAAATAAGAATAACTGGCTTTACTTTGTCAGTAAGGAAAAGAAATAGTAACATGCATTTAAACATATGACTTACAATACTTTAGCAGGTCCCTGCAATATGCACTTTAACATGTACACATATATGTAACAACTAGCAATGGGGAAAACGGAGCGCCAAGTGTGGCGACCGCATGCTATGCACCCCTGAGGTGCAATAAATCTATCTGCGCCTACCTAACGGACCAGGCCTGATCCCTAGTAATAGAGCTCAGTCCTTGTACTTGTACAGTGTTCTTCACCGGCAATGAATCTGTAGAGGTGGTGCACATGTAGCTTTAAATGGTATCTTTGTAATCCACAGAAAGTAACATTTGCTGCTCTGAGGTAAATTGCGCCTAGGCAGTTCAATAGGCATAAAACGTGTGTATCAATGCAGGATGAGCCTCTCAGCTCTCTCACCAATCCTGGGGTACCGTCCTCCGCTCCGGTCCCTCTAATGGCGGCTCTGGTCTCCTCAGTCACAGCCCCTGCGCTCCGGTCCTCAGCTCCGACCGACCGACTGTAGGGATGAGTCTCCGCTCCGCTGCTGCTGACTCTGAGGTATGAGAGTCTCACTCCATCTGCTGCAAGGCCCAGGCTTCAGGCCTTCAGCTCCGGTCCGCACAGGTGTCTCCACTGGCTGCAGTCTCCGCGTCACAAGCTCCGTCAGCAGAGGCAGGCCAGTCCTGTCAGGCCTCAGAAGAGGAAGTGTCCCAAGAGGAAGAGGCGGTCTCCGCTCTTCCTTTTTATAACCTCCCCCAGCAGCCTCTCGGGCGGAAACAAGCAGCCCGGGAGCCTGGGGGATTATGGGGGATGTAGTCTCTTCCCCTAAAAGGGGTACGACCCCGCTACACACTCCCCCCACTTTGAATCTTTGGTCCCCAAAGACAGTGTTCAAACTACAAACTTTCTCGGGAACAACACTTTCACATAATTTGGACAGAGGAGCTTCCCACCAATTGGCATAAGATGGGGAGCTGTCCTGTCTACAGGTCACTTCAGTGTGGGCGACCTGTTTAACTGTGCCAGAGAGTGAGCTAGGGTTGCCCTCCACCAAATGAACAGTGGATGGGTCAGGGCTTTCAGCACTTCTCCTTGCTGTAGTAACAGAGTCCTCTGAACTTTCTCCCATCTTGGGGTAAGTTAACTTCTTGGGAGGCTTCACAACTCTGCGAGCTCTCTGTTCCCTTGGAACTTCTTCAGGAACACATTCTGGCAACATCTCTGGTTCTGGAACATCTACTTCTTCTTCTGGGTAGAGACCAGGGATATCTTCCCAGCACTCAGGCACATCACTGAATGGCACAAACTCTGTGGCTTCTGGGTTCAATGTGCCATCTTCCACATCTTCAGTAGGTGGAAGATCTATGGCAGAATTTCCTGGGGTTGAGGAAGGCCATAGCCATTCAAGTTCTCCTCTTTCTTCCTCTGGTTGGGGGTCCTGTCCACCCCTAACTTGGGATGTCTGAGACCTAGTGTTAGGCCTGGGGGTATCCAGAATGGAAACAGATTCAGGTACGTCTCTTGCTGGAGGCATTCTGACTGCTTCAGTGAGTGGGAGCAAATGATTCCTATGCCAGGTCTTCAAAGGCCCCACTCTTCCTTCTGGCTTCAACTTGTAGACAGGCAATCCTGGAAGTTTTCTACAAATGATGTATGGCTCTGATCCCCATCTATCAGCAATCTTGTGTTTCCCAGGGATCCCTAGATTGCGTAACAGTACACGGTCCCCAGGCTGTAGGTCCTGTACTCTAACTTTCAAATCAAAGTTCCTCTTATTTCGGGCCCCCCTCTGGTCAGAGGCCGCTTGAGCTTTCTCGTAAGCTATCTTCAAACTGTGCCTCAGTCTGTCCACATATCCTTTGTGGGAGGCAGCAGAGGCATGGTCTAAGGAAATGCCGAAGGCCAAATCCACTGGCAATCTTGCTTCTCTCCCAAACATAAGTCGGTAAGGGGAGAAACCTGTCACATCACTTGTGGTGCAGTTGTAGGCATGCACCAGAGCTGAAATGTGTTGACTCCAATGTTGCTTCTTCTCTGTTTCCAAAGTTCCCAACATGTTCAATAGTGTCCTGTTGAACCTTTCAGGCTGGGCATCACCTTGAGGGTGATATGGTGTGGTTCTAGTCTTCTCTACTCCCAGAGAATCCAGTAGCCTCCTGATCAGGCGACTCTCAAAGTCCCTTCCTTGGTCTGAATGGATTCTCTGTGGCAGTCCATAGTGAACAAAATACTTCTCCAAAAGTACCTTGGCCACTGTAGAGGCCTTCTGGTCCTTGGTTGGGAAGGCCTGAGCATAACGAGTGAAATGGTCGGTTACCACCAGAACATTTCCCAATCCACTCAAATCGGGTTCGAGGCAGAGAAAATCAATGCATACCAGATCCATTGGGCCTTGACTCTGTAGGTGGCCCATTGGGGCAGCTTGATGGGGTAAAGTCTTTCTCTGAATGCATCTTGCACAGGAATGGCAGTACTCCTCCACTTCGGCCCTCATGCAGGGCCAATAAAACCGGTCTCTGACAAGTTGGAAGGTTCTCTCTGCTCCCAAGTGACCATGCTGGTCATGTAAGGCAATCAGCACAGTCTCTCGATGCTTTTCGGGGAGAAACAACTGCCACTTGTCTTCTGGGCCATCAGAGGGGCCCCTTCGGTAGACTACCCCCTGATGCACCTGTAACTTGTCCAACTCTCTCCTCAGTAGGCGAGCTTCTTTGGAAGGGTGAAGGCGAAGTCCCTCTGGACTCTTGTCTTCCAGGGCTTCCAGGACCAATTTCCCCATGGGGTCTTCCAATTGGTCACACCTTAGCTCCTTCTTGGACAGCTTCGGTAGGCACTCCTCTGCTAGTTGAGTTACCCCACAGTAACACTTTGGGACTCCCACTGTGGTAACTCCTATCTCTTCAGCTCTGGATCCTCCTCTGGCTTGGAGTTCAGCCCCCTGACAAAGGGCTCGCACTCCATCTGGTGCCACTTGGGTCCAGTCTTCCCAATCACTGACCATGACATGGGATCTTCGGGACAGGGCATCTGCATCCCTATTTCCAGCCCCTGGTCTGTACTTGAGACTGAAATTGAATCCAGACAACGCCGCCAACCATCTGTGTCCAGTTGCATCCAGCTTGGCGGTGGTGAATAGATAGGTCAAGGGGTTGTTATCTGTCTTTACAGTAAACTCGGCCCCATACAAATAGTCTCTCAGTTTGTCAACAACTGCCCATTTGAGGGCTAAGAACTCCAACTTGTGGGTGGGATAGTTCTTCTCGGAGGGGGTCAGGCTCCGGCTCACATAAGCCACTGGTCGTAGCTGGTCTTCATACTCCTGGTAGAGTACTCCACCTAGGCCCTCATGGCTGGCATCAACATGTAGCTCATAGGGTCTAGTGGGATCAGCGTAGGCCAAAACTGGGGCTGAGGTGAGACTTCTCTTCAAGGTTCTGAAAGCCTCTTCACACCTTGAGTTCCACTGGTCTTTGACCGATTCACGGGACCTCCTAGGCCCCAATCCATCTTCCTCTCCTTCTGTCTTGAGCAGCTCGTTGAGGGGTTTGGCAATGCGGGCAAACCCATCCACAAACCTGCGGTAGTAGGAACAGAACCCCAAGAAAGACCGAAGTTCTGTAACTGTTGTGGGCCTTGGCCACGAAGTAACTGCCTCCAACTTCTCAGGGTCTGTAGCCACTCCTTTTTCAGACACTATGTGTCCCAGATAGTTCACAGAAGACTGATAGAACCGACACTTCTCTGGAGAAAGTTTGAGTCCCTCTTCACTGAGCCTCTTCAGTACTTTCTCCAATCTGGCTTCATGTTCTTCCAAAGTCTTTCCAAAGACAATGACGTCATCCAGGTACACAAGGACTTCTATGAGGTTCATGTCTCCAACTGTCCTTTCCATAAGGCGTTGAAACGTAGCAGGAGCTCCAGATAGGCCCTGAGGCATCCTGTTGAACTCAAAGAATCCTACTGGGGTTATGAAGGCAGTCTTTTCTCTATCTTCTGGATGCATGGGGATTTGGTAATACCCACTCTTGAGGTCCATCACACTGAACCACTTAGCTCCAGACAAACTCTGCAAGGCGTCCTCTATCCTTGGCGTGGTGTACTGGTCAGGAATGGTCCTCCTGTTGAGAGTTCTGTAGTCAATGCAGAGCCTCAATGACCCATTCTTCTTCCTGACTACCACAATTGGGGAGGCATAGGGGCTTCTGGACTCCCTAATCACTCCCGTCTTCTTCAATTCCGCAAGCTGCTCCCTCAGATCCTCCAGATCTGCTAGCGGGACTCGCCTCACTCTCTCTCTGAATGGCTTGTCCTCTTGCATGCGGATTCGATGGGTGGCACTCCTCGCACACCCCACATCAAACTCATCTTTAGAGAAAATCTTCTCCCATCTGGTCAGCTGGGCCTTGGCTCTCTCTTTCCAAGCTCCAGGTAGGTTTGGGTTTTCCATGGAGAGTTTCTTCCAGACATCTTCTCCTTCACCCGTCCCCTTCACTTCTGACCAGCCAACTGGGACAGCAGGACTCACCTGTCCCAGAAGCATCCTGGCAGGGATCTCCACAGGCCGTTCCGTGGGGTTCCTCACGCTGACAGGGACTCTTCCTCTAGCCTTCTTCAGGTCCTTCAATGAGATCACTTCTGGTATCACTTCCAGACCTGAGTGACCCTCCATTGGGTCGGGTTCCAACATTACAAAGGGGCCAGGCTGCTCCCAAGTAAGTTTCACCGTGGCTCTCATGCAGGTTACCTCTCCAGGCTGTAACACTGCTCCTTCTTTTCCAAGTCTCCATACCCTTCCTATCCCCTCACTTGGGGTCTTCTGCTCTAGGACCAACCGCTGATAGGCTGCCTTCAGCATGGGATGGATCTTGGGAGTTGAAAGATTCTCTTTCTTCACCAGGGGGGTCAGAAGCCTTCTGACTAGGTCCGTGTTTGTCCCTATAATCAGGGAGGTCTTGCTGGTTCCTGGTGGGCGGGGACACACCACTGCTAAGGTGTCAAACACTTCAGACTTCCCAGCTACGGATGGGTCAAACGTCAACCGTATGGATAAGTATCCATCATAGGGGAAACTCTGAGTTCCCAATCCCCTTATCTCCAACTCTTCTATCTTCTGTATAGGCAGATGACTCAGGTATCTGTCATAGAAGTCCCTGTGCAATAGGGTCACTTGTGCTCCAGTGTCCAGGAGAGCCTTTGTGTACACTCCTTCCACTTGGATGGGTACAATAGGGGATGGACCAACTAGCTCTTCTGGGTAGGGCCGAGTTGGTGCTGTCCTCTTCTTTGGACTCTTTGCTTTACCAGCACTTGATTTGCACTTGCTCCTTTCTTGAGCCTGGTATGCATTAATTTTCTCCCTCTTACTGGGAGTGTGAACCCGTTGAGGGACATTGTTATCTCTCACTTTGAAGAGTTCTCGCTTTGGAGTGCTGTGTCTCTCCGGAGGGGTCTTGCCCCCTTTCTCTGGAGTGCACCTTGGTTGAGGATCCCTGGGCCCCTTCTGAGGGGTTCGGTCTCCTCGCTTCCTTTTCCTGTTGTGCTTCTTGGAGCTCACTGAAGGTGATGGGCACCCGGTTGACTCCTTCACCGGGGCCCTTTGGCGTTTCCCGCCGGCTGGCGGCTTTCTGTTTTCTTCTTCTTGGGGCTGGAGCATACAGCTGCAATGTGGCCCACTCCGCCACAATTAAAACAGATCATCTCACCGTAGTCAGGTGGGGATGCTGGTGCTGAAACAGTTGGAAACAATTCCCTCCTGCTTGATTCTTTCGTGGGACTTGGCGTCTCTTTCGCCACTAGAGATGTCAGTATCTCCATCATCTGGGACATCTGCAACTTCAGGGCATCTACCTCTGTCTCTCTCTCAGGGGTTAAGGCCGACCTGACCGTGGCCACTGGAAGTTTTGTAGACCCCATCACTTGCTTCTCCCGTTTCTCTTCCAACATGGCCTCTTCTTCTCTGACCATCCGGATGAGATCGGGGTAGTCCAGGCTCTTCCCATCCTGCCGGGTGCGTAGTATTAGTGCGACAGGGTCCAGGGGTTGGGCTCCCCTCATCACCTGCTGGGCACGGGCTTCATCTACCTTCCCTGGATCTATCCCCTTCTTTAGGATAATCCTATGCAGGATCTTGTCTATGCGTCCCATGTACTCTGACAGCTTCTCCCCTGTCTTCTGGTAACAGTGTTCCAGTTGATAGGTAAGTTCTGTGATTTTTTCTGTCCCACCAAACACACCTTCCAGGATGTCTATGTAGTCCTGGGCAGTGCAATCCTTTTTGCTTGTCTTCAGATTGCGTATGGCCTCTAAGGCAGGTCCTTTTAGGCTCTCAACAATCCTTTGCTTCTTTCTGCCTTCTGAGACCTCCCATTCTTCTAGGGCCTGCGTGGCACCATCTAACCACTCTTCAAATCCCTCTTCTCCCGAGGGTACAGGTGTCCTCCCTGAAAACATCCGGAGTTTCCTGTATCCCGACATTGGGTAATCCCCGGGGTCTCTTCTGCACTGAGTCACAATTTCCCCTAGGACAGCACACAGTTCTGCACTAAGGGTAGTCTGTGCGGGACTTTCCGCGCCCTTCTGCTCTTCCTTCTTTGGGGATAGAATGGCTTTCATAGGAGAAACTTCTCCCTTGCGCGGCAGCGCATGCAGCAATTGGTAGGCCTGACCATTCGGTGCTTGTATGCTCTGGCTCCTGAACTGGAGTCTCTTCCTTCCATTCTATTAAGGCGTATGTGTACCCAGCATCATTTCTCATGTCCATTATCCATGACTTCTGGCATGGGGATAATGACATTATGAGCTGCTTGACTGCCTCTCTCTGCCATATCCCTGGCAGTTCAATGACTGCTGCTGCGGCTGGATCAGCGGCCCATGTTGCGGACCACCATCCCACTTCTATTGGGTCCATGCCGGTACCTTCTGGCGGCTTTTCCCGCTGACTCAGGATCCCGGATTACGAGCCCCCACGTGTAGCGCTACCCCCAGTTAAGAGAGCCGCTGGTTTGTTTTGGGTCCCTGAGTACAGCTCCACCAACCCCCGGCAATTTGGCTCTACCCGCTCTGGCACAGTTAGTCAAGGGTATGTATCTATGCACATAAAAATATCACTTATACTCTAAGTGTAATGGGTATGAACTCACAAGCAGACTGCTGAGATAAGAATAACTGGCTTTACTTTGTCAGTAAGGAAAAGAAATAGTAACATGCATTTAAACATTTGACTTACAATACTTTAGCAGGTCCCTGCAATATGCACTTTAACATGTACACATATATGTAACAACTAGCAATGGGGAAAACGGAGCGCCAAGTGTGGCGACCGCATGCTATGCACCCCTGAGGTGCAATAAATCTATCTGCGCCTACCTAACGGACCAGGCCTGATCCCTAGCAATAGAGCTCAGTCCTTGTACTTGTACAGTGTTCTTCACCGGCAATGAATCTGTAGAGGTGGTGCACATGTAGCTTTAAATGGTATCTTTGTAATCCACAGAAAGTAACATTGCTGCTCTGAGGTAAATTGCGCCTAGGCAGTTCAATAGGCATAAAACGTGTGTATCAATGCAGGATGAGCCTCTCAGCTCTCTCACCAATCCTGGGGTACCGTCCTCCGCTCCGGTCCCTCTAATGGCGGCTCTGGTCTCCTCAGTCACAGCCCCTGCGCTCCGGTCCTCAGCTCCGACCGACCGACTGTAGGGATGAGTCTCCGCTCCGCTGCTGCTGACTCTGAGGTATGAGAGTCTCACTCCATCTGCTGCAAGGCCCAGGCTTCAGGCCTTCAGCTCCGGTCCGCACAGGTGTCTCCACTGGCTGCAGTCTCCGCGTCACAAGCTCCGTCAGCAGAGGCAGGCCAGTCCTGTCAGGCCTCAGAAGAGGAAGTGTCCCAAGAGGAAGAGGCGGTCTCCGCTCTTCCTTTTTATAACCTCCCCCAGCAGCCTCTCGGGCGGAAACAAGCAGCCCGGGAGCCTGGGGGATTATGGGGGATGTAGTCTCTTCCCCTAAAAGGGGTACGACCCCGCTACACAGGTACTTTCTCCCACTTCCGGGCATAGATCGCCATAGATTCTGCAGCGATCTAAGCCATGTTCGGCCCCCTCCACCCCCCCCTCCCGCTGTCTTCTGGGAGACACACAGGTCCCAGAAGACAGCAGGAACCGGTCAGGACGACTCAAGCATGCGCATTAGGGAACCAGGCTGTGAAGCTGCAAGGCTTCACTTCCTGATTCCCTTACTTAAGATGGCGGCACCTCCACCCGGGAGCCAAGGGACAGATCGGCTTCAGATGAGTACATCGCAGGCGCCCTGGACAGGTAAGTGTCCTCATAATAAAAGTCAGCAACTGCTGTATTTGTAGCTGCTGACTTTTTTAGTTTTTTCGGTGGAACTCCACTTAATAAACACTTTAAATTTGGTAAAATAAAGCTTTTTAGTCACCCAGACTAACAGATTGTGCTTTCCCTCTCGTTGCTCCATTGATGTTCCTCCATTATGGCTCAATATATATGAGAGAGAAAAAACTCCAAAGAGTGCTTATATCATATTAACTACTTGCCGACCAGCCGCCATTGTTCTACAGTGGAAGGTCGGCGCGTTACCACAATTTGCCTGCGGAGTACGGCGGCTCCTTTAACCAATTCAGTGCCGGGCACTTACACCCCCTTCCTGCCCAGGCCATTTTTTAGCTTTCAACGCTGTCGATGTTTACAGACAATTGCGTGGTCATGCTACACTGTACCCAAACAGAATTGTTATCATTTTGTTCCCACAGATAGAACTTTCTTTTGGTGGTATTTGATCACCTCTGTGATTTTTATTTTTTGCTAAACAAATAAAAAAATAGACCGAAAATTTTGAAAAAAAAAAAAAAAAGTTTCTTTTGTCTCTGTTATAAATATTTGTAAATAAGTAAGTTTTTCTCCTTCACTGATAAGGCGGCACAGATGAGGTGGCACCAATGAGGTGGTACTAATGGGCTCTAATGGGCACTGATGATTGGCAATGATAGGTGGCACTGATTTGCAGCACTGATGGGCATTGATAGGCGCCACTGATGGACACTCATGGGTGACACTGATAGGCAGCACTGCTGGGCACTGAAAGGCTGCACTGATGGGTACTTATGGGTGGCACTGATAGGCGGCACTTCTGGGCACTGATAGGCAGCACTGCTGGGCACTGATAGATGGCACTACTGGGCACTGATATGTGGCACTGATGGGCACAGATATGCAGCACTGATTGATGGCACTGATGGGCATCACTGATGGCACTGGCAGGCATTGCTGATGTGCACTGATTGGCAGCTGCCTGGGCACTGATTGGCATTTCCCTGGTGGTCCTGGGCGGGTATACGAGGGGGAGCTGCGCTGATAAACAATCAGCACAGCCCCCCGTCAGAGCAGCCGATCGGCTCTCCTCTACTCGCATCTGTCAGACGCAGGTGAGGAAAAGCCGATGAACGACTCTTCCTGTTTACATCATGATCAGCCGTGACTGGACACGGCTGATCATGTTGTAAAGAGTCTCTGTCAGAGGCTCTTTACCGAGATCGGTGTAGCAGTGTGTCAGACTGACACGCCGCACCACCGATCGCCGCGATGTGCACCCCCACGGGCTTTTATGCTGCTGGACGACATATGACGCCCATTCAGGATAACTGGAATACCGCCCAGCCGTCATTCTGCTATAGGCCAGGCGGGAAGTAGTTAAGGAGTCATAGCAGGCACGCGTGCCCACTGTACAGCGGGGGGATCAATGTGCATGGCCGCGAACGGGAATCTGTCAATGTAAACAGACAGATCCCCATTAAGACAGGGGAGTTATAGAGAGATCTTCTGATCCTAGTGATCAGGAACAGCTGTCTTTCTCCTCCTCCAGTCAGTCCCCTTCCCCCGCAGTTAGAAACCTCTCCCAGGGAACACATTTAACCCTTGATCGCCCCCTAGTGATAACCTCTTCCCTGCCAGTGACATTTACACAGTAACCAGTGGCTATTTTTAGCTCTGATCGCTGTATAAATGTCAATGGTCCCAAAAAAGTATCAAATTTTCCTATTTGTCCGCTGCAATGTTGCAGTCCCGTTAAAAATCCAATCCACTAGTAAATTAAATAATAATATTAATGCCATAAACCTATCCCTTATTTTGTAGACGCTATAACGTTTTCACAAACCGATCAATATACACTTTTTATTTTACCAAAAATATGTAGAAGAATACATATTGGCCTAAACTGATGAAGGCATTTTTTGGGGGGGGGGGGGGTATTTTTTTTTCAAAATTGTCGGTCTTTGTTTATATCGCAAAAAAAATTATTTTGTTTGGGTACAGCACCGCATGACCGCACAATTGTCAGTTAAAGTAATGCAGTGCCGTATCACAAAAAAGGACCTGCTCAGGAAGTGGTTAAATCTTCCGGTCTGAAAGTGGTTAAACAATATTCAACTTATTAAAAAGTGTGCATAGAACTCACATTTATAAGGTGCTGTATACAGTGTATATCATATAAAACCATGATGCTGAAGCTACTTCGTGCCTCTCCATGAAAGATGAAAAAACTTCTTGTCAAACAAATCTGCCCTTCCCTACGCGTTACGTCACAGGGTCACGTGACTCATCAGGGGGATTCCTAAAGTTGGACAAGATGGTATCTCTTCTTTCTACTACTCCACTCCACCCAGTTGATTTTTTGCTTTTGTGGGTGTGCTATGTGAATGCTGTCACCTGCTGCTCCCATACTAAGTCTATGATCGATGAGACCAATCAATTTTGTTCCAATCTGTGTGTGTATGTGGGCTTAAATCAAATTTTGCTCTGAAATTGCTGGCGCATCGTGGATGAACACAATGCAAAAAATCTAAATAATTCCTATGCATCATAATTATATATATATAATTTGTAAAAACGATATACAAACCAATAAAACTGGATATTTAATAAACAATGTAGTCTAAAAACATACTGCTAACTAATTCCCTATATAAAAATGCAGCAATTAACCCACATACACACACACACAGATTGGAACAGAATTGATTGGTCTCATCAATCATAGACCCTCCTCTCCTCTCCTGTCAGCTGCTAAAGGGGATGTTTCAGGATGGAGAGCAGGGAAGGAGCCACAAAATATGTAATATACTGTTGCATTCCTTTCCAGAATGAACACAGTGAGTGATCCTTACTGAACCCTCTTATATGCATCCATAACTGAAGTATAGTAAATTGTATTGTGAATGAACAGGAAGCCTCTCAGTACTGAGCACTTCCAATTCATTCACTGTCCAGTGCAGCTGAGGCTGCAGAGAAAGGGACTGGTCATTCTCTGTCCTCAATCCCTTTCTCTCTTTCAAAAGTGAGACATCAGGAGTCTGTTTAGACCACAGATATTTCACCAAAGACCTCCTAAAAAAAAATAAATAAAGAATGCTCTGCAGACTCTGATATAAAGGGGGCTTTAAAAATCCTGATTTAAGGGAGATTGCTGAGAACTCTGAAGTAAGTGGGGGATTTGGTGAGCAAAACCCTCCATACATCAACATTCCCCCTTAAAAATGACTGTACGCTGCTAAAGTGTCCAGGTTTGGGTGGCAACCCTAGAGCTGGCTTACACTTACCAGGCACAAGCTCAGGAAATAAGAGGGCTCAGGGATAACATTGCTGATCTGGAGGATAAATCGAGAAGAATCATTGATTTCAGGGTCATACCAGAGGAGATACCCCAGACTGAACTGATTACATATCTTCAGCAGTTCTATGAAAACATTTTACCTCTGAGCTCTCCCCAGGAACTTATCGTTGATGGGGCACACACAATTGTTAAGCCTGAACATGTCCCACCTGCAGTCCCCCAGACATAGACTGGCTGGAGAACATTTATTCCACATAAAAGATCAATTCCTGTCCAGCTCTAGGAAAACTGGTCCGCTCCCGGAGCCATAGAAACATCTCTCTATATTCAGATATTTCTGCATCTACCACTCAGAAACAGAAACCATTCAAATGTGTAACAGATGATCTCTGGGAGCTCCTACTAAGCTGCTTATCTCTCAATACAAATAAAGTCCTACCCATCATGACTCCAAATGATGGCATCTTCTGCCTCCGTGTATGGGGTCTATTTCAGGATAATCCCCCCCCACAACAGGAAAAGCTCTATCCAGCCTCCTACATTTCTAGTGATTGGTCCGAAGTCCCCAAAACTTAATGTTACTCACCCTCCCGTCTTATGTTTCTCACTCACCGGTCAGATGCCTTTCTTATAACGGGTCAGGAGATTGGGATACCTCTTGCTCAGGTGTTATTCATTGTCCTCGTCAGAAGGAGAATGCCAACTACATGCCCATTGTGTTTTTTATTAGTTTGTTCTTCATTGTTTATTGTTCATTGTTCATTGTTTGCACAAAAAGAAACATATTGCGCCAGACCAAACCTAAAAAGAAGTGTAGCTGCTAACACTCAAAGTTTAAAGTGAAATGTAACAAAATAGTGTAGCACTGAATTGTGAAACTACATAAATTATGATATTTATGCGCTGGGAAATACAGAAGAATGATAACCAAACTAAAAATATTGTGGGTACATGTTATACGCCGATCCTCCATCGACTCTGAGCCTCTCAGCTCTTCTCACGGCTTTCAGCCGCTCTCGGAGGCTTTTGGTGGCTTTTGGCCTTTCTGGGAGACTTTCGCAGTCCCGCGTGAACGGCCGAGAGCTGCCGCGAACAGCCGAAATCGGCCGAAAGCCTCCGAGAGCGGCCGAAAGCCTCCAAGAGCGGCCGAAAGCGGCCGAGAACTATTAAGCGCCGCCAAGATACACAGGACATCCGACTCTGTAACTCGGCGGCGGCATTTTTTAATTCTGCAAATGACACTGGGGCAGGTGGAACCGACAAGGATGCTGACATGGCTGCAGGTGGAACTGACAAGGCTGCTGACATGGCTGCAGGTAGAACTGACAAGGCTGCTGACATGGCTGCAGGTAGAACTGACAAGGCTGCTGACATGGCTGCAGGTGGAACTGACAAGGCTGCAGGTGGAACTGACAAGGCTACTGACATGGCTGCAGGTGGGACTGAAAAGGCTGCAGGTGGAACTGACAAGGCTACTGACATGGCTGCAAGTGGAACTGACAAGGCTGCAGGGGGAACTGACAAGGCTACTGACATGGCTGCAGGTGGGACTGACAAGGCTGCAGGTGGAACTGACAAGGCTACTGACATGGCTGCAAGTGGAACTGACAAGGCTGCAGGTGGAACTGACAAGGCTACTGACATGGCTGCAGGTGGGACTGACAAGGCTGCAGGTGGAACTGACAAGGCTGCTGACATGGCTGCAGGTGGAATTGGCAAGGCTGCTGACATGGCTGCAGGTGGACACTGACAAGGCTGCAGATGGACACTGATAAGGCTGCATTGATGGGCATTTAAATGTAAGTTTTTTTTTTTTTTCCTTAAACTTCCCTCCTAAAAGTTTTTTTCCTTAAAATTCCCTCCTAAACTTGGGGTGCGTGTTATACGCCGGAGAGTGTTATACGCCGATAAATACGGTAAATAAACAGAGAGTGGTAATAAACCATTATAACACAAAAGAAAATAAGTGAGGGTAAGTGAAATGTGAATCCACTCAAGCACATAGGTGAATATAAGTACACTCAAAGCAAAAGGAAGTGGTAATAATCCACAAACAATAAGCACCGAAGTCCAAAGAGACAAGATGTAATTTGGAGTGTTTAATCAAAATGAACTATTCAGATGACTGAAGTTGCTTCAAAGACTTCAAAAGAGAAAATATTTTGGTACTCTTAGCAGATGTGATGGACACACATATCATACGGCAGTGGGTCAAACAGGCTCTGAACCCTCGGTCCCTTAGGTTCCAAGGCTATGTGGATGGAGAGGCCGAGTTGGACATACTGATGGATCTTTGGACTCCAAACCATACAGAAGAACAGCGGTGGCAAGCCGGGAAACGGATCAATCCAAGAAGTGGTGGTGATGGTAGGTACTCTCATCAGAGGCCCCAAGAAAGGATAAAATGCAGAAATAGGTCCATATGGTGCAGGTCAACCAAATGGGATTTATTAAGAAATGTCATACATCAAATGACAGATGTAAAAGTATTGGATAAAAAGTGATCACAACATGTAAAAGGCAATGTGGGAAGCAAATAATGCAGGGCCGATGCGTTTAGTCTCTATGGGACTTAAACTGGGGCATATCTTCTGATCTCTCTTGGACAATAAACTTAACCCTAGACCCCATGTTCCAGCATTACCTAGTGGAAGTCCAAACCTAACTAACCCTGAACCTACTCTAAGCCACATTCTAAGCCTAATAAATCTAGCCCGGTAAAGCAAAAATTGCCATACTTACCTATTCTGCAGCCGGTCCGGTCCTAGCATCATTGGTCAGTGGCGGCATCAGGGAGTAGGAGTGTGCACCTGATAATGGAAGCCCCATAATAAGTCTATGGGTGGGGTCACTTCCCAGCCATTTCACAGCCGTTGTCAGTTTTTCCTGCACACAGCAACCATCACTAGAGACCGGACCAGAGTGGCTGCAGAACAGGCAAGTATAGCAAATTTTGCTTTACAGGGCTAGATGGATTAGGCTTAGAATGTGGCTGAGAGTAGGATTAGAGTTAATTAGGTTTTGACTTTACTTTAAGTCTAGGTGATGCTGGAACATGGGGTCCGGGGTTAGGTTTATTGGCCAAGAGAGATCCAGGTTTATTTTGCCATGAAAAGCCGGTGATGTGCCCACTGCAGTGAGGGTCAAAGGGTTAAGGGATGTTCAGGCACCTGTTAATTGCGGGTTAGAGGTATTGGTCAGATCCAGAGGACAAACAGCTCCACAGACTGGATCCAGCAACCACCGGATAGGCCCCTCTCACTTGACCTATCAGCCGGTGAAATGCTCAACAAAGTCTCTGCCACAGACTTGTCAATTAAACTAAAGCATTCTTGAGAGGTCTTGAGAGATTTAAAGAACTGCCATACAGTACCAGTTTCTTTCAGCCAACCCAGCGATACTGTATGGGTGTCGATCCGGGTTGCGTCCTCTAACTGAGTTTCCAGGTTCCTCCAGAGATACCAGCCTTGCGCTCGCTCCTCTCCTGAATCCTCCAGTTTTCTTGCGTCCTCTCCTAGCAGCCGAGGGTGCTACATATATATATATATATAATATATATGCACATACTATACATATAAAATATTCTAGACACACACATTCATAGAGCGTATGTAAAATGTAGTACATTGATCTGATTATATGGAAGACTTTTGGCAATCTCCAGCTTACTGATTACACCGCAGAACTGTCCTAAATAAAAGAAATTCAGCTTCCAAAACTTCCCATCCACCAGGGGCGGACTGACCATTCGGCCACTCGGGCACTGCCCGAGGGCCCAGGGCCACTAGGGGGCCCCATCAGGGTTGGCAGCCTCAGTAAAACCAGGGACAGTATGTAAAAATCTTTTTTTTACATCTGTCTCTGAAATGTCCCTTACCGACATCCTTTTTGTCTAAAAATACAGAGATTATAGCTGCCCCACCTCTCCAGTACCTTCTCAGCCAATAAAAACATGTCTGTGTATACTGTGTGATAGTATACTGTGTGTGTGTGTGTGTGTATATACTGTGTGGCCCCATAATCTCCTATTGCCCGGGGGCCCCATGAGTTGTCAGTCCGCCCCTGCCATCCACTATGGATAAGACAATAAAGCTTGCAAACTACTAAACAGTATATGGCTGGGATAGCCTGGCTCTGATTATTTTATTTATTTATTTTTAAATGGAAGAAAACAAGTAAAAATAATAAAAAAATGTATTACTACTTTATTACTGATCAATTTAGACAAAGTGCAATAAAAAGAGACTTAATGACCAAACAGACGTTGTGTTGTATTATATGGTGATGTGTAACAATGTATTACTGGCAGATATAATAAGAATGTGTTTTTCTCGGGTTGCGATGTTCCCGCCATCAGCCCTCTTATCTCTGACTACTATGCCAGGGTTGTGAAAATGCCGTGTCTGGTTCTTGGCCATTGCAGGTGTCTCTTCAGGTACGATCATTTCTTAACACATTTTCATTTTTTTTGTCTAAATTATAAAATGTATGTGATTAATGTAATTTCTAGGGATCGGTCAGCTCAGAATGCCATCCATTGTGAACAAACACATGCCCCTCCCCCATGCCTCAGATCTAGGGCTTCCTATGGACACAATTTAAAATTGTCGGTTATAAATTTAAAGATTTTACATAAAACAGCCCTCTTAGGAGAGCAATGTGGGAGGTGGCAGGGGTAGGTGACAACCCTCTTCAAAAATAAAAGGGACGTGGGGTAGGGGAGAAGATGTGTCCCACCAAAGATCATCAAGGACAAGAAGATGGCTCTTAGACTAATAAAGGACATAAAGAACAAAGAATCAGCATAAGTACGTCAGTGTTGAGAGGACTGAATGGGAAGAACAAACAATCCAGAACATCATGGAACAGTAAAGAACAACCAAAAACCAATAAAAAACACAATGGGTGTGTGGTTGGCGTACTCATTCTGAACAGGGTGAATAAATAACAACTGAACAAGAAGTATCCCAATCACCTGACTCGTTATAGGAAAGGTCACTGAGAGGTGAGTGATAAAAGTAAGGCAGCAGGGTCAAGTTTTGGGGTCTTTGAACCAGCCATTAGAAATGTAGGAGGCCGGAGCTTTGCCTGTTGGTGGGGGGGGGGTGTCCTGTAATAGACCCCAAACATGGAGGTTGGAGATCCCATAATTTAGAGTCCTGATTAGAGTTGAGTGAACACCTGGATGTGTGGGTTCGGGAACCTCAGAAACTCAGCGGTACGATGCCGCACATATGGTGGGAATACCCCAGAATACGCACTTGCTGGAAAAAAATATTCAATTTAATGGATAAGATAGTGGGGAAATAAAATACTTGGAAATTAAAAAAAATGAAAAAATTATAATCTTGACCTAGGAGGACGAAATTCAAACGGAGTAGGAGGTTGAGGTGGCGGTGGATGTGGCGGTGTAGGTGGAAGCGGCGGTGGAGGAGGACGAGGTAGCCAACACTGGTTCAAAAATACAACAATGGCTGGGTAAGGCTAATGGTGAATGATGTGTCGAATTCTGTCCCCGTCGCATAGTGTCCGTCCTGTACTGCACTTGCTCAGTACGTAGGACAAGGGGATTTTGAAACTCTCCGAAGACGATGCGCGGTGACTCCAGGTTCAAGCCACATCATCCGAGGTTGAAGCCTAGCCAAGCGAGCCCGTGAGGGGCCCTGTTACTATGTGCTACCGTATGTCCACTTGGATGGTCGGGCTTGAACCTGCAAGGCGACATTCATCTTTGGAGATTTTGTGAATCTCCTTGTCCTCCGTACTGCGCAAGCACTGCACCTGTGCAGTAAGTGGCCGGACACTATCCGATAGCAAGACAGTTTTCGTCAGAACACCGGTATATGTGTCTATTCTGCACAAGGTACGGCCAAGTCCTGTGGGATCCATCCCTGGTTCATTTTAATGAACGTGAGCTTGTCCACATTGGCTCTGGACAGGCGGCTGTGCTTGTCTGTGATAACGCCCCCTGCCGTGCTAAATACACGTTCAGATAATACACTGGAGGCAGGGCAGGCCAGCACCTCCAAGGTGTAAAGGGCAAGCTCAGGCCATGTGCCCAATTTGGAGACCCAGAAGTTGAAGGGGGCAAACCCATCATGCAGTACGTGTAGGCGTGTGCACACATACTGCTCCACCATGTTGGTGAAATTCTGCCTCCTGCTAAGACGTTCCATCTCAGCTGGTGGTGCTGGTTGTTGTGGCGTGCCGACAAAGCTTTTCCACATTCCGGTTATGCTAACCCTGCCTTGCGAGGTGCTGGCGGTGCCCCGGCTGCGTTGCGGACCTCTTCCTCCTCCTCTGCCTTCGCCTTGTGCTTCCACCGTACCCCCGCTTCCAAGTGGGAATGCCACCAGCAGCGCGTCTACCAGCGTGCGCTTGTACTCATGCATCTTACGATCACGCTCCAGTGAGGTAATTAAGGACGGCACGTTGTCCTTGTAACGGGAATCCAGCAGGGTGGCCACCCAATAATCAGCACCAGTTAAAATGTGGGCAACTCGCGGTCGTTGCGGAGACACTGCAGCGCGTAATCGATCATGTGTGCCAGGCTGCCCAGAGGCAAGGAAAAGCTGTCCTCTGTGGGAGGTGTATCGTCTGTGTCCTCTGTATCCCCCCAGCCACGCACCAGTGATGGACATGAGCTGGTCTGGGTGCCACCCTGCTGTGAACATGGTTCCTCCTCCTCCTCCATCTCCTCCTCATCCTCCACCTCGTCATCCTCCAGAACTGTGCCCTTGCTGCCAGACAATTGTGTACCTGGCGCTTGTTGGTGCAGGAACCCACCCTCGTAGCCACTTGTAAATGACTGCCCTGAAAGCCTTGGAAATTAACCCTCTTCCTCCTCCTCCTCCTCCTCATCCTGTGCCACATCCTCTTCCATCATCGCCTGAAGAGTTTTTTCAAGGAGGCATAGAACTGGGATAGTAACGCTGAGAACAGCGTCATCGGCACTGGCCATGTTGGTGGAGTACTCGAAACAGCGCAACAAGGCACACAGGTCTCGCATGGAGGCCCAGTTATTGGCGGTGAAGTGGTGCTGTTCCGCAGAGCGACTCACGCGTGCGTGCTGCAGCTGAAATTCCACTATCGCCTGCTGCTGCTCGCACAGTCTGGCAAGCATGTGCAAGGTGGAGTTCCACCTTGTGGGCATGTCACATATGAGACGGTGAGCGGGAAGGCCGAAGTTACGCTGCAGCGCTGACAGGCGAGCAGCAGCAGGGTGAGAACGCCGAAAGTGCGCACAGACGGCCCACACTTTCTGCAGCAGCTCTGGCATATCGGGGTAATTCTTAAGGAACCTCTGGACCACCAAGTTCAGCACATGCGCCAGGCAAGGGATGTGCGTCAAACCGACAAGGCCCAGAGCTGCTACGAGATTTCACCCATTATCGCACACCACCAGGCCAGGCTTGAGGCTCACTGCCACCAACCACTCATCGGTCTGTTGTTCCATGTCCCTCCACAACTCCTGCGCGGTGTGGGGTTTTTCCCCCAAACAGGAAAGTTTTAAAACTGCCTGCTGTCGTTTAACCCTGGCTGTGCTGAAGTTGGTGGTGAAGGTGTTACGCTGACCAGATGAGGAGGCGGTAGATGGTGAGGAGACGGAGTAGGAGGAGTTAGCAACAGGATGCAAACTGAAGTGCCCTGCAATCCTCGGTGGTGGAAGGAAATGCGCCAAAGTGCTATCCGCCTCAGGCCCAGCCGCCACTACATTTACCGAGTGTGCTGTTAGGGAGATATAACGTCCCTGACCGTGCTTACTGGTCCACGCATCCGTAGTTAGGTGGACCTTGCCACAGATGGCGTTGCACAGTGCACACCTGATTTTGTCCCCCACTTGGTTGTGCAGAGGAAGGGATAGCTCGTCTGGAAAAGTAGTGGCGGCTGAGCGCGACGTACTGTAGGACAGCCAATGACATCAGCCTTTTAAAACTCTGCGTCTCCACCAGACAGAATGACAGCATTTCAAAGGCGAGGAATTTTGAAATGCTGGCATTCAGGGCCAGGGATGGCGGGTGGCTAGGGGGGTACTTCCTCTTCCGCTCCAGTGTTTGGGAAATAGAGAGCTGAACGCTTCCATGGGACATTGTGGAGATGGTTGGTGACCCAGGTGGTAGTGTTGCTGGCAGATCCTATGTTTGTGGGTTGGCAGGTGTCACTGTCACTACAGAGGTGCATGAAGAGGCCGAGACTGCATCAGAAGAGGAAGCAGGAGAAGCCAGAGACCTGTCTTTGTTTTTGAGGTGTCTACTCCACTGCATCTCGTGCTTTGCACTTAGATGCCTGGTCATGCAGGTTGTGCTCAGGTTGAGAACGTTTATGCCTCGCTTCAGGCTCTGATTGCACAGCGTGCAAACCACTCGTGTCTTGTCATCAGGACATTGTCTGAAGAACTGCCACGCTAGGGAACTCCTTGGACCTGGCTTTGGTGTGCTCGGTCCCCTGCTGCGTTGGGCAGTAGCAGACGTGCTGTCTAGGGGACAGACGCTCCGCTTTTGCACCCTGCTCCCTCTTCTGCTGTGCTGGTGGCTCTGTGCGACCACCGCCTCTTCCTCCGAACTACACTGGTCACCTGCATGACGTTGATTCCATGTGGGGTCAAGGACCTCATCGTCCTCCACATCATCTTCCACCCAGTCTTCACTCCTGCCCTCCTTGTCGGTCTGCACAATGGCGAAAGCAGCAGCAGTTGGCACCTGTGTTTCGTCATCATCCGAGACGTACTGCGATGGTCCTCCCATGTACTCATCATGAAACATAAGTGGTTGGGCATCGGTGCACACAATCTCTTCCACTTCTGGGGCAGGGCTAGGTGGATGGCCCTGGGAAACCCTGCTAACAGAGTAATCAAAAAGCAGAAGAGACTGCTGCATGATTTGGGGCTCAGACTGATTGGCTGATTTGCAAGGGGGTGAGGTGAAAGACTGATGGACATCGGCTGCAGGTGCCAACTCTGAACTTTTATCAGGAGACTGGGTGGGAGACAATGTGAAGGAACCGGAGGCACTGTCAGCAGCAACCCAATCTACTATCGCCTGTACTTGTCCTGGCCTCAACATTCGTACAGCCTCATTAGGCGCGCCAAAATACTGCTGCAGGCTCTGTCGCCTACTCGCACCTGCGGAAGGTGTTTCACTAGTGCGTGTAGCTGGCACAGATCGACCACGTCCTCTCCCTGCAACAGGAGCGCCACCAGCAGCACCACGACCCAGGCCACGTCCCCTTTTTGATGATCTCCTCATATTTTCAAAATGTATGATCTCGCCCTAAATGGGTGTTTTGGTCAATAGCAGAATACACATACAGTGTCTAAAGCGTTTATGAACACACAGAAAATGCTATTGGGAAAAAAAACACTGCAAAATTAAATTTTTTTGCAATGTTTTTTCAATATCAGAATACACGGATAGTGTCTAAAGCAGGGGTCTCAAACTGGCGGCCCTCCAGCTGTTGCGAAACTACAAGTCCCAGCATGCCTCTGCCTGTGGGAGTCATGCTTGTAATGTCTCATGGGCTGTCAGCCTTGCAATGCCTCATGGGACTTGTAGTTTTGCAACAGCTGGAGGGCCACCAGTTTGAGACCCCTGGTCTAAAGCATTTATCAAAATGCAGAAAATGCTATTGGGAAAAAAAAACATAGCAAAATTAAATTTTTTTGCAATGTTTTTCCAATATCAGAATACAAGGATAGTGTCTAAAGCGTTTATGAAAACGCAGAAAATGCTATTGGGAAAAAAAAAAACACAGCAAAATTACATTGTTTTGCAATGTTTTTCCAATATCAGAATACACACAGAGTATGGTGTATCTCTTAGTAAAATATGCAGTGCAGTGATGGTGCACTGAGCTTGCAGGTAAAACTTATATTTTGTCTGGCACTGGCCTCATGGCACTGTTAAAAGACTGTGCACTGCAACCCAGCCAGGGTACAATTGATTTAGAAATCTCTTGAATAATTCTCTCTGCCTCTTTCTCTTCCTTACTAAAGAAACTCTGTACTCTACTCTAGCTATGTAGATCGCTCACTGATCTAACTAATTAGAAGAAAAGTTAAGGAATGTGGACTGACTGACTGACTTTATCACACTTATGCCTCGTACACACGAAGGGACTTTCCCGCGGGATTGACCGCTGGACTCGAATCTGCCGGACAATCCCCCCGTGTGTGGGCGCCGGCGGACTTTTTGGCGCCAAGGGGACTAGGTTTTAAGTTTTGCTTTAAAATTATCCGCTGGACTTGGCAGTCCGGCGGACAATCCCGCCGTCAGTATGCTAGTCCGCCGGACTTTTGGAAATGAACGGACTTGCCGCTCATCGGAAAGTCCGTTCATTTAGCACATGACTTCAGGTAGACAGAGCTAGCGAAGGCAGTGAATGCCAAAAAATGGCGTGGGGGCCCCCCCCAAATCTATCTCAGACCCTTATCCGAGCACGCAGCCCGGCAGGCCAGAAAAGGGGTGGGGGCAAGCAAGCGCCCCCCCTCCTGAACCATACCAGGCTGCGTGCCCTCAACATGGGGGGTGCCCTGGGGAAAGGGGGGCCGTGCGGCCCCCCCACCCCAAAGCACCTTGTCCCCATGTTGATGAGGACAAGGGCCTCTTCCCGACAACCCTGGCCGTTGGTTGTCGGGGTCTGCAGGCGGGGGCTTATCGGAATCCGGGAGCCCCCTTTAATAAGGGGGCTCCCAGATCCCGGCCCCCCACCCTGTGTGAATGATTATGGGGTACGATGTACCCCTACCCATTTACCTAAGGTGTAAAGTGTAAACGACGGCGTCGACGACGAAGAAGGTAGCCGGCCTCCTCTGCTCGGTAAAAGAGCTAGGTAAATAGCGGAGGAGTCCGGCGAGAAGACCCCCCAAGACGGAAGAATACCCCCGGAGCAGTGCAATAAAATATTTTTTACAAATTGTGTGTTTTTTTAATTTACACGTTACACCTTAGGTGAATGGGTAGGGGTACATCGTACCCCATACTCATTCACATAGGGTGGGGGGCCGGGATCTGGGGCCCCCTTATTAAAGGGGGCTCCCGGATTCCGATAAGCCCCCACCCACAGACCCCGACAACCAACGGCCAGGGTTGTCGGGAAGAGGCCCTTGTCCTCATCAACATGGGGACAAGGTGCTTTGGGGTGGGGGGGCCGCACGGCCCCCCTTTCCCCAGGGAACCCCCCATGTTGAGGGCACGCTGCCTGGTATGGCTCAGGAGGGGGGGCGCTCGCTCGTCCCCACCCCTTTCCTGGCCTGCTGGGCTGCGTGCTCGGATAAGGGTCTGAGATGGATTTGGGGGACCCCAGGCCGTTTTTTCGGCTTGGGGAATCCCCTTTAAATCCATGCCAGGTGACGGGGCTAGTGCAGCGGCATTCACTGCCTTCGCTAGCCCCGTCTACCTGCAGTTGCATTCGAAATGAACAGACTGCTCCGTGTGTGGGCAAGTCCGTTCATTTTCAAAAGTCCCGCTGACTTTTTCCCCCGGATTGTCCGCTAGAGAAGTACGGGCCTGTGTGGGCAAGTCACACGCTCGGAAAGTCCGGCGAAGCCCCGCTGGAAAGTCCGGCGGTTTGTCCGCTGGACTAGGTCCGGCGGACAAAGTCCGAACGTGTGTACGCGGCATAACTCCTAAAATCCTCTCAGCAGCACAGGAACCTGTCTATAGCAGAATGACGCTGTGTGTCTGGACTATATATAGAGGCTGGGTCACATGCTGCACTGCCCAATCACAGCCATGCCATTAGTAGGCATGGCTGTGATGGCTTCTAAGGGCACACTAGTGAAACTAGCGTCGATTGGCTGCCCTGCAGCTTGTAAAAGGCGCCAATACATCGCCGAACACCGGACCCGAACCCGAACATACAGCCAATAGTTCGGGTTTGGGTACGGGACCCGGACACCCAAAAGTCCGGTACGGACCCGAACTTTACAGTTCGGGTTCGCTCAACCCTAATTATAGCGTCTACAAACTATGGGATAGATTTATGCAATTTTTTGCACTAGTAATCAGCGATTTTTAGTGGGACTGCGGCACTGTGGTGGACAAATCTGACACTAATTTACACTTTTTGGGGACCTGTAATGCCAATACAGTGATCATGGCAAAAAAAATGCACTGTCACTGTACTAATTACACTGGCAGGGAAGTAGTTAACATCAGGGGCTATCAAAGGGTTAAATGTGTTCCCTGGGAATGTGTTTTTACTGTGTGGGGGATGGTTTAGCTGTTTCTCCCAAAATCTATCTCTTCCTTACTAGTAGAACGGCAGTCTACCTTGTTTACATAGCAGAATACCGTTCTACCTCTCTCGTTGCATTGAAGGGCCGCCCTGCCGCAGTATATGTACGTGGGGCGGTCCGCAGTATATGTACGTGGGGGCGGTCCGCAGTATATGTACGTGGGGGCGGTCCGCAGTATATGTACGCGGGAAGGTCCGCAGTATATGTAAGCGGGACGGTCCGCAGTATATGTACGCAGGGCGGTCCGCAGTATATGTACGTTGGACGGTCTGCAGTATATGTACACGGGACGGTCCGCAGTATATGTACGCGGGACGTTCCGCAGTATATGTACGTGGGACGGTCCGCAGAAGCAGAAGGAGGCGACAGCGACGACGGCAATAAAAGCCCCGGCCACCGGCAAGAACAGAAGAGACCCCCAAAGACCCCCGAAGTCGGAAAACAAGACCCGGCGGCAACAAAGAAGAAAGCTGGGCTCCTCCACTAGTGAAAGAGCTAGGTAAAAGAGCAGAAGATAGCGGAGGAGTCCAGTGAGAAGACCCCCCAAGACGGAAGAAGACCCCCGGAGCTGTGCAATAAAATATTTTAAAAAAATTGTGTCTTTTTTTATTTACACTTTTTTCCCTTAGGTGAATGGGTAGGGGTACATCGTACCCCATACTCATTCACATAGGGTGGGGGGCCGGTATCTGGGGGCCCCCTTATTAAAGGGGGATCCCGGATTCCGCTAAGCCCCCCGCCTGCAGACCCGACAACCAATGGCCAGGGTTGTCGGGAAGAGGCCCTTGTCCTCATCAACATGGGGACAAGGTGCTTTGGGGTGGGGGGGCCGCAGGGCCCCCCTTTCCCCAGGGCACCCCCATGTTGTGGGCACGCAGCCTGGTACGGCTCAGGAGGGGGGGCGCTCTCTCATCCCCACCCCCTTTCCTGACCGGTCGGGGCTACGTGCTCGGATAAGGGTCTGATATAGATTTGGGGGGACCCCCACGCCATTTTTTCGGCGTAGGGATTCCCCTTTAAATCCCTACCAGGTGACGGAGTTAACGAGGTGGGCAAGTCCGTTCATTTCAAAAGTCCCGTGGACTTTAACCAAAACTCTATCAGATTGTCCACCAGAAAGGTTCGGGCATGTGTGGGCAAGTCCACACGCTCGGAAAGTCACTGTACTAATTACACTGGCAGGGAAGTAGTTAACATCAGGGGCTATCAAAGGGTTAAATGTGTTCCCTGGGAATGTGTTTTTACTGTGTGGGGGATGGTTTAGCTGTTTCTCCCAAAATCTATCTCTTCCTTACTAGTAGAACGGCAGTCTACCTTGTTTACATAGCAGAATACCGTTCTACCTCTCTCGTTGCATTGAAGGGCCGCCCTGCCGCAGTATATGTACGTGGGGCGGTCCGCAGTATATGTACGTGGGGGCGGTCCGCAGTATATGTACGTGGGGGCGGTCCGCAGTATATGTACGCGGGAAGGTCCGCAGTATATGTAAGCGGGACGGTCCGCAGTATATGTACGCAGGGCGGTCCGCAGTATATGTACGTTGGACGGTCTGCAGTATATGTACACGGGACGGTCCGCAGTATATGTACGCGGGACGTTCCGCAGTATATGTACGCGGGACGGTCCGCAGAAGCAGAAGGAGGCGACAGCGACGACGGCAATAAAAGCCCCGGCCACCGGCAAGAACAGAAGAGACCCCCAAAGACCCCCGAAGTCGGAAAACAAGACCCGGCGGCAACAAAGAAGAAAGCTGGGCTCCTCCACTAGTGAAAGAGCTAGGTAAAAGAGCAGAAGATAGCGGAGGAGTCCAGTGAGAAGACCCCCCTCTTCCAAGACGGAAGAAGACCCCCGGAGCTGTGCAATAAAATATTTTAAAAAAATTGTGTCTTTTTTTATTTACACTTTTTTCCCTTAGGTGAATGGGTAGGGGTACATCGTACCCCATACTCATTCACATAGGGTGAGGGCCGGTATCTGGGGGCCCCCTTATTAAAGGGGGATCCCGGATTCCGCTAAGCCCCCTGCCTGCAGACCCGACAACCAATGGCCAGGGTTGTCGGGAAGAGGCCCTTGTCCTCATCAACATGGGGACAAGGTGCTTTGGGGTGGGGGGGCCGCAGGGCCCCCCTTTCCCCAGGGCACCCCCATGTTGTGGGCACGCAGCCTGGTACGGCTCAGGAGGGGGGGCGCTCTCTCATCCCCACCCCCTTTCCTGACCGGCCGGGGCTACGTGCTCGGATAAGGGTCTGATATAGATTTGGGGGGACCCCCACGCCATTTTTTCGGCGTAGGGATTCCCCTTTAAATCCCTACCAGGTGACGGGGTTAACGAGGTGGGCAAGTCCGTTCATTTCAAAAGTCCCGTGGACTTTAACCAAAACTCTATCAAATTGTCCACCAGAAAGGTTCGGGCATGTGTGGGCAAGTCCACACGCTCGGAAAGTCACTGTACTAATTACACTGGCAGGGAAGTAGTTAACATCAGGGGCTATCAAAGGGTTAAATGTGTTCCCTGGGAATGTGTTTTTACTGTGTGGGGGATGGTTTAGCTGTTTCTCCCAAAATCTATCTCTTCCTTACTAGTAGAACGGCAGTCTACCTTGTTTACATAGCAGAATACCGTTCTACCTCTCTCGTTGCATTGAAGGGCCGCCCTGCCGCAGTATATGTACGTGGGGCGGTCCGCAGTATATGTACGTGGGGGCGGTCCGCAGTATATGTACGTGGGGGCGGTCCGCAGTATATGTACGCGGGAAGGTCCGCAGTATATGTAAGCGGGACGGTCCGCAGTATATGTACGCAGGGCGGTCCGCAGTATATGTACGTTGGACGGTCTGCAGTATATGTACACGGGACGGTCCGCAGTATATGTACGCGGGACGTTCCGCAGTATATGTACGCGGGACGGTCCGCAGAAGCAGAAGGAGGCGACAGCGACGACGGCAATAAAAGCCCCGGCCACCGGCAAGAACAGAAGAGACCCCCAAAGACCCCGAAGTCGGAAAACAAGACCCGGCGGCAACAAAGAAGAAAGCTGGGCTCCTCCACTAGTGAAAGAGCTAGGTAAAAGAGCAGAAGATAGCGGAGGAGTCCAGTGAGAAGACCCCCCAAGACGGAAGAAGACCCCCGGAGCTGTGCAATAAAATATTTTAAAAAATTGTTGTGTTTTTTTTATTTTACACTTTTTTCCCTTAGGTGAATGGGTAGGGGTACATCGTACCCCATACTCATTCACATAGGGTGGGGGGCCGGTATCTGGGGGCCCCCTTATTAAAGGGGGATCCCGGATTCCGCTAAGCCCCCCGCCTGCAGACCCGACAACCAATGGCCAGGGTTGTCGGGAAGAGGCCCTTGTCCTCATCAGCATGGGGACAAGGTGCTTTGGGGTGGGGGGGCCGCAGGGCCCCCCTTTCCCCAGGGCACCCCCATGTTGTGGGCACGCAGCCTGGTACGGCTCAGGAGGGGGGGCGCTCTCTCATCCCCACCCCCTTTCCTGACCGGCCGGGGCTACGTGCTCGGATAAGGGTCTGATATAGATTTGGGGGGACCCCCACGCCATTTTTTCGGCGTAGGGATTCCCCTTTAAATCCCTACCAGGTGACGGGGTTAACGAGGTGGGCAAGTCCGTTCATTTCAAAAGTCCCGTGGACTTTAACCAAAACTCTATCAGATTGTCCACCAGAAAGGTTCGGGCATGTGTGGGCAAGTCCACACGCTCGGAAAGTCACTGTACTAATTACACTGGCAGGGAAGTAGTTAACATCAGGGGCTATCAAAGGGTTAAATGTGTTCCCTGGGAATGTGTTTTTACTGTGTGGGGGATGGTTTAGCTGTTTCTCCCAAAATCTATCTCTTCCTTACTAGTAGAACGGCAGTCTACCTTGTTTACATAGCAGAATACCGTTCTACCTCTCTCGTTGCATTGAAGGGCCGCCCTGCCGCAGTATATGTACGTGGGGCGGTCCGCAGTATATGTACGTGGGGGCGGTCCGCAGTATATGTACGTGGGGGCGGTCCGCAGTATATGTACGCGGGAAGGTCCGCAGTATATGTAAGCGGGACGGTCCGCAGTATATGTACGCAGGGCGGTCCGCAGTATATGTACGTTGGACGGTCTGCAGTATATGTACACGGGACGGTCCGCAGTATATGTACGCGGGACGTTCCGCAGTATATGTACGCGGGACGGTCCGCAGAAGCAGAAGGAGGCGACAGCGACGACGGCAATAAAAGCCCCGGCCACCGGCAAGAACAGAAGAGACCCCCAAAGACCCCCGAAGTCGGAAAACAAGACCCGGCGGCAACAAAGAAGAAAGCTGGGCTCCTCCACTAGTGAAAGAGCTAGGTAAAAGAGCAGAAGATAGCGGAGGAGTCCAGTGAGAAGACCCCCCAAGACGGAAGAAGACCCCCGGAGCTGTGCAATAAAATATTTTAAAAAATTGTGTCTTTTTTTATTTACACTTTTTTCCCTTAGGTGAATGGGTAGGGGTACATCGTACCCCATACTCATTCACATAGGGTGGGGGGCCGGTATCTGGGGGCCCCTTATTAAAGGGGGATCCCGGATTCCGCTAAGCCCCCCGCCTGCAGACCCGACAACCAATGGCCAGGGTTGTCGGGAAGAGGCCCTTGTCCTCATCAGCATGGGGACAAGGTGCTTTGGGGTGGGGGGGGGCGCAGGGCCCCCCTTTCCCCCAGGGCACCCCCATGTTGTGGGCACGCAGCCTGGTACGGCTCAGGAGGGGGGCGCTCTCTCATCCCCACCCCCTTTCCTGACCGGCCGGGGCTACGTGCTCGGATAAGGGTCTGATATAGATTTGGGGGGACCCCCACGCCATTTTTTCGGCGTAGGGATTCCCCTTTAAATCCCTACCAGGTGACGGGGTTAACGAGGTGGGCAAGTCCGTTCATTTCAAAAGTCCCGTGGACTTTAACCAAAACTCTATCAGATTGTCCACCAGAAAGGTTCGGGCATGTGTGGGCAAGTCCACACGCTCGGAAAGTCACTGTACTAATTACACTGGCAGGGAAGTAGTTAACATCAGGGGCTATCAAAGGGTTAAATGTGTTCCCTGGGAATGTGTTTTTACTGTGTGGGGGATGGTTTAGCTGTTTCTCCCAAAATCTATCTCTTCCTTACTAGTAGAACGGCAGTCTACCTTGTTTACATAGCAGAATACCGTTCTACCTCTCTCGTTGCATTGAAGGGCCGCCCTGCCGCAGTATATGTACGTGGGGCGGTCCGCAGTATATGTACGTGGGGGCGGTCCGCAGTATATGTACGTGGGGGCGGTCCGCAGTATATGTACGCGGGAAGGTCCGCAGTATATGTAAGCGGGACGGTCCGCAGTATATATACGCAGGGCGGTCCGCAGTATATGTACGTTGGACGGTCTGCAGTATATGTACACGGGACGGTCCGCAGTATATGTACGCGGGACGTTCCGCAGTATATGTACGCGGGACGGTCCGCAGAAGCAGAAGGAGGCGACAACGGCAATAAAAGCCCCGGCCACCGGCAAGAACAGAAGAGACCCCCAAAGACCCCCGAAGTCGGAAAACAAGACCCGGCGGCAACAAAGAAGAAAGCTGGGCTCCTCCACTAGTGAAAGAGCTAGGTAAAAGAGCAGAAGATAGCGGAGGAGTCCAGTGAGAAGACCCCCCAAGACGGAAGAAGACCCCCGGAGCTGTGCAATAAAATATTTTAAAAAATTGTGTCTTTTTTTATTTACACTTTTTTCCCTTAGGTGAATGGGTAGGGGTACATCGTACCCCATACTCATTCACATAGGGTGGGGGGCCGGTATCTGGGGGCCCCCTTATTAAAGGGGGATCCCGGATTCCGCTAAGCCCCCCGCCTGCAGACCCGACAACCAATGGCCAGGGTTGTCGGGAAGAGGCCCTTGTCCTCATCAACATGGGGACAAGGTGCTTTGGGGTGGGGGGGCCGCAGGGCCCCCCTTTCCCCAGGGCACCCCCATGTTGTGGGCACGCAGCCTGGTACGGCTCAGGAGGGGGGGCGCTCTCTCATCCCCACCCCCTTTCCTGACCGGCCGGGGCTACGTGCTCGGATAAGGGTCTGATATAGATTTGGGGGGACCCCCACGCCATTTTTTCGGCGTAGGGATTCCCCTTTAAATCCCTACCAGGTGACGGGGTTAACGAGGTGGGCAAGTCCGTTCATTTCAAAAGTCCTGTGGACTTTAACCAAAACTCTATCAGATTGTCCACCAGAAAGGTTCGGGCATGTGTGGGCAAGTCCACACGCTCGGAAAGTCCGGCGGACCTCCGCTGGAATATCCGGCGGACAATCCCGCGGGAAAGTCCAAGCGTGTGTACGCCACATAATGTAAACATAGATCAGGTACACAGGAAGAAGGCAGAGTAGAGTGCTGAGCCCTGATTAATGGCTACATTGATTCTATTAGGAAGTTAAGGATGAATTGCTCCATGATGCTAGTAGGTTATATTGGTACAAAAACAGAGCCCCCCCACCCCAAAGCACCCCCCCATATTGAGGGTATGTGGTCTGGTATGGTTCAGGAGGTGTGGCACTTGCCCATCCCCCTCTTTACTGACCTGCTGGGCTGCATGCTCAGATAAGGGCCTGATATGTTTTTGGGGGACCCCACACCATTTTTTAAAACATTTTTGTATTGGTGACATTTTGTTGTTTACATTTCAGCTGTCAGTGGGGAAGCTCTGCTGACATCTGATGAGTCATCGGTTGTTAAGGACGTGGCGGTCGGCTTCCCGACCCGCTGATTAACAGCCAACAATTCTTCACACGGAATTAGAATCGGTTGATCATTTTTTAACTGTTCTGACTTGTAATTGTTCTGAAAATTTGGAATTAATTACAAAATGAAATTTTATGAATTTCAACAAAATTTGTTACAATTTTATTCAGAGATTCAGATACAACCGAATCTCTGAATAACCAAAAATGTGTGTGAATTTGTGTTCAGACGGAAACAAATCACACATGTCTAGTGAGCACTGCTTGGTTTCCTCCAGACATAACATTTAGAATTGAGGCCAAACACTTCCATTTTTAAATTCTAAAATTAAAAAATTCATAAATTAGAAAATTCATAAATTAGAAAGTTCATAAATTAGAAAATTTATGAATTAGAAAATTAGAAAATAAGAAAGAAAATCAGAAAATTTGAAGAATAATTAATAAACTACTAATAACTAACTATTAAATTATAGGTATTGGAATGTCCTTTCAAATTTGTCTGTTAGTGAATGCAGCAAATATGAATTCATCCAAAGTTATGAATTATCCAAAATAACGAATGCCACATCTAAACAAATGGAACTGAACAAATTAATAATGAATACTAATAATAATAATAATAACAATAATAATACAACTTTTTATTATTATTATTATTATTATTATACTTGTTATGTATTATTATTAATTAGTTACATTCCATTCTTTCAGATAATTCATAACTTTGGATACATTCATATTTGTTATGTTCACTAACAGCCAAATTTGAAAGGAAATTCCAATACCTAGAATTTAACAGTTAATTTATTATTAGTTAGTTATTATTTCAGATTTTCAAAATTTCAGGTTTTTTGATTTTCAAATTTAGAATTTAGAATTTCCGATTTTTCGAATTTTCAAATCTTCAAATTTACAAATTTCCGAATTTTAGAATTTTCAAATATTATAATTTACAAATATTTGGAAAAATGTGTTAAACAGGTTTTCGATAATTTGGATATTTCCAAAATAAGGAATTGGTTGAAATTCGTTAAAAAACTAATTTGAAATTAAACAAATTTCTCATGTCTAATCTGGCTTCTGAGGGAAAATATCACACAATCGTTCCTTGGAAATGTTAGGCAATGACACATTCACAAGTCACCAGATGTAACTGTATGAGGTGTAGATCTCACCAAGACAAATGTACCTTGTAATAAAAGAACAATAAATTACAGTCAGGTAATAATCTTTAGTCTCACAGTGAAGATACATTTATATACTTCCATGTGGTGCCATTTTCATTATTCTACCGCACTTTGTGGAGAGGTTATGAGGCATCATGACCATCAGACACCTCCCCCCCTTGTAGGCAAATATATTCACCTGTGTATAAATCTTTATTGTGAAATGTCTTGAAAACTTTAGCTAATAAGAACCTTTATTGTCTGTATTCTAATTCATCTAATCAAAATATGTAAGAATTAGCACATTTTATCTCGGAGGGGGATCATTTCTCACAATTTGTAGATCAAAGTAATAACATTAAGGTTTAAAAGAAAAAAAAAGTTGCTGATTCATACTTGGGAAGCTTTCTAGAATAGAATAGAATAAAAAAAGAATAGAAAATAATTGAGTAAAACAGAATAAAATAGAATAGAATAGAAAATAATATAATATAAAAGAATATAACAGAATATAAAAGAATATAACAGATGAGAAGGGGAAATAAAAGAAAAGAATATAATATGATATGATATATTAGAATAAAAAGTATATAAAGAATGGAATATAATATAAAATAATAGCATAAAACAGAATATAATAGAAAATAAAAGAATAAAAAAGAATAGAAAAAAAATGATTAGAATAGAAAAGAATAAAATACAATAGACAATATATTAGAATAGAATACTCACCCCCTGTGTGGGACTCCCCCTTCCCTTTTCCACATAACACCTCCCTGTCTACCCCATTTTTTGTTATCTCTCGGTCTCTCTTTCTTTTTTGTCCTCCTTTTTTTATTTCATCCATTTTAATTTAAAAAATGCTTAGTTTCGACCCCAGTGGGGCACCCCGCATAACACTTCCCCCACATACTAATAACTGTTTTTCAAGAATAACGGGACTTACCTCTATTGAAGTGCGAGTGATTACCCAATCCTCCTATGCGGATCCCTATTCTTACACATCCCAAGTACCTGGGTTCCCTGATCACCTACAGCTTTATTGTCTGGTAATTACCCTGAGTGACCCTATATTTGGTAGGATGCATTCCGATACTGATCATTTATATGCTATTTTGTTTGGAACGCCTATTCTGTGAATTTATCTTTTCATTGTTTATGTCGCATACCACTAAATAAAAATGTTTAAATAAAAGATGTAAAAAAAAAAGAATAGAATCAAATAAAAATTAAAGAATATAACTGTCTTTCGATATTTCAATTTCAAATTTTGAATATAATTAAATCATATAGAAAGAATATAGCTGACTTCTGAAAATCTAAATTTGAATAGATTAAACTAGAATGGAGTAGAACAAAATAGAAAGAATATAATCGTCTTCCCAAATTTGAAGTTTGAATAGAATAGAAAAAAATAGAAAGAATATAGCCATCTTCGTGAATTTTAATTTTGAATAGAATAAAACAGAAAGAATATACCCATTTTCTGAAATTTGTATTTCAAATATAAAATAATAATAAAAATCTGTCTTCGGAAATTCACGTTTTGAAATAGGACTTTTGAATAGAATATAATTTAATTGAATAAAATAGAAAGAATATAACCATTTTCCAAAATTTTAATTTCAAATTTAGAAAAGGCTTGACTAGAATAAAATAGATAGAATATAGCTTTCATTCAAAGTTTGAATTTTGAATTTCAAAGTTTAAATTTTGAATTCAATATAGAGTAAAAAAGAAAAAATATAACCACCTTCCAAAAATCTAATTTAGAAAATCAATTTCAAATAGAATCAAAAGAATATAGCCTATTTCCCAAATTCAAATGTTCTAAGAGAATAGAATAACGTAGAAAAATATATAGGCAACACTCACAATTTGAATTTAGAAATGCACATTTTGAATATAATAGAATATAATAAAATAGAAAGAATGTAGATGGTTTCCAAAATTTGTATTTCAAATAGAATAAAAAAATACAAATTTAAATTAGAATTTTAAAGAATGGAATAGCATAAATAGCATATTCTGAAATGTGAATTTCACATTCTAAATAGAATAGAACATAATAAAATAGAAAGCATATAGCCCTCTTCTGGAATAAAAAAAAATATATAATTTAATAAAATAAAAATAATATATCATTCTTTTGAAATTCAAAGTTTGAAATGTGAATTTCAAATGTTGAAAAAATTTTAATTTCAAAATTAGAATTTCAAATTTTAAATAGAATATAAAAGGATAAAATAGAAAGAATATAGCTGCCATCCAAAATCCAATTTCAAATATCAAAATTTGAAATTTGAAAAGAATAGAATAAAATAGAAAGAATATAACCATCTTCCAAAATTGTAATTTCAAATTTAGAAAAGGATTGCCTAGAATAAAATAGAAAGAATATAGTTTTCGTTCAAAATTAGAATTTTGAATTTCAAAATTAGAATTTTGAATTTCAAAATTAGAATTTTGAATTTCAAAGTTTGAATTTTGAATTCAATACAGAGTAAAAAAGAAAAAAATATAGCCACCTTCCAAAAACCCAATTTAGAAAATCAATTTTAAATAGAATATAGCCTATTTCCCAAATTCAAATTTTCTAATAGAATAGAATAAAATAAAAAAATATATAGGTGCCATTCATGATTTGAATTTAGAAATTCACATTTGGAATTTTGAATATAACAGAATATAATAAAATAGAAAGAATGTAGATGGTTTCCAAAATTTGTATTTCAAATAGAAAAAAATACAAATTGAAATGTCAAAATTTGAATTTTGAAGAATGGAATAGCATAAAAAGCATCTTCTGAAATGTAAATTTCACATTTTAAATAGAATAGAACATAATAAAATAGAAAGCATATAGCCCTCTTCTGGAATAAAAAAAAGTATATCATTTTATAAATTAAAAAAAATATATCATTCTTTTGAAATTCAAAGTTTGAAATTTGAATTTCAAATGTTGATTAGAATAGAATAAAATCTATAGCCAAATTCTAAAATTTGAATTTCAAAATTTGAATTTCAAAATTTGAATTTCAAATTTTGAATAGAATAGAAAAGGATAAAATAGAAAACATATTGCTGCTATCCAAAATCTAATTTCAAATATCAAAATTTGAAATTTGAAAAGAATAGAATAAAATAGAAAGAATATAGTAATTTTCCATAATTTGCATTCCAAATATAATACAATTAAATATAAAAATATGTATCTGGGTTTGCAAATTCAAATTTTGAAATATGAATTTTGAATATAAACTGTCAGAATGTTTATACTGCAATATTAAAATAGTATTGAAATTATGAAAATATGCAAATCTTTGATTTGGGAGGTTTACAATTTTCTAACTATACAAACAAGAAATTTAAGTTGGTTTATCCGTGCTATTTTGAAGACGAGTGACACAAATGATATTGCTTAAAAATATATATTTATTAACAGAAAAATACAGTGCAAATAATATCAGGTATATTTTGTGAATAAAACAAATAAATGGATACTTCTACATATCAGGTAAATGATGATAAAGATAATATTATTCCCAGTTCTATACAAGCTCTATAACAAAATACCACATTTCAATTCTTGAATGATACTTGTATATGTAAGACTTGGCACCGTTGTGAATATCTTCTGTGATTCCACAGACTTATGTAAACAATCTGTTTACTTTAACCACTTCAGCCCCGGACCAATTGGCAGCTAAAGGACCAGGCCCCCTTTTTGCGATTCGGCACTGCGTCGCTGTAACTGAAAATTGCGCGGTTGTGCGACGTGGCTCCCAAACAAAATTGGCGTCCTTATTTTCCCACAAATAGAGCTTTCTTTTGGTGGTATTTGATCACCCCTGCGGTTTTTATTTTTTGCGCTATAAACAAAAATAGAGCGACAATTTTGAAAAAAATGCTATATTTTTTTACTTTTTGCTATAATAAATATCCCCAAAAAAATATATAAAAAAAACTTTTTTTCCTCAGTTTAGGCCGATACGTATTCTTCTACATATTTTTGGTAAAAAAAAAATCGCAATTAGCGATTATTGATTGGTTTGCGCAAAAGTTATAGCGTCTACAAAATAGGGGATAGCTTTATAGCATTTTTATACAAAAGATTTTTTACTAGTAATGGTGGCGATCAGTTTGACGTGTTTTTTTTTTTTTTACAGTAGGGGGCGTGGCTGACGTCTGACGTCACTGATCGGCTGTTCCCGATGACAGGGAACAGCAGATCAGTGACAGGCAGAGTAGGAAGCTTGGGGAGAGGTTTGTTTACACAGACCTCTCCCCGTTCTTCAGCTCTGTGACCCGATCACGGGACACCAGCGGCGATCAGCGCACCACGGTCACGGAGCTCCGGCGATCGGGTCCTCTGGTCCCGCGGCCGTAGTCACGGCGCGCCCGCGACCCCACGGCTAGGCAATTAAAGGGGATGTACCCGTATGTACCCGTATGTGCTTTTGCCTAGCCGTGCCATTCTTCCGACGTATATGTGCAGGAGGCAGTCGGGAAGCGGTTAAACATAGTGTTATCTTCTAACTCTCTTAAATGTGCACAAAATGTTATATTGTACACAGCTTGATAATTTGATCAAGGCTTTTGTTAAATTTAGAATAAATCTATTTTAAACCACTTCAGCACCGGCCTATAGTCAAATGACGCCCGCAGATGGGATCTCCCATCCTGGGCGGGCATCATATGACATCCTCTCATTCCTTGCCGTCTAGGTGATGCGCGCGCCGTCGCTCGGGACACGGTTCGCGCGTGCCTGGCAGGCCGCGATGTCCGCCGGGCACCCACGATTGCCCGGGAAAACAGCAGGACCGTGGACCTGTATATGTAAACACACAGAGCCACGGTCCTGTCAGAAGAGAGGAGACCGATGGTGAGTTCTTAGTACAGAGAAACACTGATTGGTCTGATTGGTCTCCTCCCCTTGTGAATCACTCCCAGGGCACATATTAACCCCTGCAGCGCCCCCTAGTGTTAACCCCTTCCTTGCCAGTCACATTTACACAGTAATAAGTGCAATTTTATAGCAACGATCGCTGTGTAAATGTGAATGGTCCCAAAAATGTGTCAAAAGTGTCCGATATGTCCGCCATAATGTCGCAGTCACAAAGAAAATCACAGATCACCGACATTACTAGTAAAAAAAAAAAAATGCCATAAATCTATCCCCTATTTTGTAGACGCTATAACTTTTGCTCAAACCAATCAATAAACGCTTATTGCCATTTTTTTTACCAAAAATATGTAGAAGAATACGTATCGCCCTAAACTGAGTAAAATCTTTTTTTTTTTAATTGGATATTTATTATAGCAAAAAGTAAAAAATATTGTGTTTTTTTTTCAAAATTGTCGCTCTTCTTTTGTTTATAGCGAAAAAAAATAAAAAGGTGATCAAATACCACCAAATAAAAGCTCTATTTGTGGGAAAAAAGGGACGCCAATTTTGTTTGGGTGCAACGTCGCACGACCACGCAATTGTCAGTTAATGCGACGCAGTGCCGAATCGCAAAAAGTGCTGTGGTAAGGAAGGGGGTAAAATCCTCCGGGGCTGAAGTGTTTAAACACATATCATGAAAAAAAAACATTATGCAGACTTTGGTCTTAGAGACCGACAACAAATGTGTCTGTCTATTAATATTTGGAATATAATTATATCATGCTGCAGGTAGACATAACACAACTCCAAATGCCAGGCCACAATATTAAGGCCCCTTTCACACTGGGGGCGGTTTTCAGGCGGTACATCGCTAAAAATAGCGCCTGTACACCGCCTGAAAAAAACGGCCCCATTCACTCCTAATGGTTCTGTTTTGTATATGTCAAAACAATTCAATTACCGAAAAGGTATAATATACAAACGAATACGTTACCAGAGCTTTAAGAAGTCGGTCATCTTGAGAAGCTTCAGTTAGGCGATGATGATGAGTCCCAAAGGGACTCCTTCAAATCTCCCTACATTTCTTCAGCTACCTTTCTTTCTTCCCATCAGACTCCCCATCTCAGCTTGCACAGATTTGCCATGATTTGAAGCAATCTCTGTGTAATCTTGTGGTATATGGACCTCAAATCGCATCAAAGTCAAACCAAGGTAGTGCAGGGACAAATTTGCCCCACTTTCAGGATGCACAAGTGACAATAGGGCCAAATTCAAAGGTGTTATCCTTGAATCTCATTTACACTGCTGCGACCTGAATGTCACACACTGTCACTACACTGCTACTTTGCCGCTGCAACTTGGCCCCAACTTCTGGGAATGCCTGTGTAATATTGCGCCCTATGTACCTCAAGTCACACCAAAATAGTACAGGGACTACTTTGAAGAAGTTGGTGTGACTTAAAGTAGCACAGATATGAATGGTTATCATTGAGAATCATGGGGTACAACTTTACATGCAACTCAGGAGGTCCAAATTTACTGGAAAATGTGCCCAAGTGTGAAACAAGTCATATATATATATATATATATATATATATATATATATATATATATATATATATATATAAGGGGCTCTCATTTATACTTGCATAGTCCTTACTGATTTACATCAGCAGAACAAATGCAGGAAGTGATGTGTGTGCATGGGACAGAAGAAAATGTGTGGCGATGCCAAACAAATCAATGAACCCCACCCACACCAAATCTAACTACCACATCCACCCAAACATTGAGTAAGTACATATCCTACAATTACCCTTGAAAATGAGCAGCACCTCCTCTTTGCTAAAGAGAGACCTCACCATGTCCACCTAGATGGAGATCCTGACCAGCACAGGAACTTCCGGGCACATACAATGACTCATTTCCCGGTCAGAAGGTGAAACCACGCTCTTTTGATCGCAGCTGCGATTAGCATTTTTTTTTCTTCGTTTATTTGCAGATATGCAAATCTGTATTTCTACATATAATGATATTTGACGATAAACTTAACCCCTTGCCGACCAGCGCACGACGATATACGTCGGCAGAATGGCACGGACAGGCAGGAGGGCGTATATATAAGTCCCTCCTTTCTGCCTGTCCGTGCCATCGGGAGCGGCACGCTCCCGCGCTGGGAGCGGCACGCTCCCGCGCTGGTCGGGACCCCCGTGAGTGACTCGATCGCCGCGGGGACACCCGCAATAGTCTCACGGCAAGGCTGAACGGGGAGATGCCGAGATAAACAGCATCTCCCCTTTCTGCCTAGCAACTAGTGACGCCGATCTCTGCTCCCTGTGATTGGAGCAGAGATCAGCATTCACTAGCTGACAGCCACACCCCCCCCCCACAGTAAGAAACACACCTCTAGGCACACTTAACCCTTACACTGCGCCCTTGTGGTTAACCCCTTTATTGCCAGTGTCATTTATACAGGAATCAATGCATTTAAATAGCATTGATTGCTGTATAAATGACAATGGTCTTAAAAATTTGTCAAAAATGTCCGATGTGTCCGCCATAATGTCGCAGTCACAAAAAAAAATCGCAGATCGCCGCCATTACTAATAAAAAAAATGATTAATAAAATGCTATAAAACTATCCCCTATCTTGTAAATGCTATAACTTCTGCGCAAACCGATCAATAATCGCTTATTGCGATTTTCTTACCAAATATATGTAGAAGAATACGTATCGGCCTAAACTGAGGAAGAAAAAAGTTTTTTTATATATTTTTGGGGGATATTTATTATAGCAAAAAATAAAAAATAATGTGTTTTTTTCAAAATTGTCGCTCTTTTTTGTTTATAGCGCAAAAAATAAAAACCGCAGGGGCGATCAAATACCACCAAAAGAATTCTCTATTTGTGGGAAAAAAAGGACGTCAATTTTGTTTGGGAGCCACGTCGCACGACCGTGCAATTGTCAGTTAAAGCGACGCAGTGCCGAATCGCAAAAAGGGGCCTGGTCCTTTGGCTGCAAATTGGTCCGGTCTGAAAGTGGTTAAAGAAGTTTGATAAGAAATGGTGTCCCTGGGATAGCAGCAGGTGAATTGGGCTGCATTCACACCTAGGCATTTTTAGTGCTTTTTGCATTTTGCAGATTTGAACTACAGCCCATTTAACATGGTTTCCTATGGAACACGTTCTGTAGTGCAAATCTGCAAAATGCAAAATGCACTAAAAATGCATAGGTGTGAATCCAGCCTTCCAAAGACAAAGGCCCAGTTTGAGCCCTGGTTCACACTGACAGCGGGAGGAAATTGTTCAGCTGAACTCACACAATTTCATTCCCGCATGTCAGTCCCGACTGCAGGGGGAATATCAGAGACATCTGTGCAGGTTTTCTGCACCGATATCAATACAAATCGCACCCCAAAGTCACACCAATTAGAACAGCGCAGTTGCCACCGATTTATGTGAACCAGGGCTGACACATTCAAACACCGCCTAGCCACCAGCTGAATTCATTACCTGCAATTCTCCACAGCTGTTATATATATACTTTCAGGTTCAGTGACCACAGTCGGTGAAAAGTGAAATAGGGTTCATTGAGTTCCCACATGTCTGGGTTATCTCCATAAGAGGCTTGGTTGGAGGTCAGCCAAAAACAGGGTTGCACTTTCCTCAGCAACTGTCGACATTCTCAGCTGATAGGTAGGTGCAGGCATTGTATCGTAAGCTCCACCACAGGGTTCATGAGTCCCTCCTGGATCCTGACACAATAACCGGTTTACATTCTTTCCAACCAGGTGACTGGGTCATTAGCTTGAGGGACAAGACAACTGGATCCACGCCAGCCACTGCAAGAAGCTGCTCAACCACACCAAAGAATGAGGAGTATATTTCTTTATATTTTTAGTTTAGCATATTTTAGCAAGGGTAATGATGAAAAGAATCCCAACTTATTGTTTAAAGTGTATTCTCCAACTAGATAAGTAAGCGAACAGGACAAATTGCTGGGTCTACTCTGAATCTTCACAGACTTTAGTACCCCAGCAATGACAGTGGTACATGCTATATATATGCTATATATGATATTTAGATTTGTATTAGGAATTAAAAAAAACAATAAAAAAAACTCCATAAAGACACTTGTCAATATAACTTAACAATACATTGCTAGAGAGTAAAATTAGTTATAGTTTTAACAAATAGCTCTGGTTCTTGCCAGTTTGGGTATTTGGACAACTAGGTATCCCACATGTGTGCTTCAACTTTAAGTACTTATGCGGGTCTATAGCTTATAAGATAACTCCCCCTAATGCAAGAGGTTCATGCGTCCTGATGAAAATCGTCCCAGCATCTTATGTCACGGTTGATCGTGAGGATCTGATGGTGCGGGAGAAGGTAAGAATGGCAGAAACAGCTAGAAGGGAATTGTTCACCAACCCCGACCAGGTCTGGACATGGTTTCCTGATTGTACAGTGTGGATGGGATGTTCAATGTAACTGTTGTAGTCCCAAGATCCCACAGGAACAATGGAAGATCAAGACCCTTCTATTACCTATTGGCATCCAAGGGGGGTTTCTGTGAATTCATAGGAAAAGATTGTTGTACCTGGATTGGGGTTACTAGTGATAAAGTTCAGGCCCATATGGATAAGTTGTGATCCCTGCAAGGCTATAGTTAGTGAAGGTTGGAATCCTTTTAAGGGTCTGGGAATCTTTGGGAATTTTTTTATTTTTCAGCGGATCATGGTTGAAGGAAGAAAGTAGAGGTATATATACTCATGATGTTTTGGTTTCTATTCCTTCTATATGCCATGATGAAGTCAAACCATGTTATGAACTCATATGGACTGTAAGGACTGATTCATTTTCAGGTGTAAGAAGAAGATCAAGATTCATCAAGAGACACATGGGAGCATATGAAATAGGAGGGACTGTTGTGAAAATTTTTATTACTGTATGTTGTCAGATCCCCACTGTCAGTTTTGCTGTAATACGCTCATGCGAGCATGTTCGCACATACAGACATTGGTGGAAGACCATTGGCTGCGGAAACCTTCCCGTGGACATGGCAGATCTGTTTGCTCTTTTAAGGATGTTCGTTCATGCCTCACCAAGAGACTGGCCACCTCATGGCGACTGTATTAATGCTCCTAGTAAGCAGATCTGCGTACATGGGAACCATAGCATAACCATACAAAAAGTATGGCCCACTGAGCCATGATAGCATACAGCTCGCATCATTGGTAGCAATGGGATGGTGTGCACATGATTATGTTCAGAGCCATGTAGTTAGTATCACAAGGGGCTGGCCGCATGTCTCTGCACATGACCATCTGCCCATGTCACTACTGGAATTCTATTTGAATATATACATGTGTGTGATTGGTTCTTTGAAAGAATACAAGTGTCTGATTGGCTGAACCTGAAGCCACCACCTTCCTTTGTTATTCATGTTTACAGTATAAATAAAAGGAGCTGCTCATCCTAGGGAGGATGGTCTGTTAAGCTCAAGGTAATACCAGCATCTGTCAGTGTTGCTTGGAGATACAAGCGTGTTTTTCCCAGCATTATACAAGAGAGCTATGACTGTGCTTATTAGTGCATGGAATTATTTGCTTATAAAGAGAAGCTTTAAATAATCCACTACAGATCTCATCAGCTCACTGGGAGGCTGAGCCAGCTGTCAGTTTATGCTTCTGGGCAGATCCCGACCATATGACATCCCAGAGCCTGGATTGGCTCTGGGATGTCAGCTGACAGCAGGTCATGGGACTGCAGAATGAACTGCGTTTTGTCACCCACAATAGAAGTATAGCCGAAAAAGTTTTGGCCATATTTCTCCTTTAATAGTATATACTCTACAAACATACTCTTAAAAGGGAGAGTGTGGCCCATTTATTGTTCTTGCATAATAGAAATTTGTGCCATTCCCATTTGTGTCCCCCTTCAGCTGTCATTTACTAACCAATTCAAGGCAACTAAATGCAACAAACAGAATGTGAGAGACATACATACTGGTCACCACCTCAACAAAAAGCCAACATCTTAAAATGTCTCATTTACCCAATTAGTTGAATGTGTTCTTGTTCACTTTGTGAATGTATGAACGCTATCCAAAAAAATTCAGACATCTGTCAATTCAAAGTCACTTTATTGACTATCAGACATGTATTAAACCATATTTAGTTATGAGGAATAGTCTCATCTATTCAGCCTTCAAATGCGGACATATGGGTAAACATGGCAGGCTTAGATTTAGAGCAGGAAGAAGACGCAATACCGGCCATGATCCAGGTTCTGTTCCTTTTACACAGAAGCCCTGCACCAGAGTCAACCTGAAAAAGAGTCCAAATAGAAGTTTTAAGAACGTTTCCCATTAGTATTTAAATGAACGTATTGTATGCATTATTGGCCTGCAGTTTTTACAGAACTTTGAAACCGTGGAAATATATACTAACACCTGGACATCGCTCCTACCTGAAAATTCTCCTCCTTCCTCACCCGACATCAATTTAGCAGATGTGGAGGGTCTAGCTTAATTTTGTGATCAGTTAGTGCATTGATTAAAGTCAGTGAAAGATTGTATTTCAGTTACTGGTGGGAGTTTGGTGGGCTCAATCACCAATGGAAATCATGTACCCCTTGATAAATCATTTACCCCCAACAATGACCATGATGTCACCAATATGTACTAACCACACAGTGATGATTGTGCTTCCAGATATTGAAGGAACGCCTGAACTCCTCCCATGGGACAGTGCATAGGTATAGCATCCAATTACTAGACTTAACACCGTCACACGGTTGAGGGAGTGACATCACCACTCCCTTTTGTGTCTGGTCTGATAAAGGCCCACATTGGGATTTTATTGCCATCTGTGATGGAGGTAGGGTTGACCGTGGAGCATTGGGGATCATTGGGGAGTGTCCCTTATTCAGGGACAGACCTTTACAAAGAAATTGTCACGGTGTCCCAATGGGCAATGTGCCATTGTCTCCTTAAATAGGCTCTGAGGTGTTAGCAGGTCTCTAAAAGCCCTGAAAACCAATGGAATGGTGCTTCATTTGTAATCGATTTCAGCTCCCTCGATGCAATGAATTGAGCCCCATTAACCAACAGGGGTCCCAGGGAGATGAGAGACAAATACTGATGCCTTCTGCCAAAAGCACAGGAAAACCTGTGCAAACAATTCATGAATCACCAATTCTCTGACAAGTGAACTATCTGTTAATTAACATTTAGAGGGTTGTTTGAGTCCTCTCCTAGCTCACGTCCACATAAACAGGTCAGCTATTAAATGGACTAGTAGACAACCAGCTGACATAATTTCCCAGATGTGTACTTTCAGTAATCGCAAGTGTGTAGGCGGGGTGCAGCGTGGTCCGGCAGAAATTATTAACACATTCAGGTGTAATGCAAAAACCTGTATTGAAGTAATATACCAACAGTTCACAACAAACCCAGTGGAAGGCTGCCAAGCCAGGTACACTCACAGTTACCAACAGCATTAAGGAGCAGATTCCAGATGAACTGACAGCATCCATGAAGAGGGTCTGAATGTGGCCTAGCTGTCTCATGCCCAATCCGGAGGTTATCCAGAAGAGTTGCAACCCTGCAGTTTCTCTCCTTATCAGGAACCTCTCCCTACCGCTAGCCATGTCTCTAACAGACAGGGTACCTTTCTCTACACTATCCACTCACATAAAGTGTGCCAAACCTGTGAATCAGGGGCATACAGGCTCTGCCTCACCCAAGATGGCTGCCAGAGTTGCATGGGGTGGCGGCTTTCAATCGGATTTCTCCCCCAGTAACCCAGGAAACCATAGAGGAACTATGTTCCTCTTGCCTTCCTCCCCAACTGCAAGGCTACAAACTGCACCTGCTTACAATTGAGCCTTTAATGAGTCTAAAACAGTCCACCAGTTAGTTTCAACAGTGATTATGTGGCCAGTAATCCCCACTATGAAAGAGAAGTCAATATTCCCATTGTACACGTTTACACTTTTAAACAGAACACAGGACATATCAAAAGGGGAGCAAATCCTTTAACGGTCAATTGCCACTCATTACTGTAGGACTGGTTTTATTCCTAATCCTTTATTCTCCTATACACAAATTTATAATTCTCTTTGTATATGAGATTGTGAGGTTACAAACAGGTCTACTCTGATAAAAGACCCAACTAGAGATAGTCCGATCCAGAAGCTATTGTCCTGTTCCCCAAGATAACTAAAGAGAACCAGCACTGGTCAATAATAAATCTTTAGGCCATCATACCATGCAGGAGGAGAGACCAGTGCAGATCTCGTTTTTCTGGCTCTTGGTTCCCCAATGTTTCTGGCACTCATCGTCGGTCAGGATAGGAACAGTCACCTGCTGACTGTTATCTGAAGTGGCTTCTGTTGACTTTTGACCAGCCACCTGCTGATTGTTAGCTGAAGTGCCTTTTGTTGAGAGAAAAGGAGAGATTAACATGACAACATTATCACCACCATTCAGTGTAGCATTACAACCCAACAACGGTCTGATGGAGTCACATCTAACATGTATTAGCTTTAGACATTTCTTTCTTTACAGCCAACCATAGGTTACATCATGGTGATCCTTATGCCGCGTACACACGAAGGGACTTTTTCCGCCGGACCTAGTCCAGCGGACAATCCGCCGGACTTTCCAGCTGGGCTTCGGTGGACTTGAAAGCGAACGGACTTGACCACACACGATCACGCTAAAAGTCCGGCGGTTCACGCGATGACGTACAGCACGTACGACGGGACTAGAAAAAGAAAAATACTAGAAAAATACCTGCTACTGAGCATGCGTCCTTTTTGGTCCGCCTCACCATACTACAAACGACCGTATTGTCCGCCGGACTGCCAAGTCCAGCGGATAATTTTAAAACAAGACTTAAAACCTAGTCCGCCAGACTTTTGGGAAAAAAAGTCCGTCGAAGGCCCACACACGAGGGGATTGTCCGCCGGACTCGAGTCCAGCGGATAATCCCGCGGGATAGTCCCTTCGTGTGTACGCGGCATTATTCATACCAGGCTGATATTTTGTCCCATTATTCCCAGAAATATACTTTTTTCAAACTCCAAATCAAGCGGTACCAATGTAACCAAGGTGTTTACCAAGGTAAAAATAAATTCCTCACATCAAATAGAAAATGGAATGGGTCAATCTAGGCAATGGGGGTGGCAATGGGGGTGCAGCATTTCCGTTTTGTTTTTTCCCCACCAATCTCTATATGTTTAACCGTATTTACATTCAAAATTTTCGAGTCAAACTTTACAGAGCTGGAGAAAATAAGGTGGAGTGCAGCCAAAGACGATTATTATTTCAGTATTAATTGCTAGGCCTCCATGAGTCAATGAAGTTTGAAAAAAAAATGTATATCTTTTATAATATGTAAGAATAAAGAAATGAGGAGCTGTACCACTGAGTGACCATCACAGGTCTATGAAGGTCCCACTTCAATAAATGGCATTTTCCACAAGCCTACCATCACAACAGGCCAATAAGAAAAATTGGAATGGATTGTGATGAGAAAGCCAACATTTGGTTACCGAACAGGTGGTGAAGGGACTATCCATACTGGGACACCCAATCTGGCATGACAACTTCCCAAGAAGGAATTCCTTTACTTTGGAAATAATTCCTCTCTTCTTTTTGTGTCTAACAGGTAGTGAGTGGAAATCTTGCGAATAGGACACAGACAGTGTTTATTAAAGGAATAAATACAAAGGTTTTGGCTAGAGAAACACAGCAGAAGTTTGCAGTTTGGCCTAAATTTGTAAGCCTATTAAAATATGCTTGTCCATCTAACACTCCCCTCCCCCAGACAGACAACATGGATGTCCAAAGGTGCCCCATGTTCTCCTTCATCCAGAGTGGGGGGGGGGGGGGGTGCTCTAATACAGGAGGTGTGTTACTGGCCAGATCACCAGATGAAAACAGAGGAAAAAAAAGCCTAAAAAAGAAAACAAATGCAGCCACCACATCTAAAGATTGGTAAGCTGCAATATATTAAATTTTTGGTTTTGGGTTTAATACTGTACGGCTTTAAGAGTGACATCATCAAAAGTGAGGGGAAATACATTTTGTTATGAGGAAATTGAAAATTTTGGGGAAATTTTCAATAATAATTTCCCCTCCCCCACCCCTCAATGGTACACAAACTGCAAATGATAAAACAGGCAGGTATTTAACTATTTCATATACTATATACACATTAATAAGGAATAAAAACACACCGCCAGCTGGATCTTGCCAATAATAGTGTCAGAAGGGGCACGGCATGCCAAGAGACCCCAGACATGAGATATGAGGGTATTATTAGTGTAGCAGGTACCTCTACAGGTTGATGTAATCCACAAGGGAGAGAGATGCCTGCTAGCAGCTGCATGGGATTTTTAACCCCCTTCCTCTCTTCTCACACAGACAGACACACAGCACTGCTTATTCTATAGCCTCACTATTGGAAGAGACTGGGAGCCAATCAGCAGGGAGGAGCAGCAAAGAACTGTGGAATAGGAAGTCCCAGCACAAAGCAGCCTAACTGACTGGTGAGGGGGGCCGGACTACAAATCCCAGGCTGCATTGCAGAATCAAGAGGACTGCTGGGAGAGACTATAAGAGGGATAGATGAGGCCTAGATCTGGCTCTCTGTATACCATTCTGAACCTGCCAGCAGGAGGTCTGTGTGTGACAGGGAGTGAGAGACTGCGGCCTATACAGCGGAGAGCAGGATCGTCCGCCGCAGAGGGGCCTCAGAGGACAGCACCGCTACTACACTCAGCGGACCAGCCTGCGCTTCAGAGCATCTGGGACCACCTGCACTTCAGTCCCCCCCAGAGTTGCAGGGCGGTGTGGCAGTGCCATTTTCACTGGACAGACACCCCAGAAGGGATTCTTACATCTATTGGGGTCTATTGTGGTGAGAGGGCACCTGCCCATCCAGATAGAGATTACAGTATTGCTGAGTGAGTTATTTTCTACAGACTGGCTGGTGAGACTTGTAGTTTCACAGGTGTGAATCTACTACTTCACAGGCATCACACAGCTGGCTCTTGAGGCCTTGTCTTCTCTCCTTTGTGCTGCAAGGTCAGTACTGTATTGCACTCACATTTAAAGAGGAATCTAGGAATCTACAAGTGGTGATATTGCTTCAGTTTAAGTATTCATCAGTACACCTTTGTTCTTCAGTCCTTTTATCTTTTGCCTACCTGGATTATAAAATTAGGATTTTTATAACAGCTTACCTGTAAAATCCTTTTTTGGAGTACATCACGGGACACAGAGCAGCAATAGTAATTACTATGTTGGTTATATGCTACCGATAGGTGAATGGACACTGGTTCACTCAGAGACAGGAAGTCCACCTCTACATAACCCTTCCCATACAGGGAGTACCTCAGTTTTTGTAGCAAAGTAATGTATATATCCCAAAGAGGGGAGGGACCTCTGTGTTCCATGATGTACTCCAATAAAAGGATTTTACAGGTAAGCTATAAAAATCATATTTTCTTCATGGTACATCATGGGACACAGAGCAGCCATAATAATTACTGTGTGGGATGTCCCAAAGCAATGCCATCTGAGGGGAGGGAGACACAAATCAAAGCAGGCCGCCATCAGACGTGAGGACCTATACTGCTGCCTGCAGTACACTGCGCCCAAAAGTGGCATCTTCTTGCCTTCTTACATCCATCTGATAAAATTTCGTAAATGTATGGACTGACGACCAAGTTGTGGCCTTGCATAGAGGCTTGGTGATGCACCGCCCATGAAGCACTCACTGCTCTGGTAAAGTGCGCTTTAACTTGAAAAGGTGGAACCTCTCTTTTCAAACCATAAGTCTGAATTATAACCTCACAAATCCACTTGGAAATAGTTGATTTTGACGCTGCCTGCCCTTTCCTGGGCCCTTCCGGCAGCACAAACAAAGCGTCAGTCTTCCATATCTGAGCTGTCACTTTCAGATAGATCCTAACTGCTCTCACTACATCGAGAGAGTGTAACAATTTCTCTTCTGCAGAATGGGGTTCTGGGAAAAAAGGAAGGCAGGGGGACATCTTGATTCAGATGAACTGGATACTACCTTAGGTAAAAAAGTCAGGTGAGGACGCAACACCACCTTATCCTTATAAATAATTAAAGTATAGCTCTTTACAAGAGAAAGCTGCCAATTCTTAAAACTCTTCTTGCAGAGGTTACGGCAACCAAAAATACCAATCAAGGATCAAGGGAATATGGCGCATCAGCTCAAAGGGCTGTCTTTGTTAAAACAACAAAACTAGATTCAAATCCAATGGGCACAAGGGCAGATTTATATGCGCTACCGCTTGTATAAAGGCCGGGATCAAAGAATGGGAAGCAAGCGGCCTTTGGAAAAACACTAACAAGGCCAAGATCTGACCCTTGATTGTTTTCAAGACTAGCTTCATTTCCACTCCTAATTGTAGGAAGGCAAGAATTCTACCTATAACATGCCATCTTTTGGTTTCACATCGGGAAACATAGGCCCTCCAGACCCTATAGTAAATGGTCCTAGAGGCCGGCTTTCTTGCATTAATCAGGGTAGTTACCACTGAACCTGAAAGTCCCTGATTATTTAAAATGTACATTTAGCGACTGTAAGGCAGGATGGAATACTGGTCCTTGCAAAGGCAAGTCCGGATGGGATGGAAGAGTCCACGGCTTCCCTACTGCCAACCTTATGATCTCTGCATACCAGGACCTTCTGGGCCATGCCGGGGCAACTAATATCACCGGCTTCTCTTCCTCTTTGATCCTGCGTAGAAGCCGCGACAGCAGCTGAATTGGGGGGAATGCATAAATCAGTGAAAATCTGTCCCGCATGCGAGTTGATCCCTTGTCCTTGACACAAAGTTGTCCAACTTCTTATTAAATCTGGACACCAACAGATCTATGTCTGTGGTCCCCCATTTTAGGCAAATGGCTGAAAAAACTTCAGGATGGAGAGACCATTCTCCCGGGAATAATTATTGGTGGCTCAAGAAATCCGCCTGCCAATTCTCTACTCCCAGAATGAAAACTGCAGATAGGCAAGGTACATATTCCTCTGCCCAAGCCAGAATATGGTTTACCTCCCTCTGGGCTGCGCGACTTCTGGTACCCCCTTGGTGGTTGATGTAAGCCACTGCTTTGGCATTGTCAGATTGTATCCTGATGGGACAGCCCTGCAACTTGAACGACCAGGCCATTAGAGCCAGACATACCACCCAAATCTCTAGGATGTTGATGGGCAGGGCTCTTTCGGAATCTGACCACTTCCCCTGGACAGTTGTCTTTTCCAGAACTGCTCCCCAGCCCAAGAGGCTGGCCTCCATCGTTACTACCTTCCAGGTTACCAGCATGAAGGATTTTCCCTTCTGCAAAATTTTTGGTTATCAACCACCAATTGAGACTATAGTGGACCCTTGGGGTCAGATACATAGGGTAATCCAAGGCTTGGATTTTCTTGTTCCAAGCAGATAGAATACTGTTTTGTAACAGTCTTGAATGGAATTGAGCATAGGGAACCGATTCGAATGAAGTCACCATCTTCCCTAGCAACCTCATGCAAAGTCGAATAGGAGGACCCTTCTTTGCCTTGACCACATGGACCAGATCTTTTACAGCACTGACTTTTTCCTGAGGCAAAAAAATATTCCTTGGGCTGTGTCTATAACTAGACCCAAGTGCTCCAGCCTTCTTACTGGTCGTAAGGCTGACTTCTCTAGGTTGAGAATCCAACCTAAGTGTTTCAAATACTACATTAAGATCTAGCTGTGCAACCAATTGATCTATCAGCAGCAGGTCATCTAGGTATGCTATTATTGCTATACCCTGGGCCCTTAGCCTTGCTAGTACTGGAGCCAGAACTTTTGTAAACACCCGGGGTGCAGTAGCTAACCCGAAGGGTAAGCCCACAAACTGAAAGCGGTGCTGTTCTACCCCGAATCTCAGAAACTTCTGCTGAGCAGGGAGAATTGGTACATGCAGAAATGCATCCTTGATGAAATTTGAGTACAAACCCATGCCCTGCTCTTCTGAGGGAATCTATGATTACACCCTGAGACATCAATCTGTCTAGACCTTCTTTTTACTGGGTCTTTGGGAACGTTAGATTTTAGAAAACAAAATGGTGGAAACTCTTGAAACTCTAGTTTTTACCCTACGGGATACCGTCGAGATGACCCATCTGTCCTGGATCTCTTCCTGCCAAGCCCCTGAAAACTGCAAAAGCCTTCCTCCCACTCGATCGTGCAGGGACGCCCCTTCATAAGGAGGCCTTGGGACTCTGCTTTTTAGGCTTCTGCCCCCAGGGCTTCTTCCTTGAGCAGGAACACTCTTAATAACCTGCTTAACTTGGTCTTTTAGGGATTGGCAAACGCTATTTGCTGATACTGCAGGCTGTGTGGCTGCACCGGCCACAGCAAATGAGGCCTTAAGCAAAGATTCCAGCTTCTTATCACCTTAAACACCTGGACACTGTCCACTGGACAAATTAGACTCTTATTCACAGAAGAGATAGCAGCGTCCACTGCTGGCAAGCTCCACTTTTTAGTGAACTTTTCCTCCATAGGATAAAGAAGAGAAAATCTTCTGGGAGGAAGAAAATATCTATCTGGGTGATCCCAGTCAGCATATATCAGCTGCTCCAGCACAGGGTGTACAGGGAAAGCATGTGAACCCTGTGAAGGTTTTAAAAAGCCTAAAGAGGAAAAGGGGGACTCAGCTATCTCTGCCTGGGGCATCTTATATCCAGAATGGACCAACTCTGTAAGGGATTGTACAAGCAACTTCTGAGATTGCGAGGCTGAGAAGGGTTCTTCTGAGACTAAATCATCTGCCTGCCCTTCTTCTTGGTCCCCCAATGGTAATTCACCATCATCTGCCCATACCTGTTCCAATGCTGGAAGCTCAGGGGTAGGAGAAGGGGACCTATTGTGTTTTTTCTCAGACTGGGAGGAAGACGCGAGTATACCAGCTATTTTCCTTTCCAAACCAGCTAATGCCGAAGTCAAATCGTTGTTGGTGACGTATGCAGAGGCTGAAATATTGGAAGTATCAACAATGTCTGATAGCCTAAATGGCTCAGTCTGGCCAGCTGCTTCAGGTCTCTCAGGGGAGGATAATACTGTGGAAGCATGACTAGGATCCTCAGACCCCGACCGCGGCGCCTTTGAGCTCCTCCCTGCTGCCTTCCCACCAGCTTTCGCGGAAGATGGGGTCCCACAATCGTGACAGCTCGGGGGGAGAAGGGGCTGTCACCAGTGGGATGCCGATCTCCGTGTACAGGAGGCGGATGATCCCCTAAGCCCTTTGGAAGCCGTGACAGAGTGGAGTAAAGGGCAATGCTTTTCCACAGGAGCGTTGCCGGACACTGAGCACATACAGGGGAAGCATGGTAATGTTAAACATCAGGTATGTTTATAAGTGAACCATTATGTGTCCCTTAGGATCTTCTTGACTTACCACTCCCACCGCAGGATACTGCTGGAAAACACAGCCAGACCTAATCTTCACCCATCACGGCAGGCCATGTCATGACGGACCTTCAAGGACTGGTTCCCCTTTGTATACTGGGGTCCACTCCCTTGGACCTGTAAAGCACCCTGCCAGGACAACCTTTAGTTTAGTTATGTGACCAATGTGCTGAATTCCCAGGGTCCAGCCCTCAAAAGAGGAGCGTTACAGGCAGGAAACCTCACTTTTTCTTCCTCGAGGCTCGGGTACCATTCACTTTGGCCCTTTTTTGGCATCTTGAATGAATCCAATTGCATAGCCCCTTGATCTTGTAAAGGATTTCTCCAATGGAGCTCTTCATAGCATAGCACTTTTAACCACCGTGACTAACACCTTAAGACACTGGCGAAAAAACGGAGGTACTTCCTGTATGGGAGGGGTTATATAGAGGGGGACTTCCTGTCTTTGAGTGTACCAGTGTCCATTCACCAATAGGTGGCGTATAACCCACATAGTAATTACTATGTCTGCTTTGTGTTCCATGATGTACGATAAAGAAAGTACAAATTACACTGCAGTATAAACAATAGGCTAGCTGATGAAATCCGGAATTGAAAGAACATTCATCATCATCCTCTCTCTTATGCTTTACTACTCTACATTTAAGGTTAATCATTGAATTACAACCTGGGGAGCCATTTTGTGAGGTTTTCTTTAAATTTGCATTGTGGTAATGTATGTGTGACAGACCTAGCCGGGACAGAGGCTGTTGGAGGGGACGTAATGCAAGCCTCTTGCCTTGGGATTATGGGCCCTGGCATTTGGGGGAACGGTGCTGTTTGTGAGCTGTATGCCTGGGGATCGCTGAGCTGGTTTTACTTGGATTCAGGTCCATGCTGGCCCCCCAAGACACATAGACTCTGGACATGTCAGATGCTAATATCATCAACTCCAGCCACCTGTCTGTTGTCTTGTATAATGCAAATGAGTGGTCTGACTTGACACAGATTCTAAGGAGTATTTCACCTATTGTTGTATGTGCTAATTAACCCTGCAATTGAATGAAGGAGTCCAGTGTTGATTTAGATAATTAGCTCATGCTAATTAGGTTAGGTTTTTAGTCAACCGGCTGTATATATGTGTGTGACATCTCAAATAAAAGTGATTCCTGATGTACTCCAAGACTGGTGTTGTCTAGTTCTTGGGGGTTCCTATAACCAGATCCATTGGACTCATGTTCCAGGACTTAGGAAGCATTTATGGTGGACACCTTGAGTACAGGATCCGTCAGAGTATGTATATGCTGTGCATTGTTTGTTGGTTTGTGTGGTGAGGGCTCAGAGGAAAGATATCCAATACAGGTGTTAAAGGTGTTGGATATTTGTCTCTCTGTGTACCTGTCCACGTAGACCTTTTTCAGGTGATACCCTGTTTCCCCGAAAATAAGACCTAGCGTGATTGTCGGTGATGGCTGCAATATAAGCCCTACACCCCAAATAAGCCCTACCATGTTTCCCCGAAAATAAGCCCTACCCTGAAAACAAGACCTACAAGGACTTTAAATAGGGCTTATTTGGGGGGGGGGGGGTAGGGCTTATATTGCAGCCATTGCGACAATCACGCTAGGTCTTATTTTCGGGGAAACAGGGTAAGGGTGCACACCTTTGCATATCAGTGTCAAGTGATATTTTACTGTTAAACATCAGTTGTGTTCATTCATACCTTATATTGTGTTTGTCTTTCATCTCAGTAAAAATATCTGAGTGGTTCATTGATATTGTGCGAGTCTCTATTTACTACCACAGCTGGTGACGTGACGGAACCCAGGGCCTCGGTAAATATACTTCATGGTTTATCATTATTGTGTTTCCTCTCTATTGCCGGGTTCCGCACTAATATTATCAAGTAGGTGTGCCAGAGGGGTTGGGACCGTTCTTGGGGTTGAAAGGCAGAGTACAGAACCAAACATACATTAAGCGGCTCCTCAGGGGGTAGCGCTACAATAGGTTAACAGTTTTTTTTGCAGCATATCAAATTCCCTTACTGGAATCACAGGTATATGTCAAGTTGGCGGTGACGCAGTTGTCTCCATTGTTAAAGACATCAGAGCTAGAAGCGAGACAAACTGGGGACTCCTCTTGTGGTGAGGTGGTGGGAACAGACCGCTTCATCGTACTGGTTTTAGAGACCTAGAAAAGTTTTGTTAAGAATTATTTTAACAGTTGAAATATTTTAAAAGACATAATGAAAAGAGGAAAGATTTGTCCATATGAGGAATTAAAATACAAATAGAATTTAATGGCACTGAACGAATGGAGGTATTTACAGATGAAGCGCTTTGTAGAAACACTACCGCAACCAGTCAGGTCGGGAAAATAACTAAATTCAATGGGAAAACCGTGTAATCAGGTAATTATGTAAAGCACTGGGAGGCCCGGATATATTAGATAATAACAGAGATGGGGGAACTGAAATATCTCAATTCATTGGTATGTGGTAAAAGGAAATAGGAACACGTGTAAATGAGTGACAAGCAGTGGCAGCTGGTGTTTTTTTTGGGGGGGGTGGTCGATTGATGGCACCCCCTCCCCCTGGCACTTACCCAATCTAGGTGTCGGCCAGGTTGCGGACTCCTACGGGCGGGTTGTGGACTCCTACAGGCAGAGGGTGGGTTGCGGGCAGCGACTTCTGTATCCTCTCCTCCTCAGCTTCGGTGGCTTACGCCGTGCGGCTCCTCCCTCCTCCTCCTAGGCGTTCACTAGGATGACCTGTCTTTTCAGCCAATTAGGTGACGGGTCTCAAGATCTGCCTCCTGATTGGCCTGGGAGGAAAATCAGTGTGGCAATAGCATATATTTATTTGCTATTGTCACACAGCTGGATGGGATTGGGGCGCAATGCTCTGCGCCCTGAGCCCACCATTTTTGAAGCCAATTAGAGCCTTTGGCTCTAATCACGTGCTTAAAAAAAAAACACACCACCATTATTGGAATCCATGCGCATGGAGCCCTGTATGTAAATCAGAGGGCCGGATGCATGGATGGGGGGGGGGGGGGGGGGGGCGCCCGTAAAGGATGGGCCACCAATGGTGTCAAGTGAGCAAAATATTGAGAGCAGTCTGTGGTATGGTGGCAGACATAAACACTATGGAAATGAACTATAAATGTTACACCTGTGGGAGTACAAAAATACCAGCCAGAGATATCACCATTGTGCTGGTGGGGTTGTAATATGAGGGATACTATGATACATACAGCATCTCACAAAAGTGAGTACACCCCTCAGTCACATTTCTGTAAATCTTTTCTTCTCTCTTTTCATGTGACAACACTGAAGAAATGACACTTGTCTACAATGTAAAGTAGTGAGTGTACAGCTTGTATAACAGTGTAAATTTGCCGTCCCCTCAAAATAACTCAACACACAGCCATTAATGTCTAAACCGCTGGCAACAAAAGTCAGTACACCCCTAAGTGAATATGTCCAAATTGGGCCCAATTAGCCATTTTCCCTCCCTGGTGTCATGTGACTCGTTAGTGTTACAAGGTCTCAGGTGTGAATGGGGAGCAGGTGTGTTAAATTTGGTGTTTTCACTCTCACTCTCTCATGCTGGTCACTGGAAGTTCAACATGGCACCACATGGCAAAGAACTCTCTGAGGATCTGAAGATAAGAATTGTTGCTCTACATAAAGATGGCCGAGGCTATAAGAAGATTGCCAAGACCCTGAAACTGAGCTGCAGCACGGTGGCCAAGACCATACAGCGGTATAACAGGACAGGTTCCCCTCAGAACAGGCCTCGCCATGGTCCAACAATGAAGTTGGGGTCACATGCTCAGCGTCATATCCAGAGGTTGTCTTTGGGAAATAGACGTATGAGTGCTGCCAGCATTGCTGCAGAGGTTGTAGGGGTGGTGGGGTCAGCCTGTCAGTGGTCAGACCATACGCCGCACACTGCATCAAATTGGTCTGCATGGCTGTCGCCCCAGAAGGAAGCCTCTTCTAAAGACGATGCACAAGAAAGCCTGCAAACAGTTTGCTGAAGACAAGCAGACTAAGGACATGGATTACTGGAACCACGTCCTGTGGTCTGATGAGACCAAGATAAACTTATTTGGTGTCAGATGGTGACAAGCGTGTGTGGGGGCAACCAGGTGAGGAGGACAAAGACCAGTGTGTCTTGTCTACAGTCAAGCATGGTGGTGGGAGTGTCATGGTCTGGGGCTGCATGAGTGCTGCCGGCACTGGGGGGCTACAGATCATTGAGGGGACCATGAATGCCAACATGTACTGTGACATACTGAAGCAGAGCATGATCCCCTCCCTACAGAGACTGGGCCGCAGGGCAGTATTCCAACATGATAACGACCCCAAACACACCTCCAAGACCACCACTGCCTTGCTAAAGAAGCTGAGGGTAAAGCCCCATGCACACGAGACGCAGATGCAAACTCTGCTGAACGCATGTTTTAAAAAGCAGAAACCTGCGTTTAAAAACGTGCGTTTTGTCGCGTTTTAATGCAGTGGTTGCGTCTATAAGCGTTTGTAAAGATAACATCATATAGACCCTCCCCAAGCTCAGAAAGCATGTATTATTAACTATTTCTGCCATTTTGATCAGAGTGAGCAGCAGAGAGAGCCGTTGTACACTTGCATTTGCCTCTCTTTCTGTGTTTTTTTTTTTGGAAATGGATCCCATATTGAATATATGTCAGGAAATGCTCCTGGTGTTGCTCTTGATGAGGCAGCAACATTGTCGCAAATTGCGTGAGAGGTCCAGAGTCAGAGCTCGTCGATATTGGACCCATCCGTTGATGGCACAGCGAATGTCCGTTGGATATTTCACAAACATGGTGGGGGGTTGGGGCTGACTAGACATCGGTATGCAGGTTTTTCTTTGTGGAAAAAAGACATTGCTATGCTTTGGTCAGACTAGGTGGAGTCACTGATTAGATTAGAAATTGGATGAAGGGTTGGGGCAAAGAAGTGGAGGCATTCCTCATTGTCTAAGCCACCTAAAAAAATAGAGTTTTTTTATGGCATTGCATCAGTGAGTATATACGCTCTATGAACTATCTAAAGTAATTACAACATTTTAAAAAACAATTTTGTTTTGTATTTTTTATGGTTTACCATCATATTTCTGAGTTTTCTGGTCCAAAAAATTGTGTTCCTTTAAAAACGCTTATAAACGCAAACGCGTTGCATGCATTCAAAAGTGTCCAACTGCCTCTGAACACGCGTTTAACAGTGTCTCGTGTGCATGGGGCCTAAAGGTGATGGACTGGCCAAGCATGTCTCCAGACCTAAACCCTATTGAGCATCTGTGGGACATCCTCAAACAGAAGGTAGGAGGAGCGCAAGGTCTCTAACATCCACCAGCTCTGTGATGTCATCATGGAGGAGTGGATGAGGATTGGCAACCTGTGAAGCTCTGGTGAACTCCATGCCAAAGAGGGTTAAGGCAGTGCAGCAAAATAATGGTGTCCACACAAAATATTGACACTTTGGGCCCAATTTGGACATTTACACTTAATGCCCCGTACACACGGTCGGAAATTCCGACCACAAAATCCATCAGATTTTTCCTGATGGATTTAGTCGGACACTGGTCTTGCATACACACGGTCGGACAAAGTTGTCAGAAATCCGATCATCCTGAACGTGGTGACGTTCGTTGCGTATGACGGGACTACGTAGAGGCTAGTAGCCAATAGCTTTGGTCTTGTAAGGTGATCTGAGCATGCGTGGCACTTTGTCCGTCGGAATTCGCTACACATGATCGGAAAAAGTCTGACAAGACTTTGTTGTCGGAAAATTTGAGAGCAGGATCTCAAACTTTTTCCGTCGGAAATTCCGACGGAAAAAGTCCGATGGAGCCCACACACGGTCGGAATTTCCGACAACATGGTCCGATAGGACATTTTCCGTCGGAAAATCTGACCGTGTGTACGGGGCATAAGGCCCCTACACAAGATACGAAAATCAAATGGGAAAATTTGTAAGACGAGCTGTCTGCAGATTTTCGGATCGTTAGTACGGTGCTTTCGACAGCCGATTTCACTTTTTCGTCAGACAAAATCTGGATGTGCAGATTATAAAATTTTTGTCGGATGTGAACTCAAACGTCTGATTGTCAGATGATCGGTACAGAAATCATCACACAAAAGTCGAAAGTACAAACACGCATGATCGGAAGCAATGAACGACCCGGAAACGGCTGGTCTCGTAAATTACCGTTCGTGATCTAGAATTAACTTTTCGTGACGTGGCAATTGATGAAATGTCAAAATCCAGCGCACATTTTCATCTTCTTTAATGAGATAATAATGAAGCTGCTTTGCTGGTGATACTGATGTAGTTATGCCAAACGTATCTTAAAAGGCATTTGTTTTGTAGTGATATAAAAAATATTAATATTATGGTTGTTTGATTTTTTGGGGAAGTTACCACAACACCATTATCCCTGAGTTTTTAAGATCAAAGATCAAACTACGTTGGTGTCCCTTGTTAATTTTCCATTGTGTTGTTTTTAATGTGACTGCCTACTCCCAAATTGTCATTTGAAGAAAAACACATGGCCAAGTATTACTCTACACATTTTTTTTTTAATGTGCAGAAAAAAAAACAACAGAAATTAAATTAGAGATGCAATCTGCCATCCAAATAAAAATAACTTAACAAAAAAGTGCGAATCAACTCTAACCAAACTTCTACTAATATGAAATTGGCAGAAGGGGCCCAAAGGGTGGTGCTTGAGAAATGAACTTCCTCTTTATACACTCATAGTACGTCCCTATGTTCGTGCTTGTCGAATGACAATTTGCGGATAGTTAGTATGCAAGACGAAATCCTGCACACGCCCTTTTGACAAAAATCAGACGCTCTGTCGTACAACAACCAAACTGTGTGTACGAGGCTTCTGAGGTGTACTCACTTTTGTTGTTATTCCTTGTGACAGTAATAGATGGTGACAGGTACTCTTTTTGGGGGGATTGGGGGCCCCAAATGCCTCCTTTGCACTTCAAAGTATTCAGATCACCAAAAACGGCGATTCTGAATACTGTCACTTTTTTTAAAACCGGCACCGTTGGCAGCCGAGTAAACCGGAAGTGACGCCATGACGTTGATTCCATGTTTACAGAGAGAAGACTGGCACAAAGCCAAGGAAGATTTTCAGCCAAATAAAATTAACAAAATGGAAAATTGATTATATGAAAAAAGAACAATGACCTAAACTGCAGTCTTAAAGTTAAAAAAATGTAATAAAAAATGCTTGACTTTTTTGCTGATTGCACCTGATTTAAAGTGGTTGTAAAATATAATTTTTTTTAATAACAAACATGTCATACCTACCCGCTCTGTGCAACAGAATTGCATAGAGTGGCCCGATCCTCTTCTTCTCGGGTCCCCCACTGACACTCATGGTTCCTCTTCTCTTGCCGGTGCCCCAATAGGGAACCGATTCCCATGGGGGTACTTGTGCCGCCTCGCTCCCCAATGCCTCCTTGTTTGACAGGAGCGGGAGCCGTGCTATCAATCTGCCAAATGAGGAAGGAGACAGCGATCGGGAGCCATGCTATCAATCTGCCAAATGAGGAAGGAGACAGCGATCAGGAGCCGTGCTATCAATCTGCCAAATGAGGAAGGAGACAGCGATCGGGAGCCGTGCTATCAATCTGCCAAATGAGAAGGGAGACAGCGAGCGGGAGCCGTGCTATCAATCTGCCAAATGAGAAGGGAGACAGCGAGCGGGAGCCGTGCTATCAATCTGTTAAATGAGAAGGGAGACAGCGAGCGGGAGCTGTGCTATCAATCTGTTAAATGAGAAGGGAGACAGCGAGCGGGAGCCGTGCTATCAATCTGTTAAATGTGAAGGGAGACAGCGAGCGGGAGCTGTGCTATCAATCTGCCAAATGAGGAAGGAGACAGTGAGCCGGAGCCGTGCTATCAATCTTCCAAATGAGAAGGGAGACAGCGAGCGGGAGCCATGCTATCAATCTGTTAAATGTGAAGGGAGACAGCGAGCGGGAGCCGTGCTATCAATCTTCCAAATGAGAAGGGAGACAGCGAGCGGGAGCCGTGCTATCAATCTGTTAAATGAGAAGGGAGACAGCGAGCGGGAGCCGTGCTATCAATCTTCCAAATGAGAAGGGAGACAGCGAGCGGGAGCCGTGCTATCAATCTTCCAAATGAGAAGGGAGACAGCGAGCGGGAGCCGTGCTATCAATCTGTTAAATGAGAAGGGAGACAGCGAGCGGGAGCCGTGCTATCAATCTGTTAAATGTGAAGGGAGACAGCGAGCGGGAGCCGGGCTATCAATCTGCCAAATGAGAAGGGAGACAGCGAGCGGGAGCCGTGCTATCAATCTGCCAAATGAGAAGGGAGACAGCGAGCGGGAGCCGTGCTATCAATCTGCCAAATGAGAAGGGAGACAGCGAGTGGGAGCCGGGCTATCAATCTTCGAATTGAGAAGGGAGACAGCGAGCGGGAGCCGGGCTATCAATCTGCCAAATGAGAAGGGAGACAGCGAGCGGGAGCCGTGCTATCAATCTGTTAAATGAGAAGGGAGACAGCGAGCGGGAGCCGTGCTATCAATCTGTTAAATGAGAAGGGAGACAGCGAGCGGGAGCCGTGCTATCAATCTGTTAAATGAGAAGGGAGACAGCGAGCGGGAGCTGTGCTATCAATCTGCCAAATGAGAAGGGAGACAGCGAGCGGGAGCCGTGCTATCAATCTCCCAAATGAGAAGGGAGACAGCGAGCGGGAGCTGTGCTATCAATCTGTTAAATGAGAAGGGAGACAGCGAGCGGGAGCTGTGCTATCAATCTGTTAAATGAGAAGGGAGACAGCGAGCGGGAGCCGTGCTATCAATCTGCCAAACGAGGAAGGAGACAGCAAGCGGGAGCCATGCTATCAATCTGCCAAATGAGAAGGGACACAACGAGCGGGAGCTGTGCTATCAATCTTCCAAATGAGAAGGAAGACAGCAAGCGGGAGCCGTGCTATCAATCTTCGAAATGAGAAGGGAGACAGCGAGCGGGACAGCGAAAATCCAAAGTAATTAAGGTCGAATCTGTCATTGGCTTATGGTGTCTGTCGAATGTTCTAAGAAGATGCGATGGAGCAGCTAAACTGTACAACGCCGCAATCGTAGATTTCCAGTCGAATGTTCCGCTTACAAGCTATAGTAGAATTCGAATGTTGTATGACACTAGTAATAATTATATTTATTAATTATTATTACTATTCAACCAACATTAGAATTCTTCTATAGCCTATGGGCGGAGCATTTGACCATAAATGTCCGCTCGCAGCGACTGCTTATTCAAATCTTTATGTCGAATCTTTTCTCTCTATGTCTAATAATCTTGGACTAATAGAGTTAAGGCTAGGCACATTCAACCTTTTTTGCTATTGTCAAAGGCAGTAGCAGCCATCTTGTCTCCTACAATCACAGCTGCTGTAGATAGAGCAATAGCAGCAGACATCATACAGCTCAGGAAGGAGCAGGGAGACCACGCCAAGAGGATCTCTGAAATAGAACATTGACTATCTGATCTGGAAAATGAAATGCAAACCACCCAGACCAGTGACCAACAATTTTCCCAAACGCAGCAATATATCTTAGAGAAACTCAATGTAGCACCCTCTACTGTAGGTAGGTGCTACCATAGGATTTTTGCTAGGGAGACTGTCAGTACAGGTAACTTTAGGCAGGCCTGTGCTTAGTCTAGGAATGCTTGTTTTGATCTGGGGGCAGGGAGTGGTTAGTGTAGCAGTGGATGTGACCACCTGTGCTTTAGTTCTGAGGTTCCTCCCCTGCTTCCAGGGAGATTGTTCTGGAAGAGGGGCAGGGCCTGGGACTGGAGTGGCAGGCAGCTCATGTGAGGAGCCACGACCATTCCCTACTTGATATTGGCAGGGGGCAGGCTCTCCATATATGCTGAGGTCACATGTCACTGGGGGGGTTTTCGGCCGGGATAAGTGAAGAATGGAGTACTAGACAGCTGCAGGAGGGCGCCCCAATCTGGGGGGTGTCCTTACACGGTCATGGATGAAGTCCTCCTCTTCACACGATCATTGATGAGGAGTCCTGTAACAGAGGAGAGACTGTGGGGAATAGTGTCAGGTCGCTGCAGCCTGTGGGCTCAGGATTTGCAGGCCGGACTAGCTGGGAGCAGTTGTCCACCAACTATCTCATGCTACTAAATTACTAGGTCACCAGGGAGAAGTATCGCAGGACCTCTGGCCTAGTAACAGCATCCAAGTACAGCCAGCAACTGGGGTTATTCAGAGTGATCCCTTTTGTCATATTGAAGATGATGGGATGGGAACCTAATAGTTTTACAGTGGACGTTTGTGCAGGAGGAGAGAAGACCTGGGAGTAACAGTCTGCAGGAGGAGCTATAGTCTGCATGGTGTTATGCAGGAGAGAGACTGTAAATGTAAGAAGTACATCAGATCTTCAAGGCCGAATCAATTCATTAATGTTCCCTAATAGGGATGAGCCCGATGTTTGAGTCAAAAGTAAGTTCGATTTGAACATCGGGTGTTTGTCTGTTGGCCGTCCAGCGAACAGTTTGCGGTGTTCGCGGCAAATTCAAAAGCCGCGGAACACCCTTTAAAAGTCTATGGGAGAAGTCAAAAGTGCTCATTTTAAATTCTTATATGCATGGTATTGTCATAAAAAGTCCAGGGGACATGTATCAATGCAAAAAAAAAGTTTTAAAAACGTCAGTTTTTTCGGAAGCAGTGATTTTAATAATGCTTAAAGTGAAACAATAAAAGTGAAATATTGCTTTAAATTCAGTACCTGGGGGGTGTCTATAGTATGCCTGTAAAGTGGCGCATTTGTCCCGTGTTTAGAACAATACCACAGAAAAATAAAATTTCTAAAGGAAAAAAAATCATTTAAAACTGCTTGCGGCTATAATGAATTGTCGGGTCCCGCAATACAGATAAAAGTCATAGAAAAAAACAGCATGGGTTCCCCCCCAGTCCGTTACCAGGCCCTTCGGGTCTGGTATGACAATTAAGGGAAACCATGAACCAAAATTAAAAAAAAAAAATGCGCGGGGGTCCCCCCAAATTCCATACCAGGCCATTCAGGAATTAAAAAAAAATGTGCGAATTAAAAAGAAATGGTGTAGGGGTACCCCTCAAAATCCATACCAGACCCTTATCTGTGACCCCCAAAGCACCTTGTCCCCATGTTGATAGGGACATGGGCCTCATCCCCACAACCCTTGCCCGGTGGTTGTGGGGGTCTGCGGGTGGGGGGCTTATGGGAATCGGGAAGCCCCCTTTAACAAGGCGACCCCCAGATCCCCCCTTATGTGAATTGGTAACGGGTACATTGTACCCCTACCATTTCACCAAAAAACTGTCAAAAATTGTATAAAACACACCAGAGCCAGCTTGGGACAAGTCCTTTATTAAAAAAAAAAAAAAACATCCAGCAATGTAAATCCATTCTTGAGTTCCGGAATGAAAAAAAAAGTGCTGCACTAGCTCTGCCTCCATGAGCAGCTCCCGCCGAGTGACGCGTCTATCGCTGTAACAGCTGTTATATAGCTGAGGGTGAGGCCACCCGGTTACGTGTGCGGGAGACCCCGCCGCCCCTCTGATGCCACTGGGAAACGCTGCAGGGTTACCCAGTGACGTGTGCGGATATCCCCGCCCCCCTCTGATGCCACAGGAAACCCCTGTGGTGTCAGAGGGGGGCGGGGTCAGCTATAAAACACCTGTCACAGTGGTAGACGCGTCACTCGGCTGGAGCTGCCCATGGAGGCTGAGCTAGTGCAGCGCTTTTTTTTTCCTTGTTCCAGAACTCGAGAATGGATTTACATCGCTGGCAATTTTTTTTTTTTTAATAGAGGACTTGTCCCAAGCTGTCGCCTGTTTTTTTTTTACATTTTTTGGGTGAAATGGTAGGGGTACAATTTACCCCGTTACCAATTCACATAGGGGTGGGACGGGATATTGTGTTCCCCTTGTTAAAGGGGGCTTCCAGATTCCGATAAGCCCCCGCCCGCAGACCCCCACAACCACGGGGCAACCACCGGGCAAGTGTTGTGGGGATGAGGCCCTTGTCCCTCTCAACATGACATGGTGCTTTGGACCCCAAAGCATCCTCCCCATGTTGAGGGCCTGTGGCCTGGTACGGGGGTAATGGACGGGGGGGGGGGGGGCATGCCGTTTTTTTTTAATGACTTTTATCTGTATTGTGGGACCCAACAATTCATTGTAGCCACGAGTAGATTTAAATTACTTTTTTCCTTTAGAAATGTAATTTTTCTGTGGTATTGTTCTAAACACGGGAAAAATGTGCCACTTTACAGGCATACTATAGACACCCCCCAGGTATGAAATTTAAATGAATATTTCACTTTTATTGTTTCAGAATTATTAAAATCACTGCTCCTGAAAAGACATTGATACATGTCCCCTGGGGCAGGACCCGGGTCCCCAAACACTTTTTATGGCAATAACTTGCATATTAGCCTTTAAAATTATAAAATTAGCAATTTAGATTTTTAATGTTCGTGTCCCATATACTTTAACGGTGTTCAAACTAATTTTTTGCCTGTTCACAAGTTCTGGTGTGAACCGAACCGGGGGGGGGGGGGGGGGGTGTTAGGCTTATCCTTATTCACCAAATATGATGGCAAAGAAAATCATGACATGGGCATCCCATATCCCCCTTTCCCCCAACCAAGTTATATCCCCCAATAAACAAAAACAAGACAACGCAAATGACTGTCTCAGAAGTGATATATGGAGGTCTGGCAGTAGGGTGTTTTGGTGGATTTTAGTTACTTACTAGTGGCAACCATACCGCTACATCAACAACCTGGAAAATCATTCCCGAGAGTAATTGGTCTCCCTGAGTCATTCAATGCTAGCTCCCTGCCAGAGATCTGTGCAGTACGCATCCCAGAAGCACTAGGGACCATTGCGCTCTGCATAGTAGAAAGGGCTCATCACCTGGGGACCCCCTTGAATAATCACTTCTCCCCCCCAACCTGTCATTGTCAGTTATCTAAACAACAATGACAGAGTGGCCATACTGAGATCCTTTTGCAATGCCAAGTCTCTTCAAGCGGACAGTCACAAGCTGCTCCTGTTCACGGACTATTCTCAAGAGGTCTCCTGTGAGGGGCAGCACAGTGGTGTAGTGGTTAGCACTTTCACCTAGAAGTAATAGGGTCGCTGGTTCAAATCCCGACCATGACACCTTCTGCCTGGAGTTTGCATGTTCTCCCTGTGCTTGCGTGGGTTTCCTCCGGGTACTCCGGTTTCCTCCCACACTCCAAAGACATGCTGGTAGGTTAATTAGATCCTGTCGATAAAATTGGCCAAATATGTGTATGTTGTATGTGTATGTGTTTGTAAGCATGTCGGGACCCCACAGGGCAAGGACCGCACTATACCACAGATGGACACCAGTGGCAAAAAGCGCCCTGAGGCGATTCAGTTCGCATAGGTTGCGCTATACAAGTAATTTATTCATTCATTCATTCAACAAACCTCACTGATATGTCTTTTGGCTGTCCCACTTTGATGGCACTATAGCTTGCTTCCTGCTTTATGAAAGTCAGGAGGGCCATCCTAAAGCAGTGGACCCCCACTACCCGATGAACCATTGCCAATGTGAAAGTGGACCTGCTGAGCCTGCTACGCAAAGATAAATTAGACGTTGTCCTGTCACACCATGCCAGCTCGTCATGCTTCCTGAACAAATGTTGTCTGTACAGCCCCAGAATTCAGCCTACCTTGGATCTATCAATCTCTGGTCTCCCACCTCTGGACTCTAGTTCTACCCAGCCTCCCATTCCATTTTCTCAAGACTGATGCCATGGACTTACCTTTCGTCCACCCACCCAATCAGATTTGTGTGCATTTTGGGTTCTGCTTGTCTGACCGTTAAGTGTTCTCATATTTATTGTTTGCATTATTATGTCATAATGCTACCTACTTACTTGGTTTACCCTCATTTTGGTTAATGGTTGACACCTGAGCCCAGTGCTGCCCTTATCATGAAAACTCCTGCATGTTTGATTCCTTTCCTCTCCCCTTCTTTCTATCCCCCCCCCCTTATTTCCTTACTCCCCTCTCCTTCCCTTCACCCTTCCCCCTCGCACTGGGATAACTCAGTATGCCATTTCCCTCTGTTATGTTATGCGTCTTTATATTAGCCTACCTTAATGCTTGTCATTGTTGCTAAGTCTTTTGAAGTTGTCATTTGGAAAACCCAATAAAGTTTCTTTATTAAAAAAAAACAGAAGCACTGGTGTCGTGGATATTTCACCACACTCTTGCGCTAATAAGCCCCTTTCAATCTTATGATATAATACGCCCTCTGATCGTATGCCTCCCTGGATCCCCAGCTCCCAAAAACAGACATTACCAGCAGCTTCACGTCATCCTCTCAGCATAGCATCCATACATCACCTTTCCAGCCAAGCATTGCTTCCCATCTAAGCCCCTGGTTTCCCATTCCCCAGTAAACAGCCATCAACAGCAAGTATTCTTACAGCCTCATCTTTGCCTGGTCAGCCAGCCATCCTTGGCCACACTCCCCAGCATGGCCTTTTTATTATCACAAAAGCTTTCACAAACAGGAAGTGCCTGCCTCCAACAGCCAGGCACTCCCACAATACAAAATGACATCACAGGAAGTGACATGGAGTAAAAGGGGGAGGGAACTCACAGGAGGAAGTGCACATGATTAAATCAGACACAGGGAGACAGATGACAATCCATAAAAACACACATCCTAGAATAAAATGTCCAGATAAATTGTATACAATATAATTTCCACAACACTGGTATAGGTAAACTGGAACAGTCCATGATTCACGACTGGGGGCCATGAAGTAGAATGAGCACAGGTAAAGACAGATTGGAACAGTCCATGGTTAACGGCTCTGGACCATGAAGTGGATTGAGCATAGGTAAAAGCAGACTGGAACAGGCAACAGTTCATAACTGGGCACCATGAAGCAGTTTTGCACAGAAAAGAAGCTCTACTTACTGGATCCACAGTACACAGAGAGCCCATGGGTGAAAACTCACCAAAAATAGGATCATATTCAATCCATAGGGCTCCAGAGGTAAGCAGCCCCCTCCTCTCAGCTCACAGATCCATTTCCACAGGGGAGAAAATATGATCTCCTCAGGGCCTCAAACTATTTAACAGCAGTCCAACCACCATCTGGGTATACCTCCACAGAGATTGGCTAGGCCCTGCTCAATATTCAGGCTGGTCATTTGAATGTTCCCTCCTAAAGTTCCAGAATTTTTTTTTTTGTTAAATAAACTCTCAGCCTGTGAAGCTATTAACAAACGAGACCGAACAACCACTGTTCCTGTGATTACAGCAGCCGTCCAAACTAAATTTGCCAAGCAGCCTAACAAAGAGTGAGCTGCATTTATTAAGGCTCAGGAGTTGGTAAGGGTTGGGACCTCTTTTTTAGTTTTACAGTGGACGTTTGTGCAGGAGGAGAGAAGACCTGGGAGTAACAGTCTGCAGGAGGAGCTATAGTCTGCATGGTGTTATGCAGGAGAGAGACTGTAAATGTAAGAAGTACATCAGATCTTCAAGGCCGAATCAATTCATTAATATTCCCTAATAGGGATGAGCCCGATGTTTGAGTCAAAAGTAAGTTCGATTCGAACATCGGGTGTTTGTCTGTTGGCCGTCCAGCGAACAGTTTGCGGTGTTTGCGGCAAATTCAAAAGCCGCGGAACACCCTTTAAAAGTCTATGGGAGAAGTCAAAAGTGCTCATTTTAAATTCTTATATGCATGGTATTGTCATAAAAAGTCCAGGGGACATGTATCAATGCAAAAAAAAAAAAGTTTTAAAAACGGACGTTTTTTCGGAAGCAGTGATTTTAATAATGCTTAAAGTGAAACAATAAAAAGTGAAATATTGCTTTAAATTCCGTACCTGGGGGGTGTCTATAGTATGCCTGTAAAGTGGCACATTTTTCCCGTGTTTAGAACAATACCACAGCACAATTACATTTCTAAAGGAAAAAAAATAATTTAAAAGTGCTTGCGATTATAATAAATTGTCGGGTCCCGCAATACAGATAAAAGTAATTTAAAAAAATGGCATGGATTCCCCCCCCACCCCCCCCAGTCCGTTACCAGGTCCTTTGGGTCTGGTATGAATATTAAGGGAAAACCCAAACCAAAATTTAAAAAAAAAATGTGCGGGGGTCCCCCCAAATTCCATACCAGGCCCTTCAGGATATTAAGGGGAACCCTGCGCCGAATTAAAAAAAAATGGTGTAGAGATACCCCTCAAAATCCTTACCAGACCCTTATCCAAGCACGAAACCTGGCAGGCCACAGGAGAAGAGGGGGGACGAGAGAGCGCCCCCCCTCCTGAACCGTACCATGCCACATGCCCTCAACATGGGGAGGATGCTTTGGGGTCTGTGACCCCCAAAGCACCTTGTCCCCATGTTGATGGGGACAAGGGCCTCATCGCCACAACCCTTGCCCAGTGGTTGTGGGGGTCTGCGGGCAGGGGGCTTATCGGAATCTGGAAGCCCCCTTTAACAAGGTGACCCCCAGATCCCCCCCTATGTGAATTGGTAACGGGGTACATTGTACCCCTACCATTTCACCAAAAAACTGTCAAAAATTGTATAAAACACACTAGAGCCAGCTTGGGACAAGTCCTTTATTTAAAAAAAAAAGAAACATCCGGCAATGTAAATCCATTCTCGAGTTTCGGAATGATAACAAAAAATTGCCGCACTAGCTCTGCCTCAATGGGCAGCTCCTGCCGAGTGACGCGTCTATCGCTGTGACAGCTGTTATATAGCTGAGGGTGAGGCCACCCGGTTACGTGTGCGGGTGACCCCCCTCTGATGCCACTGGGAAACGCTGCAGGGTTACCCAGTGACGTGTGCGGATATCCCCGCCCCCCTCTGATGCCAAGGAAACCCCTGTGGTGTCAGAGGGGGGCCCCGCCCTCATAACCGGGTGGCCCGCCCTCAGCTATAAAACAGCTGTCACAGTGGTAGACGCGTCACTCGGCTGGAGCTGCCCATGGAGGCTGAGCTAGTGCGGCACTTTTTTTTCCTCGTTCCAGAACTCGAGAATGGATTTACATCGCTGGCAATTTTCTTTTTTTTTAATAGAGGACTTGTCCCAAGCTGTCGTCTGTGTTTTTTTACAATTTTTTGACACTTTTTTGGTGAAATGGTAGGGGTACAATTTACCCCGTTACCAATTCACATAGGGGGGGACGGGATATTGGGTTCCCTTTGTTAAAGGGAGCTTCCAGATTCCGATAAGCCCCCCCGCCCGCAGACCCCCACAACCACCGGGCAAGGGTTGTGGGGATGAGGCCCTTGTCCCTCTCAACATGACATGGTGCTTTGGACCCCAAAGCATCCTCCCCATGTTGAGGGCATGTGGCCTGGTATGGTTCAGGGGGGGTCTCTTGTCCCTCTTTTCCTGCGGCCTGCCAGGATTTTGAGGGGGATCCCCACGCTATTTTTTTTTAATTTTGGTTCAGGTTTCCCCTTAATATCCATACCAAACCCAAAGGGCCTGGTAATGGACGGGGGGGGGGGGGGTCATGCCGTTCTTTTTAATGACTTTTATCTGTATTGCGGGACCCGACAATTCATTGTAGCCATGAGTAGATTTAAATTACTTTTTTCCTTTAGAAATGGTAATTTTTCTGTGGTATTATTCTAAACTTGGGAAAAATATGCCACTTTACATGCATACTATAAACACCCCCCAGGTATGAAATTTAAAGGAATATTTAACTTTTATTGTTTCAGCATTATTAAAATCACTGCTCCCGAAAAACCTTTTTTTTGCATTGATACATGTCCCCTGGGGCAGGACCCGGGTCCCCAAACACTTTTTATGGCAATAACTTGCATATTAGCCTTTAAAATTAGCAATTTAGATTTTTCATGCTCATGTCCCATAGCCTTTAACGGTGTTCGAACACATTTTTTGCCTGTTCACAAGTTGTGGTGTGAACCGGGGGGGGGGGGGGTGTTAGGCTTATCCTTATTCACCAAATTTAACGGCAAATAAAATCGTTCTATGGGCATCCCATATCCCCCTTTCCCCCAACCAAGTTATATCCCCCAAATAAACAAAAACAAAACAACGCAAATGACTGTCTCAGAAGTGATATATGGAGGTCTGGTAGCAGGGTGATTTGGTGGATGTTAGTTACTTACTAGTGGCAACCACACCGCTACATCAACAACCTGGAAAATCATTCCCGTTGGAGCAATCTGAGAGTAATTGGTCTCCCTGAGTCTTTCAATGCTAGCTCCCTGCCAGAGATCTGTGCAGTACGCATCCCAGAAGCACTAGGGATCATTGCGCTCTGCATAGTAGAAAGGGCTCATCACCTGGGGACCCCCTTGAATAATCACTGCTCCCCCCCAACCTGTCATTGTCACTTATCTAAACAACAATGACAGAGTGGCCATACTGAGATCCTTTTGCAATGCCAAGTCTCTTCAAGCGGACAGTCACAAGCTGCTCCTGTTCACGGACTATTCTCAAGAGGTCTCCTGTGAGGGGCAGCACAGTGGTGCAGTGGTTAGCACTTTCACCTAGAAGTAATAGGGTCGCTGGTTCAAATCCCGACCATGACACCTTCTGCCTGGAGTTTGCATGTTCTCCCTGTGCTTGCGTGGGTTTCCTCCGGGGTACTCTGGTTTCCTCCCACACTCCAAAGACATGCTGGTAGGTTAATTAGATCCTGTCGATAAAATTGGCCAAATATGTGTATGTTGTATGTGTATGTGTTTGTAAGCATGTCGGGACCCCACAGGGCAAGGACCGCACTATACCACAGATGGACACCAGTGGCAAAAAGCGCCCTGAGGCGATTCAGTTCGCATAGGTTGCGCTATACAAGTCATTCATTCATTCATTCAACAAACCTCACTGATACGTCTTTTGGCTGTCCCACTTTGATGGCACTATAGCTTGCTTCCTGCTTTATGAAAGTCAGGAGGGCCATCCTAAAGCAGTGGACCCCCACTACCCGATGAACCATTGCCAATGTAAAAGTGGACCTGCTGAGCCTGCTACGCAAAGATAAACTAGACGTTGTCCTGTCACACCATGCCAGCTCGTCATGCTTCCTGAACAAATGTCGTCTATACATCCTCAGAATTCCGCCTACCTTGGATCTATCAATCTCTGGTCTCCCACCTCTGGACTCTAGTTCTACCCAGCCTCCCATTCCATTTTCTCAAGACTGATGCCATGGACTTACCTTTCGTCCACCCACCCAATCGGATTTTGTGCATTTTGGGTTCTGCTTGTCTCACAGTTAGGTGTTCTCATATTTATTGTTTGCATTATTATGTCATGATGCTACCTACTTACTTGGTTTACCCTCATTTTGGTTAATGGTTGACATTACCTGAGCCCAGTGCTGCCCTTATCATGAAAACTCCTGCATATTTGACTCCTTTCCTCTCCCCTTATTTCTATCCCCTCCCCCCTTATTTCCTTACTCCCCCCTCCTTCCCTTCACCCTTCCCCCTCGCACTGGCATAACTCAGTATGCCATTTCCCTCTGTTATGTTATGCGTCTTTATATTAGCCTACCTTTTAATGCTAGCCATTGTTGCTAAGTCTTTTGAAGTTGTCATTTGGAAAACCCAATAAAGTTTCTTTATTAAAAAAAAAACAGAAGCACTGGTGTCGTGGATATTTCACCACACTCTTGCGCTAATAAGCCCCTTTCAATCTTATGATATAATACGCCCTCTGATCGTATGCCTCCCTGGATCCCCAGCTCCCAAAAACAGACATTACCAGCAGCTTCACGTCATCCTCTCAGCATCAGCATCCATACATCACCTTTCCAGCCAAGCATTGCTTCCCATCTAAGCCCCTGGTTTCCCATTCCCCAGTAAACAGCCATCAACAGCAAGTATTCTTACAGCCTCATCTTTGCCTGGTCAGCCAGCCATCCTTGGCCACACTCCCCAGCATGGCCTTTTTATTATCACAAAAGCTTTCACAAACAGGAAGTGCCTGCCTCCAACAGCCAGGCACTCCCACAATACAAAATGACATCACAGGAAGTGACATGGAGTAAAAGGGGGAGGGAACTCACAGGAGGAAGTGCACATGATTAAATCAGACACAGGGAGACAGATGACAATCCATAAAAACACACATCCTAGAATAAAATGTCCACATAAATTTTATACAATATAGGGGCGTGGCTTGGACGGAGACCTAGATGGCCGCATAATTTCTTAGCTCCTGCGATCCGGGGACAGAAATTTGCTTTTTCGGGAAACCTAACCACCTCGCTGGCTATGCACAGGACCACCAGGAGCTCCTCTACCCCTCGTGCTCCTAAGGACCCCAACACACACACGGGAAGAAACATACCGGAGATTTTCCGGTCCCAGAAGCTTCAGGCCTACGCGGCGGCACTGGCACAGGCCCAAGCCTCGGCGCCGCCTGACGAGCTCCCGGCCGCAAGGATGCCCGGCCTTCCATCACCCTCCCAAAGCGGGACCGCACCACCCAGCCTCTTCGATCTGGAGAAGATCGCCACGGACATTAAAAGTACCGTCACGGCCGCTATTGCCGACCTCAAGTCCGACATCCAGGCGGTCTAGTGACAGACGCTTCTTGGCTGCCAAACGCAAACTCCATCTCCTAAGGTAACCCGGTGTACCCGGATATCTCATCTCATCTGTTGCCCTTATAATCTTCCCGAACCAACACCCCTGGGATCCAGGACCCCTTCTCCCCTTGCAGGCCCTCCCCCCCCTTTCCCCCCCCCTCTATTTCCCTTTCCCCCCCCCTCGCCCCGTCCCTCCTCCCCCTCCCCACGCCCTCCTCCTCCTCCCCCCTTCCTTCCCCCTCTCCCATCCCCCCCTCCTTCCCCCTCCCCCATCCCCCCTTCCCTAACTCGCCCTATCCCCCTCCTTCCCCCCCTCTCTTCCTCCCCCCCCCCTCTCCCCCCCCCTACCCCTCCTTGCCATGTTCCCTTTCCCTCCTCACATCCGCCCCCCCCTTTCCCCCCTCCCTCCTCCCCCCCTTCCCCCCTCCCTCCTCCCCCCCTTCCCCCTCTTTATCTCCCCCCCTCCTTATCTCCCCCCTACCCCCCCTTTCCATCTCCCCCCCTACCCCCCCTCCTTATCTTCCCCCCTCCTTAACTCTCCCCCCCTCCCCCTCTCCCCTTCCCCCCCCTCTTCCCCCCCTTCCCCCCCCTCCTCCTCCCCTTCCCCTCTCCCCTTCCCCTCCCCTCCCTCCTCCTCTTCCCCTCTCTTCCCCCCCCCCCTTTCCCCCTCTCCTCTCCCCCTCTCCTCCCCCCCCCCCCCCTCTTCTCTCCCCTCACCCCCCTTTCCTCCCCCTTTCTCCTCCCTCCCCCCCTTTTTTCCTCCCCCACCCCCCCCCCTGCTCTCCTTCTATCCACCCCCCTCCTCTCTCCCTTCTCCTCCCCCTCCCTGCCCATCCCCCTTCCCCTCCCCCCCCTCTCTCCCTCCCCTCCCTCTCCCTCCCATATTATGCCGCTGTATGGCTCCGGGGAGGCCAAACCCCTCCGTTCGGTGACGGGTATGATGTAACCCCCTCAGGGCTTACGCCCAGGATCGCCTACTCACGGGCTGTACCTGTACATGACAAATTCTGTGACTGTTAATGATGTTCATTGTTAGCAACCTATGTTTACCCTGCTAAGTTTTGTTCCCTAAGAAATCCAGTTAGACATGAATGTAAATGTCAATGTTTTTACTATGCAATGGTCCTGACTTGATGGAGCCCCCCTCCCTGACCCACGTCAGGGTCCCTGCCCCTCCGGGGATCACCCCTTGGATGACGCTACCCCCCTTCTTTACCCTCCCTCCTTGTATTTTGCATTCCCACTACACTTGCTCTTTACAGTTCCCCGGATCGCAACCACTCTGTGGTACTCGTCCTTCTTACTTCCCCCACACAGCAGTCTCTGTGAGACCCCGCTGACGTTCCAGACCTCCTCTCCCTCCCCCCTTCAGGTGATTAGCTGAGCTACCCTCACCTCTGGTTTACAAACCCCTTAATACCCCCCTCCGTACCTTCCCCTCCCATTTCCCTTACTCTACCTTGAACCTCGACCCCCACCCCTTCTCTCTTTCCCCTCTTTCCCCTCTCCTTGCGCTCTTCCTACCCCCCCACTCTACTCTTCCCCTGAGGCGCCCCCCGCTCCCACATAACCTAACACGCTCACACTCCCTAGTACGATCTCTGACATAGTTCCCTCCGTAACTATGGCACCCAACCCTCCAAATAAGATCCCCTTAACCCTGAAATGTGTCTCCCTGAATGTGAAGGGCCTCAACGTGCCCGAAAAAAGGTCCCAAGTGTTGGCCTCTCTCTCTAAGCTTAAGGCACACTTCCTGTTCCTCCAAGAAACCCATTTTAAAACAGACTCCACGCCAAAACTCTCCAACCAGCTCTATCGCTCCGCCTTCCATGCCACTAATCCTACTGCCAAGACGAAAGGGGTGTCAATCCTCATTTCGAGACACGCCGACTTCCAACTAACTGACTCTATGCTAGATCCTGAGGGGAGGTTCCTCTTCCTCAAAGGCACATATGCTTCTAGACCAGTAACTTTGGCGAATGTATACTGCCCTAATACGCACCAAGTCTCGTTTTTTCGCAAAATTTGCTCACTATTATCTACATTCCGCGAAGGCCTGATCCTCTTAGGAGGCGACTTCAATGTCCCGTTGAACCCCCTGATAGACACCTCCACGGGGACGTCCTCTTTACCCTACCGAGCTCTACGCCAGATTAAGGCACAGCTCCAAGACCTGACCCTCCACGACACATGGCGCACCCTTTTCCCCTCGACCAAAGACTACACCTTCTTTTCCACCCCCCACCAGAAGTACTCCCGAATCGACTTCTTCTTTCTCACCCAGACTGACCTCTCCCTGCTTAGACAGGCCACCATAGAACCGATGTTCCTCTCGGACCACCACCCCATTTCAGTCACCCTGACCTTCCCAGAGACTCTCACCAAAACTAAGATTTGGCGCTTTAACCCCTCTCTGGTCAAAGACCCAATAGCCCTAGAAAACATACGCAACCGTATCCAGCTGTACTTCCAAGAAAATATCGACCCCGACATCTCCCCCATTTCGATTTGGGAAGCCCACAAGTGCGTTATCCGAGGGGAATTGCTGACCCTGAACGCACAGGCCAAGAAGCTCCACCAACAGCAGATCAAGGCCCTACTGGACCAAATTAACAAACTTGAAAAATCCCACAAACAGACCCAAGCCCAATTAACCCTCCAGGAACTCACCCAAGCCCGTGCCCTCCTTGCGGAAGAACTGGGTAGACGCACCAAGAGACGATACATTCTTGGTCAAAGGGTCTTCTATGAATACGGCAACAAGTGCGGCCGCATTCTTGCACGTTCAGTGCAGGCTGCCAAACTCTCCTCCACAATCCACAACATCCGTGGCACTGGGGGACCCTTACTGACCAAGAATGAGGATATAGCTAAAGAATTTGAAAGCTTTTATGCCAACCTCTATAATCTATATCCCGATCGATCCGCTCAGACCCCTAACAAGGCCCGTCAAAAGGCCATTGCTGAATTCCTAGCTCAACATAGCCCCATGCCCATCTCCCCCCAACAAACCGCCCTCCTAGAAGAACAATTCTCCCTAGCAGAATTAGATACGGCCATGAAACAGATGAAGGTAGGCAAGAGCCCTGGTCCGGATGGATACTCGCTCCAATACTACAAATCATTCTCGGAAGTCCTCTCCCCACACTTACTCCGCACTTTCAACGCCCTGTCGAATCCCCAGGTAGACCCGAGCCGAATGTTATCGGCCCACATATCAGTGATCCCTAAGGATAATAAAGACCCCCTCTTAGTAGCTAACTATAGGCCAATCTCCCTTCTTAATGTGGACATTAAGCTATATGCTAAAATTCTGGCCAACAGACTCATGCCCCTTATCCCCGACCTGATTAACCCAGATCAAGTAGGTTTTATACCGGGCAGGGAAGCTAGGGACAATACCATACGCACCCTCAACCTACATCACTGGCTTACCACATCAAACTCCCAGGGCTTTTTTCTCTCTCTTGATGCGGAGAAGGCGTTTGACAGAGTGGCCTGGGACTACATGAGGGCGGTTCTGGAGACCCTCGGCCTACAAGAACGCATGTTGTCTGCTATAATGGCATTATACTCCAGCCCCTCCGCGGCGGTTCGAGTCAATGGCCACCTGTCAAACGCCTTCCCCATCAGTAATGGCACACGCTAAGGCTGCCCCCTCTCCCCCCTAATCTATGTTCTCACATTAGAGCCTCTTCTTAATAAACTCAGGAGCAACCAAGACATCCGTGGCCTTACAATACAAGGCAGACAATTTAAATTTGTGACGACATACTTGTGATGGATACTGCAAAATAAAGTGACGCACGAGGATTTTCGGCGAACAGCCGCCATTCGTGAGGAGATCCGTTGCCGTCGGATATCGACTCGGACGTGGGATATCCCCAACAGCACCAAGGCTGTTCATCTTAAGCTCAGTTTGACCCCCTGAATAAGGGCGGTCGCTGGCTTTCTGGTAAGCCTCCCCCCCCCTTCTGTTTTATCTCTGTGGTGATGGGCTGCACTACTACCAACATCTACATTTTGGATTGATTTCACAGGAACTTTTATGAATTCATTTGTTCATTTCCTTTAATCACTTTGGACTTTTTGAATTTTTTCACATATGAACTTTGTTTGAGTATTCATTTATCCACTTCCTCCATCTGGGGTTTTTTTTCATTGATTGAGTATGAACTTTGTTTGAATATTTATTTCACCAATCATTTTGGGTCATTCATATTAACTGATTATGCATTTTGTTTGAATTATTACCATTTTCACCAATTAATTTGGGTCACGTTAACTGGTAATTTATAATTTTCACTATCCAGCGCTGCATTTTTTGTTTACATATACCTTGTTTGTGCCCTATACCGGGGTTATTAATGTCCAGCTGCAGGATCTACCTTCACGTTTTTTTTTGGTTCAATTTCCTCATTAACACAATTTTTGTCAATAAGTTTTCTTTTCTCACCTAGCGCAAATTCTTTCTTTATATCTAATTTAAAGTCGCAGCCTTTGCGGACGACATCCTGCTGTCTCTAACATCCCCACGCACCTCCTTGCCATCCCTTCTTAGGGACCTACACACCTTTGGGGAGCTTTCAAACCTCAAAATCAACTATTCCAAATCACAAGCGCTAAACGTGTCGCTCCCCCAGCAAGAAGTTGCCCACTGCCAAGACTCTTTCCCATTTCACTGGGAAAAGTCAGCCATCACATACCTAGGTGTGCGGATTACGCCCCGCTTCTCAGATCTATATTTAGCTAACTTCCAAACGGCCTTACTTAAAGCCCAAGCCTACCTTAAGGATTGGATGACTCTCAATGTCTCATGGTTCGGCCGGGCGGCTTTAATTAAGATGATTATTCTGCCCCGCCTTCTCTACCTGATTCAAACCATCCCTATCGCCCTGCCCCCGGACTTCTTCTCGACATATCGGAAAATCTGCTCCTCCTTCATTTGGAAGAACACCCCCCCACGGATCAAGTATACCCACCTCACCCGAGCCAAACCCAAAGGAGGTATAGCTCTCCCCGACCTACAAAAGTACCACTCTGCCTGCCACCTAACAAGAATTGCGGACTGGAACATCCACGCCACACAAAAAGCATGGGTTGCACTTGAGAATACTTTCTCGCCGATCCCCTTGCATCTCCTCCCATGGCTCCCTCCGAAATGCTGGCCGCACAAGCTAGACTCACACCCCCTTATACACACGTCCTTATTGACATTTAAGAAGATACCCGCAGACAGGACTCTTGCCCCGACTCCAGGCCCACTGACGCCCCTAAGAGGCAATCCTGACTTCCCCCCCGGGGACTCCCCCAACTTCCTGAAGCAAGAATGGCCATCCGACGATGTCTTCGCCTCCCAATTCTTCCCAGGAGGCAAATTGATCTCACTGACTGACCTACGCACGTTTACTAATAGCCCTACCTTCTCCTTCTGGACATACAGACAAATCTGTAGCTTTTTGACCACCTATACTACCAGAGCTAACTGGTCTAGACCCCTCACCCCCTTTGAAACCTTGTGTAGTCGCAAGAACCCACAGAGACACCTGATCTCGCTCTTTTACGCTCTTCTACAGGACCCACCCGACTTGACCCCCCCACCTTCACAAACCTCTTGGAACAGAGATCTTCAAACTCCCCTGTCACTTGCTGACTGGACTAGAATTCATGAGTATGCCCACGGGGGGTCGGTTAACGTCGCCATCCAGGAAAATGGATACAAGATATTAACACGGTGGTATAGAACTCCCTCCCGCTTGCACAAATTTTCTCACATGATCCCCAATGTCTGCTGGAGGTGTAATGCAGCACCAGGGACTATGATACATATATGGTGGGATTGCCCCAACATCCAGCCTTTCTGGAGGAAAATCCACGACCTCATCTCTTCTATCACCACCTACACGCTAGACTTTACACCTGAGCAATACCTTTTGCATCATACTTCCCTCTCTAGGAAGAACTACTTTAGGTCCCTTGCCATGCATATGGTGAACGCAGCTAGACTATGTGTCCCCAGACATTGGCGCTCAACCCTTCCCCCGACAGTACGAGAATGGTTCAGTGGCATTTCTAGGATTAGAGATATGGAAGAGCTGATCCACATTGCTCAGGAGAGGATGGAGAAGTTCACAGCCACCTGGGCTTGCTGGAATCACTTTACGACCACCCGAGAATACGAACTCCATACCCACCCATCTTAGGCAACCTAGACCCGCTTCTCTACCTCCTCACCTGCCCTATGCGCGTGGCGTGAGCGGGGGACGCCTCACACCTCTTACCCCTTTACCCCCCCCCCCTTCTCCTCTCTCCGTCCCTCTCCTCCTCCCTTTCTTTCTCTCCTCTCTCCCCTTTCTCGCCCCTTCTTAGCATCCCGCCATGCCCTCAACACTACCTGGGTAGCGGGTGTCCACTGGTATACACCTGCCGCCCCCGTCGTGTCACGCTCTTCTGGGCCAGGCTGGGATGGCGCGGACTAAAACCCTACCAGTCTCTATCTCCCACCGTACCCTTAGGGTGAACACTAGAATCACCAAACTTAGGCTCCACTGTTGTACAAATATTTTTTCTGCTTGTTCTATCTATGCCTTGTGCCTGTATTTACAGACGGTTTGTTATACAAGATGTGGGTGTTCCCTTTTCCTGTTCTGTATGACTTATTCTCAATAAAATCTTTATGGAAAAAAAAAAAATTTTATACAATATAATTTCCACAACACTGGTATAGGTAAACTGGAACAGTCCATGGTTCACGACTGGGGGCCATGAAGTAGAATGAGCACAGGTAAAGACAGATCGGAACAGTCCATGGTTAACGGCTCTGGACCATGAAGTGGATTGAGCATAGGTAAAAGCAGACTGGAACAGGCCACAGTTCATAACTGGGCACCATGAAGCAGTTTTGTACAGAAAAGAAGCTCTACTTACTGGATCCTGGTTCACAGAGAGCCCATGGGTGAAAACTCCCAAAAAATAGGATCATATTCAATCCATAGGGCTCCAGAGGTAAGCAGCCCCCTCCTCTCAGCTCACAGATCCATTTCCACAGGGGAGAAAATACGATCTCCTCAGGGCTCCAAACTATTTAACAGCAGCCCACCCACCATCTGGGCATACCTCCACAGAGATTGGCTAGGCCCTGCTCAATACTCAGGCTGGTCATTTGAATGTTCCCTCCTAAAGTTCCAGAAAAAAAACTTCTTGGGGGGATTGGGGTTGTTAATTAAACTCTCAGCCTGTGAAGCTCTTAACAAATGAGACCGAACAACCACTGTTCCTGTGATTACAGCAGCAGTCCAAACTAAATTGGCCAAGCAGCCTAACAAAGAGTGAGCTGCATTTATTAAGGCTCAGGAGCTGGTAAGGGTTGGGACCTCTTTTAGGTTATTACTATTGGTACAAGTTCCTTAGGAGATTCTAACTTCCATCCCTGGTGACCTTCCATGTGACAAGTTGCTGACAATACAAATAGTAAGGCTGAATCTCCCCAGCAGGGAAACAATGTAGTAAAACCTGACAGAGATTCTAGCCATTGTCAGCTATCAAAAAAAAAAAATTGTAAGAAGGAAAAAAAATATTGTAAGATCTTCTGACCTCCATCCCGTGCCTAAACATTACAAGTCCCAATCTGTGCAGCACTGCCACCTGCCATATATGTCAGGACCTCATTACAATCTATACCAAGCTTAGAAAACACATTGATGATTCTGATTAGGTTCACATATTTTCAATAAAAAAGTTCCCCTCAGTAAACAGAACTTACTTCAACCGAGAACCCATTTGTTCCCATGGCAATAAATCTGAAGGGAGAGAAAACACAACTATCACCTTCTGTGAGGATTAGGAATCTTATCATTTTCATATATTCTGGCCTGGATTTCCCTGGACCTACTACCACACGCCATGATTTCTACGCTTGTACTAATGGAAGATACCAGTGGTATGTCAATTGGATACATGGCTCTATATTTAGGATGTATCCGGTCTATAAACCAGAGGCTCTGGTTGGACAGTTGGATACATGGCTCTATATTTAGGATGTATCCGGTCTATAAACCAGAGGCTCTGGTTGGACAGTTGGATACATGGCTCTATATTTAGGGTGTTTCCTGTCTATAAACCAGAGGCTCTGGTTGGACAGTTGGATAAATGGCTCTATATTTAGGATGTTTCCGGTCTATAAACCAGAGGCTCTGGATGGACAGTTGGATAAATGGTTCTATATTTAGGATGTATCCGGTCTATAAACCAGAGGCTCTGGTTGGACAGTTGGATACATGGCTCTATATTTAGGATGTATCCGGTCTATAAACCAGAGGCTCTGGTTGGACAGTTGGATACATGGCTCTATATTTAGGATGTATCCGGTCTATAAACCAAAGGCTCTGATTGGACAGTTGGATACATGGCTCTATATTTAGGATGTATCCGGTCTATAAACCAGAGGCTCTGGATGGACAGTTGGATTTAGGATGTTTCCGGTCTATAAACCAGAGGCTCTGGATGGACAGTTGGATAAATGGCTCTATATTTAGGATGTATCCGGTCTATAAACCAGAGGCTCTGGTTGGACAGTTGGATACATGGTTCTATATTTAGGATGTATCCGGTCTATAAACCAGAGGCTCTGGTTGGACAGTTGGATACATGGCTCTATATTTAGGATGTTTCCTGTCTATAAACCAAAGGCTCTGATTGGACAGTTGGATACATGGCTCTATATTTAGGATGTATCCGGTCTATAAACCAAAGGCTCTTTGGACAGTTGGATACATGGCTCTATATTTAGGATGTTTCCTGTCTATAAACCAAAGGCTCTGGTTGGACAGTTGGATACATGGCTCTATATTTAGGATGTATCCGGTCTATAAACCAGAGGCTCTGGTTGGACAGTTGGATAAATAGCTCTATATTTAGGATGTTACTGGTCTATAAACCAGAGGATTTCTGGAGACAGAGGTAGCAAAAGAACTGTCTCAGTTAAAGCTTAATAAAGCAATGGGCCCTGATGGTATTCATCCCAAAGTTCTAAGAGAACTTTGAGATAAAGTTGTTGGACCATTAACAGATCGTTTTAATCAATTTCTTCTAACAGGAGACGTTCCCCATCACTGGCGGACAGCTAATATTGTATCTATCCACAAAAAGGGAAGCAAGTTATAAGCTGGCAATTACAGGCCAATGATCAATTGTAGTCAAGGTAATGGAATAATTCCTGAAGAGATGGATCATTGATCACCTAAAAATACACAGCTTGCTGGACCCAAAGCAGCATGGCTTTACTTAGGGCAGATCATGTCAGAGTAATCTGATTGAAGTGTTTGACTATATTACCAATGTTTTGGACCGGGGTGGTGCTGTGGACATATCAGCATATCTTGATTTCAGCAAGGCATTTGATACAGTTCCACATAAGGTTCTAATACAAAAGTTGTACAAGCTTGGACTTTATCCTTGGGTGGTTCAGTAGATATGCAGCTGGCTAAAGGATAGAGACCAGAGTGTGATTGTAAATGTGGTTCACTCAGAACAGAGACCATTCACTAGTGGGGTACCACCAAGCTCTAGATGGACAGTTGTATAAATGGCTCTATATTTAAGATGTATCTGGTCTATAAACCAGAGGCTCTGGATGGACAGTTAGGTAAATGGTCCTATGTTTTGGATATATCCGCTCTATAAACCAGAGACTCTGGATGGACAGTTGTATAAATGGCTCTATATTTAGGATGTATCCGGTCTATAAATCAGAGGCTCTGGATGGACAGTTGGATAAATGGTTCTATATTTAGGATGTATCCGGTCTATAAACCAAAGGCTCTGGAGGGACAGTTGGATAAATGGTTCTATATTTAGGATGTATCCGGTCTATAAATCAGAGGCTCTGGAGGGACAGTTGGATAAATGGTTCTATATTTAGGATGTATCCGCTCTATAAACCAGAGGCTCTCTATAAACCATAATACTATAAACCAGAGACTCTGGATGGACAGTTGGATAAATGGTTCTATATTTAGGATGTATCCGGTCTATAAATCAGAGGCTCTGGATGGACAGTTGGATAAATGGTTCTATAAACCAGAGGCTCTGGAGGGACAGTTGGATAAATGGATCTATATTTAGGATGTATCCGGTCTATAAACCAGAGGCTCTGGAGGGACAGTTGGATAAATGGTTCTATATTTAGGATGTATCCGCTCTATAAACCAGAGGCTCTGGATGGACAGTTGGATAAATGGTTCTATATTTAGGATGTATCCGGTCTATAAACCAGAGGCTCTGGAGGGACAGTTGGATAAATGGTTCTATATTTAGGATGTATCCGGTCTATAAACCAGAGGCTCTGGATGGACAGTTGGATAAATGGTTCTATATTTAGGATGTATCCGGTCTATAAACCAGAGGCTCTGGATGGACAGTTGGACAAATGGCTCTATATTTAGGATGTATCCGGTCTATAAACCAGAGGCTCTGGATGGACAGTTGGACAAATGGCTCTATATTTAGGATGTATCCGGTCTATAAACCAGAGGCTCTGGATGGACAGTTGGATAAATGGTTCTATATTTAGGATGTATCCGGTCTATAAACCAGAGGCTCTGGATGGACAGTTGGATAAATGGTTCTATATTTAGGATGTGTCCGGTCTATAAACCAGAGGCTCTGGAGGGACAGTTGGATAAATGGTTCTATATTTAGGATGTATCCGGTCTATAAACCAGAGGCTCTGGATGGACAGTTGGATAAATGGTTCTATATTTAGGATGTATCCGGTCTATAAACCAGAGTCTCTGGATGGACAGTTGGATAAATGGCTCTATATTTAGGATGTATCCGGTCTATAAACCAGAGGCTCTGGAGGGACGGTTGGGTAGATGGCTCTATATTTGGGATGTCTTTGTTCTGGATGGACTGGTTACCAGTGAAGTGCTGGAGAAAATGCTGACTTTAGTAGATTAGAACACTCACATTTTATTAGGATCTATGGCAGTCCAGCGTTCGTTGAGAATACTTCCACCACAGGAGTGTTGTGTGCTGCCTGTCTATAAAAAATAAAAAGTCATCAGATTATTTCCTGAACTCAGAATCAGGCAGTTTTCTTCAATATAAAGGCATAATTATTGGCGGGGGGGTCACAGGTTTCTATGAGAATTACAAAAGTTGGGAAGTCTGGTACAGTGTGAAAAACCCTTCAAGATTTCTATAAACCAAAAACCGTGAAGCTCAGAAACTACAGGGTGTTTTTTATCAGCAATTCACAGTTTTTATGAATGCAATGGTCCAAACAGTCCTACTCCTTTGTCCTACTCTAAGACCCTCACCCTCAACTGGGGAGACATATCCCAGAGATATTTTGGATACGGCTCTCCCCTTCAGCTCCCTCTCTATCCTCCATGTCTCACAAGCCATCAACATCGGCACACAGATCCATGAGGACGGACTCAGACTCGGTATTGAGTACTTGCAGTATACAACAAATGCCTAAAATGTCCGATCTCCAGTCAAACGCTTCTCACAAAAAAAAACACACTGATGGAGGCCATTATGGACTTGAAGGAGAAACTAAGGGACGTAGCAGACCATCTGATGGTGGTTGAGTAGGCAGTGGGATGCCATGATGCAGACATACAGTAATGCCCCGTACACACGGTCGGAAAATCCAACCACAAAATCCATCGGATTTTGTCCGACGGATTTAGTCCGACACCGATGTTGCATACACACGGTCGGACAAAGTTGTCGGAAAATCCGATCATTCTGAACGTGGTGACGTTTGTTGCCTACGACGGGACTATGTAGAGGCTAGTAGCCAATAGCTTTGGTCTTGTAATGTGATCTGAGCATGCGTGGCACTTTGTCCGTCGGAATTCGCTACACACGATCGGAATTGGTATGATTGGACTTTGTTGTCGGAATATTTATAGAGCAGGAGATAGAACTTTGTCCGTCGGACAATCCGATGGAAACTGTCCGATGGTGCATACACACGGTCGGAATTTCCGACAACATTGTCCAATAGGACAGAATCCATCGGAAAATCCGACCGTGTGTATGGGGCTTTACAGGTAAGGGACCATTAGGGCCGTTTCCCACCGCATTGCTGTGCAGATCACATGTGTTGTCTGTGAGACATGAATTCAGCCAAACTGTATGGCCGAATTTGCATCTCATTCAGATCAAACTTGGACCCTTTCTTTTTTGTCCGCACCAGAATTGGATGGCCTAGTGGGAACTGGCTCTTAAAGTGTAACTCCACTTTTAATGAGAAAAAAAAAAACCTTCCCCTCGGGGGTGATCTCTGTACATTGCGAGGATTATAACAAACTTTGTTGCAGAATCCGATCTTTTGTTATTCTGAAGAATCCCTGTGTGTTCCTCTGAGCCTCTGCTCTGAGCGGGTCTAATGGGAGTGCTTTCATAATAGACATCATTTCCATTTCATTTGTTTTTTTTTTTTTTTTTGCCTTTTTTGTAAATTAGAAAATTCCTTATTTGGAAATTTGAAAATTCTGAATTCGCTAATTCAAAAATTCTGAATTCGCAAATTCAAAAATTAAATTTTTCTAATTTTCTGATTTTTTTGTCAGGGCTGGGCTCAGCCCTTCCTTCTCTGAGCTGGCTGCTCAGCTGTCAGCTAATTGCCAGCTCCCATCTCTCTACAGTCACTCACCTGTTGATAACATCCATCCAGCTCAGTTGTTCTCTGCCTTCGCCTTGGTCAACATCACAGAGACGATCTCCTGCGATTCTGTTGAAGACTTGCTTGGCTGACGTCCCTTCTGGCTCCAGATCCTGCTTACTGTTCCATTACGATTATCTCTGGCTCTCTGACATTTGGCTTGGCTGACTATCCGATCTGGTTCCTGAACTCTGGCTATGTTTTGACTACGCTTACTCTGTTTATCTTTTATTATCATTATTAACCACTTCGCATCCGGCCGTAGCCGAATGACGGCCACAGCGCGGATGCCAAATCCCGGGAGGCCGTCATATGATGGCCTCCCCTTTCCTCGTTCCCTGTGCGCGCTCACGAGTGTGCAGCAGGGAAATTCTGTGTTGACCGTGTCCCTCGGACACGGCCAATCACAGATCGCTGTAAACGGCCAATAACAGCGGCCGTTTACAGCGCGATCGCCCTGGCCAATGAGAGATGATCTCATATGTAAACATATGAGATAATCTCTCAGCGCCGCTCCTCCTCCTCACACAGAGACAGCGTGTGAGGAGGGGGAGATGAACGGCTGCAGCGCCGTAAGTTTTTTTTTAAAAAAATAAATAAATAAAATGACATCCCCAGTGCCATCTGCCAGTGCCATCCCCAGTGCCATCTGCCAGTGCCATCCCCAGTGCCATCTGCCATATCCATCCCCAGTGCCATCTGCCAGTGTCATCCCCAGTGCCATCCCCAGTGCCATCTGCCAGTGCCATCCCCAGTGCCATCTGCCAGATCCATCCTCAGTGCCATCCCCAGTGCCATCTGCCAGATCCATCCCCAGTGCCATCCCCAGTGCCATCTGCCAGTGCCATCTGCCAGTGCCATCCCCAGTGCCATCTGCCAGTGCCATCTGCCAGTGCCATCTGTAGTCAGTGCCATCTGTCATCAGTGCCATCTGTCATCAGTGCCACATATTAGTGCCATCTGTCATCAGTGCCACCTGTCAGTGTCACGTGCCATCTGTTATCAGTGTCACCTGTCATCAATGCCACGTATCAGTGCCATCTGTCATCAGTGTCATCAGTGCCACGTATTAGTGCCGTCTGTCATCAGTGCCACGTATTAGTGCCATCTCGCATCAGTGCCACATATTAGTGCCACGTGATATCAGTGCCATGTATGAGTGCCATCTCTCATCAGTGCCACATATTAGTGCCATCTGTCATCAGTGTCACGTGTCATCAGTGCCCCGTATTAGTACCATCTGTCATCAGTGCCACGTCAGTGTCACGTGTCATCAGTGCCACGTCAGTGTCACGTGTAGTCAGTGCCACGTCAGTGTCACGTGTCATCAGTGCCACGTCAGTGTCACGTGTTATTGTGTCAGTGTCACGTGTCATTGTCCTGGTGTCATTGTCCTGGTGTAATAGGTAGTCAACAATTTAGATGTGTAATTTATGCTCCTAGAACACGTGATGGCGCTCCCTGCATGTTGGGCCTCTCTATGTGGCCAGGCTGTGGAAAAGTCCCACATATGTGGTATCGTAATAATCAGGAGGAGTAGCAGAATTTATTTTGGGGTGTCATTTGTGGTATACACATGCCATGTGAGAGAAATAACCTATTACAATGACAATTTTGTAGAAAAAAAATAAAAAATAAAAAAATAATTCATTTTGCAAAGAATTGTGGGAAAAAATGACAACATCAAAAAGCTCACCATGCCTCTTACTAAATACCTTGGAATGTCTACTTTCAAAAAAGGGGTCATTTGGGGGGTATTTGTACTTTCCTGGCTTGTTCGGGTCACAAGAAATGAGATAGGCCACCAGTACATCAGATGTGATCAATTTTGTATGATTCGCACCACAGATTGTAGAGTCTGTAACTTTCACAAAGGCCAAATAATATCCGCTAATTTGGGTTATTTTTACCAAAGATATGTGGCAGTATAAATTGTGGCCAAAATTTATGAAGAAAAATTAATAATTTCCTAAATTGTATCACAGAAACAAAGAAAAATGCGTTTTTTTTTTAAAATTTTCGGTCTTTTTTCAATTATAGCGCAAAAAATAAAAAACCCAGAGGTGATCAAATACCACCAAAAGAAAGCTCTATTTGTGGGAAAAAAAGGACAAAAAATTCATATGGGTACAGTGTTGCATGACTGAGTAATTGTCAGTCAAAGCGTGAGAGCACCGAAAGCTGAAAATTGGTCTGGATGGGAGGGGGGTGTTGGTGCCTGGTAGGCAAGTGGTTAAACAAGTGTGATTTAACTGTACGTCTGTCTCGGTCTGATTCATGGCCCCTGACATTTACGAATGTTCAAATTTCCGAATTTGAGAATTTTCAGATTTTTGAATTTCCGAAGTTTCGGATTTTCAAATTCCAAATTTTGGAAACCCGAATTTTCTAATTTGAAATGTTAAAATTTACGATTTTTGAATGTTAAAATTTACGATTTTTGAATGTTAAAATGTACGATTTTTTAATTTCGAATTTTCGAATTTTCAAATTTACGATTTTTTTATTTTTGTTTTTTTCTGTTGTGTGCATAAGCTCATCAACATTGTTCTCTTTTTGCTACACATCCAAGGGGCCTCGGGTTCCTGCCTGTAGAGGGCCATCGCCTTTTTTTTTTTTTTATATATCTTTATTTATCAAACTTTTTCCATATTTACAAATTTACATACAGTTACATTTATACAAAGGATACCTATCTCTTTCTTATACATTTATATATTATACCTCATGTATATAATCATTTGGCATTCTTTATATCTCCATAGGTTTACTAACCCCTTACCTCTACTCATCCATCCATCATTTATTCACTACTACCAATTCATACCAACAACAACAACAAAAAAAAAAAAAAAAAAAATTTTTACCCTATTTCTCTCCTATTAAATTCCTCCATCCTGGGTGCAATATTTTAAATCTTAACCAGGTCTGCCAGGCATTATTTGCTCCCTCTCTATTTGCACTTTCCTTTTCCATTCTTGTCTCCATTTTACACATTTCGTCCATCTCCATCTCCCACTCATCTATATTGGGACACCTACTATCTTTCCATTTCCTGGCTATAATAGTTCGTGCTGCCGTTAAGAAAAATTTCAGGGTTCCTTTCTTTACCTTTTTTATAGATCCCATATTCATTGACATTATTGACATCAGGATATCGGGTTGGATTTCTATTCCTGTCATCAATGCGTATGTTTTATATATCTGTTGCCAAAAACTATATACTTTAGGACAGTGAAACCATATGTGTGACATTGTTCCAACCGCTTGAAGGCACCTCCAACATGTATTTCTATTTTCAGGATTAATTTTATTCATATCCGTTGGACACCGGTACCATCTCGTCACTAATTTATAGTTCCTTTCCTGGTCTCTACTCGATTTAGATAGTTTATGAATAATTTTAAAAGCTTCTTTCCATTTCTCTTTAGGAATCTCTATTTCTAATTCATCTTCCCACCTTTTTATGTAGTTCATCTCTTTTATCATGTTATTTTTCATTAAGTATTTATATACCATGGACAGATTGTGGATCGGTTTCTGTTCTTGTATTAATATTTCCTCAAGAGCTAATAAAGGTCTACGTATTACGTCTTCTTTTACAGTAGAGGAAATATATTTATATAATTGCCAGTACTGAATCCAGTTGTTTTTATATTCTATACCCATAGATTCAAATGGTATTAACCTGTCTTGTTCTATAATATCTTTTATTCTAATATCTTGTTTTTTATTCCATTTTAGGAAGGTTTCTATTTTCATTGCTTGCGGAAATTCAGGGTTGTCGAATATGGGGGTCATTGGCCCAATGAATGTTGATCCTTTGCCTTGTTTTACTAAACCGTCCCATACTTTCAGTACCCGGCTCACAAAATATGGCATATCTCTATCTGGTGGACGTCTCTCCTTTCTAATCCAGGGCAAAGTTTTTAGGCTAATATTTGAAATCCCTTCTTCCAATCTGACCCATTCTTTAGAATCTTCATTTTGGAACCAATCTATCACTCTGGTTATTAAGGCTGCTTTTAAATAAATCGAGATGTCTGGAAGAGCCAGTCCTCCTTCCTCCTTAGCTCGGATCAATATTGTTCTGCTTATTCTGGCAGGTTTACCGGCCCAAACAAAACTTCCTATAATTTTGCGAATTTGGTTTAACATTTTCTTTATAGGAAAAAGGGGTATAGCCTGAAATACGTATAAGATCTTAGGTAAAATGTCAATTTTTATTATATTTATCCTCCCTATCCAAGAATGATTTCCTTTTGCATATTGTTGTAGTAACTTATTTATTTTATTTGTGATTGGGAGGTAATTAAGTTCGTATATTTGGGCTAAATCTTTAGGGATATAAATTCCTAAGTATTTTACCGCTGAAGGTTGCCATTTAAAAGGGAAGTTGGTCCTAATTATTTCTATTTTATTTTCGGGGAGTATGATATCCATTATTTCGGATTTATTGTAGTTTACTTTGAAGTTGCTAACTTTAGCAAAGTTATCAAATTCCTGTATTAGGTTAGGAAGTGTTATTACCGGATTTGTTATGTATACCAATAGGTCGTCTGCATAAACAGACAGTTTGTACTCCGTCTCCCCTACCCTTAGCCCTTGTATGTCTCTATTTTTTCGAATGGCTATTGCTAAATGTTCCATAACCAACACATATAGTAGGGAAGACAGAGGACAACCCTGTCTAGTTCCGTTAGTTATCGTTATAGGCTCAGAGATCTCTCCTGCTGCTCTAATTCTGGCGATGGGTTTTTGGTATATTACCATTATTTTTTCCAATAACTTCGGTCCTATTCCCCATTGTTTTAGTGTCTCTTCGAGAAAACACCATCCCACCCTGTCAAACGCCTTTTCGGCGTCTACCGTCAAGAGACAGGATGGGATGGTGTGTCTCTGGGCATAATCAATGAGCGTTACTGTTTTTGACGTATTATCTCGTGCTTCTCTCCCCTTTACAAAGCCCGCTTGGTCCAAGTGTATATAACTTGGAAGTATAGGGGTTAATCTGTTGGCTATGACTTTTGAGTATATCCTGAGATCAATATTTGTCAACGAAATGGGTCTGTAGCTGCCACAGCTGGTAAGATCTTTTTCGGGTTTAGGTATTAGAGAGATGTAGGCTTGCATTCCTTGTGGAACGAAAGGATGATTAATTGTTACTTCGTTAAATAAACGTTTCAAGATTGGAACTAATAAGTCTCTAAGCATTTTATAAAACCTCGGGGTGAAGCCATCTGGGCCTGGGCTCTTCCCTATTACTAGAGAGTCCACCACTTTTTTAATTTCGTCTTCTGTTATTTCCTCCTCGAGTTGTTCTTTTTCAGACTCCGTTATTATTTGTATCGGGGTATTCTTTATATATTCCTGCACCTGCTGTTGATAAACTTCAGGATTCCTTTCTGCCAAAGGGTTGGGGATGTTATATAGCTTAGTATAGAAATTACGAAAGGTATCAACAATATCTTTTGGTTTATGGACATATTTGCCTGTTTCATCTTTAATTTTTACGATTGAGGTTAAGTTTGTTTGTTGGTGTATCTTTCTCGCTAGTAATTTCCCCGGCTTATTCCCTTGGACATGGTTCAAAGACCGTATTTTATCTCGGCTTAGTAGGGTTTCCTCATCTAATAATGTTTTTAGTTCGTTCGTTTTGGTGGTTAATTCTCCTAATAGTTCTTGCCCCATCTTTTGCTTGTGTTCTTTACTTATTCTTTCTATTTCTCTTGATAATTGAGCTATTTTATTGCCTTTCAGTTTTTTTAATCTAGACCCATGTTTAATAAATAGACCTCTTATAATGCATTTTAGTGTTTCCCATTGATTAGGTGGGGAAGTATTATCCCCTACGTGGTCTACTGAGAAGTTCGTTATTGCTTCTCTGATCTCTGATAAGCAGGTATCGTCAAATAACAAATTATCATTGAGTCTCCAAGAATTCCTGGTTCTTTTTCCTTTATCTATAGTCAGAGTGATAAAGATAGGTGCATGATCTGACCATATCGCATTGCCGATCTCTGGGGAGGAGAGCTCCGGCAACCCTTGCTGGTTTATCAGGAGATAGTCTAGTCGGTGATAGGTTCCATGGACCTTTGATAGGAACGTGTAGTCCCTAACTTCCGGGTAGGCCATTCTCCATGGATCTACTAGATGGTATCTGTTCAACATTTCTAAGAACTTTTTTCTTGCCGTATTTTTTTCTTTTTTTGGAGGAGCTGAAGTGTCCAACTCGGGGTCGAAGATAAAGTTAAAATCTCCACCAATTACTGTGATCCCTTCTGCCTTGCTCATTAAATCTATAAGGAGTTGCGTAACCCAAATTCAATTTGGTCATAATTAGGTAAGTATATATTAATGAAGGTATATTTCTTGCCATAGATATTAACCTTCAGCAAGAGCCCTCTTCCATCTTTGTTTCTATAGATTTCTAAAACTTGGTGTGGGACAGATTTATGTATTACGATAGCAACTCCTCGAGATTTTGAGTATGCAAAAGAGTCATGGTACCATGTTGGATAGTGCCTGTTTCGTATAGTGGGAATGCAATCTGAACGGAAATGTGTCTCTTGGAGCATAAGTATTCCAATATTTTGTCTATGGCTTGACTGCAGAACCTGGAGTCTTTTAGATGGTACGTTTAATCCTCTGATATTGTATGAGCATATTTTTAACATATTGGGAATTTCGCCCAGATGGTAGAAAAAAAGGGAGAGGAAAAGGGAAAAGGAAGAAGAAAAAAAAAAAAAAAAAGGGACAAAATTTATCTAAATGCTGTCCCTTAATCAAGTTTCACTCTCACTCCATTCACTCTACATACATTTGTAACCTTAATCTACGACTAATCTAAGTCAACCCTTAATATATAAGGTCCCTATTTGGGGTACATGAGCGCTTCCCCCCACAGATCAGTGTCCTCCCCAGTCAATTTGTATTTTATACATTATCTATATTGAAACCAGAGAAAAACATTATCCTTTATGGTCGCAATAGAAAAGAGAGGCAGGGAGTCAGGCTGGGGGGGAGAAAGCGGCAAGAGAAAGAGAAGGAAAAAAAAAAAATTATGAAAAAGGAGCTATCAAGGGCGGGGGGGGGATAAGGGGGACTTTGAAGTATAGCATATATTCATCTGTCTATTACATATCTATATACGTGTTTATTCATATAAATGTACGCACCATTACCCTAGTGGTTTACTTCCTGTCCGGGGGGGACATCCAAAAAAAAAAAAAAAAAATTTGTTGCGTTAGTGTTCATACACATAGTGCCGTTAATACTATTGTCCTACTTGGACAGTGAAAAAAAAAAAAAAATAAAAAAATAAAAAAAAAAAATAAAAAAAAAAAAAAAAATAATTTATTTATACTTCAGTGTACACCTATAGGTGCTTATTATTATTTTTGCCCTTCTTGGACCGTGAGGAGAGTGTCACATAATAAAAAAAAAAAAAAAAAAAAAAAAAGGGAGAAAGACAGATAAGGAACTTACTTCAGTGCCATTTAGTGCCATTATTATTATTGTCCACTAGGACAGTGAAAAAAAAACTATCAAAAAAGAAAAAAAAAAAAAAAAGAAAAAAAAAAAAAAAAGGGAAAAAGACAGATGAGGAAGTTGCATTAGTGTTAACTAGTTAACTATATTATTAATTGTTGATAGCAATCCGTGAAAAATATCGTGCCAATTATATATAAAAAAAAAAAAAAAAAGGTGCATTAGTGTTAACGATATTATTATATCGTGCCAATTGTATGTAAAAAAAAAAAAATAAATAAAAATATAAAAAAAAAAAAAAAAAAATTACCCCCGGGGGCAGGGAAAACACCAGGGTATATTATCTTATATCTGTTCCTATTACTAGACACGGGTAGCTGTCTTTTGGATATTGTATCTACATTCGTCCAATACGTATCCGCATAAGTACATTTCATATTTATCCACATCCCCATTAGATTAAACCTTATAATCCTACTTTCATTACTCCCCTCCATTAATCTTAGTATTCATACATTTAGTGCTTATTTATTTATCTATTTGTCCTTTAAGGACTGTAAAGGAGAAATAAAAAAAAAAAAAATATTGAAAAAAACATAAAAAAAAAAAAAAGAATTCTTTCCTTTTCCTCTCTCTCCTTCCTCCAATACAAGAGATTAAGAGGAGGAAAAAAAAAAAAAAATTTTACACACATATATATATATACATATACATCACACATATACATACATATACGCATAAATAAAAAAAAAAGGATTTTACGTTAGTGTATCTAATACCATTATACACGAAGTTTTGCCAAGAAAAAAAAAAAAAAATTAGCATTTCTCTACCCCCCTCTCCCCCCCACCGTCCCTCCCCCCATTGTGTCTATCTTCTTCTTCTGGTAAGTCCTTCCGAGATATCCGAGTATGTTTGCGGCCAAGCCGGTATGTCTATCAAGGGTAAATCAAGATTTTTCAGGAAGTCTGGAAGATCTTTTAAGTCCCGGAAAGTGTTTTTCTGACCGTTTTGATGTACTATTAGTTGAAATGGAGTACCCCATTTATACAAAATGTTCCTTTCTTTTAATATATCTAAAAGTGGTTTTAGAGCTTTCCTTTTAATCAGGGTATGTTTGGACAGATCTTGTGGGAAGATAAGTGTGGCTCCTTCGTATACGAAGTTTCTTTGTCTCCTGGCTTCCCCCATAATATTCTCCTTTACCCGAAAAAAGTGTATTCTGGAGATTACGTCTCTAGGCTTTGTTATATCCTTGTCCTTTGGGGAGGGCCGTCGCCTTTTAATCTGAATGAGTGACTGTCAGGCCTTCACAGTGATCTAGCTGGATTCTGCAAGCAAGTGAGTGCTGGAGGAAAAAATGGAACTGTATATAGAGACTATATGTATATATAGATTGTAAATAGTTTGTTGTTGAATTTAAGCGGGCGTCCCATAATCTCCCATCCCTATCCAAGTTATTATCCCTCAATAAATAAAAAATAAAATCACAGATTTTTCTCAGACTCTGAAGATTTGGTGTGCCTGGCTGTGCTGGGTGGGGGATCCAAGTTCTTTTGCGGTCCTTATGGGGGGGGGGGGGGGGGGGGGTGATACATTTGGGGGCTAGTCTGAGATATTGCCCACAGTTCATTTTCGGCCCTTAAGGGGATGAGCTACAGTTACAATTTGATAAATAAGTGTAGCAAGATGATCATACCCGAAGTTTCATCGCATACGGGGGATATACTCCACGGTGAGTGTTGGGATCTAGAAATATATCACGACAACCTGAGAAAAATATTGATTGTTACTGCCAGTCATACATACTTATACTTTACAATAAAGCTCAACTTATTTTTGCACTTTAAATCTGCACAGGATTTGTGCAAATCAGTGTCTTCAGTTTGGTGAACTAAATAGGATGTTCCCCCACCCTCCACCGAAAGTCATTCATTTAGGCCCCTTTCACACTGGGGCGGTTTGCAGGCGCTATTGCGCTAAAAATAGCGCCTGCAAACCAACCCGAAACAGCTGTTGCTGTGTCTTCAGTGTGAAAGCCCGAGGGCTTTCACACTGAAGCGGTGCGCTTGCAGGACGCTGGAAAATGTCCTGCAAGCCGCATCTTTGGCTCGCTATAGGAGCGGTATATTTACCGCTCCTATAGCGCCCATTCCCATTGGAGGTATTGACCCTTTTTCGGCCGCTCGTGGGGGGTAAAACCACCCCGCTAGCGGCCGAAATGCACTGCTAAAACGCCCGTAAAGCGGCGCTAAATATAGCGCCGCTTTACCGCCAGCGCCCCCACCGCTCCAGTGTGAAAGTAGCCTTAGTGGTGGTAATACAACCGCAACTACAACAACTTCCAGCTGGGTAGGTCACAGGCATCCTTGGTTGCTAGGGCACAGGTGGCCACCTGCCTTCTGGCAAACAAGATGAGCAGGCTGGCAGTCCATGTCCCAGCAACCAATTCTATCAGTTGTTATGGCACTAGTGGCTGAGCATATATGTTTATAAGATTCCGCACTTAGGTATAGGCTGGGCTGCTGCCTCCCTAGGGAAGCTCCAAGAATGGAAAATAGGGGGGTAAATGGTGCTGCCCATCACCTGAAAAGAGAACCCTCAAAGGTATGTTATGCCGCGTACACACGGTCGGAATTCTCGTCGGAAAAAGCTCTGATGGTTTTCCCGTCGGAATTTCGCTCACACTGTCTTGCCTACACCACGGTCACACCAAATTCCGACGCTCAGTAACACAGCGGCATTAAAACATGTTCGACGGCACTATAAAAGGGAAGTTTAATGCTTCCGAGCATGCGTCGAATTGTTTCGAATTGTTTCCGAGCATGCGTCGGAATTTTGCGTGTCGAAATTGCATACACACGATCGGAAAATCCGATAGAAAGGTTTTCCGTCGGAAAAATTGAGAACAGGTTCTCAATCCAAAGTCCGTCGGAAATTCCGACAGAAAAAGACCGATGGGCGTACACATGGTCGGAAAATCCGATGAAAAGCTCCCATTAGACTGTTTCCATCGGAAATTCCGACCGTGTGTACGCGGCATTACACTTCTCAAGTTATAGTGCAAGTGCTGAATTAATTTACCAGGGAGTGTTATGTATCTGTGGTATAAATATTAAAACCTCATATGAACATGATGTGTTGAAAACCTAATAAACGTAATAAACTTTAAACGTGCAAAATTATTGTTATGTAGTGAATTTAAAGAAAAACGAAAAACACACAAAAATCCAAAAAACACACAAAAGTCCCCAAGGATCTGGTGAGTGTGGAACTGAAGGGGAGCCGGCAGCGTTCATCATGATTGATGCTGGATTTACTTTAGGGGGGACATCGTTTTTATTTGTTATTTATTTTTCATACAGGAATTTTCAAATACCATCTCTGTGTTTTTATTTTTTACACTTTTTTGGTACAATGTACCCCATACTCATTCACATCTGGGGGAGGCTTTTTAAAGGGGGCTGTCAGATTGCAATAAGCCTCCCTTCGGGAGATCTCCACTACCACTGGCCAGGGTTTTGGGGAAGAGGACTTTGTCCCCATGAATGAGCCCCTCCCTACCCCAATGCACCCCCATGTTGAGGGCATGTGGCCTGGTATGGGTAATGAGGGGGGTGCGCTTATTGTCCCCCCTCTTTCCTGGCCTGCCAGGCTACATTATCAGATAAGAGTCTGGTATGGATACAAGGGGGACCCCACTTTGTTTTGTTTTTTAATTTTAGAGTGGGATCCCCCTTAAAATCTATACCAGAAGGGGGCGTGGCTGACCATGGTGAGGTGTGGATGCATGTGGGAGATCTCCCGACTCCCTGGGCTTCTTCACCGTCACTTTTTAGGCCAATCATGCATACACTGGTCTGATGCCTAGCCGACGGTTGTCACACAGCTTGCTGAGGAACCGTCAAGCAGCAGATCTCAGCTGCTTCTTCTCAGCCCCGCCGCCTGCATCTCCTGGCATCTCCAGATCCCACGAGGCCAAGATGACACCGTCATCCTTCTTCCCCCTGCTGCTTTGGTAAAGAATGTCCTCCTTCCCCATTAAATGTGGCTTGATATGCTTCAAGAGAGGCTTCACATTTTCTGCTCCTCCCCCCTTTCCCAGCCATGATAATGGGATAGTATATGTAGCACCCCGGTGTTTAGGCAGGGTTGCTAACAAATTTAGTTTGCCAGGTAGTAATTGTCCTGGTTAATTGTTAGTAGATCCACTGATTCCTCTCTAATTCTGGAATTGCTGCACCTTTTCTCTTCTGTCCCTAGGTGGCACTATAGCTGGTGACAGTAAAATGACAAGGACTTTGCAAGGTCAGATTATGAATGGAGGGGCGTATCAGCCAATAGGTGAGCCTATTTGGATGGAGTCAGGTGATCGAGGTTCTGTGCCACCTGCTAGGCTGTCTGGGTGGACATGTGTTACGTCGCCCCGGGCTGCTAGTCCGGAAGCCTGAGGCTTATCCCAGGGACACCTGGTTGCTAGGCTGCCTGAGGCCTATCCAGGAGCAGGAGAAGCAGTGTAGGGTCGGGACTGCAGGAGATTGGAATCCAACTGAGTTGCGGAGTTTCAGCCGGACAGGAAACCAGTTGTGGTCGGGGGTCAAAGGAAAGCAGTCACCACTAAGGGACCATACAACTTATTACCGGAGACTATTGTGAGTGAGCTTGAACAAGTTCCAGAACAGTCTTCTCACCAGCTGGGGACGGTGAAGAGGTGGGAAAGCTCCAGCGAGTGCCAAGCCAGGGACACAGCAGGATAGCAGGGGTGATGCTTGAGTAGTGTACAGTGGGATAGTTGTGGAAGAGCTCAGGAGATCCAGTGACGATTGGATTGGGAAGTCTAGTGAGAGACTAGGAGCTCAGCAGTGGCGGCTGGTGCTCAAAATTTTTGGGGGGGCGCAAACAAACAGCCTCACTGTGCCATCAACGCTGCCACTGTGCCCATTAAATGCTGCCACTGTGCCCATCAAACACTGCCACTGTGCCCATCAAACGCTGCCACTGTGCCCCAAGTTCTGCCACTGTGCCCCAAGTGCTGCCATTGTGCCCCAAGTGCTGCCACTGTGCCCCAAGTGCTGCCACTGTGCCCCAAGTTCTGCCACTGTGCCCCAAGTGCTGCCACTGTGCCCCAAGTGCTGCCCCAAGTGCTGCCACTGTGCCCCAAGTGCTGCCACTGTGCCCCAAGTGCTGCCATTGTGCCCCAAGTGCTGCCATTGTGCCCCAAGTGCTGCCACTGTGCCCCCTCAAGTGCTGCCACTGTGCCCCTCAAGTGCTGCCACTGTGCCCCCTGCCTGCCCTCTGCACTTACCTTGTCTCGGTGTGCAGCTGGTGACGGCGCCAGACGGCGAGCGGTGTCCCCTCATCTTCCGATGTCTTCTGCCTAGCGTCCAATCACAGCGCCTGTGACTTCAGCCAATCAGGTGACAGGTAACAGACCCGGCAACCTGATTGGCTCAGAGGCGGGTCTGTGTTAGGGAAGCGATGTATTCGCTTCTCTAACACAATACTGTGTAATCAGCGAACGCACAGCAGTGCGCCTGCTGTTTACACTTATGGAAGCCTATTAGAGCCCACCGCTCTAATCAGGTCCCCTATTAGAGCTGACAGCTCTAATAGGGCGCTTCCAGAAACAGCCCCCCCCCCCCCGCTGTAGATCAGATGCCCGGCGCCCGACAAGGGGCCGGACACCTGAATAGGGGGCGGCAGCGGTGAAAATAGATAGATTCATGCAATGCATGAATCTATCTATTGGTGATAGAGCGGTGCAGGAAAGGGGGGGGCGGCGCTCCTGTGCCCTCTATGCACGCAGCGCCACTGGAGCTCAGTGAGTGAAGATCTACAGTGGGATACTGTGAGACAAGAGAAGAACTATTCTGTGTTACCAAGCGTTATGTGCAAATACCCTAAGTGACTGTTACAAGTTTAGTTGCCATAGGAGATGGCGGTCCTACCTATACAGATGTGGCATCCGGCTGGAGGCCTTTCCCTGTATAGCTGTCTTTCTATAGAAGTCTCGGAGTCTGTCAATTATCATTGCATCTACCTAAGGGTGTCCTGGCCCTAACCCGCTCTCCCGCAGTGCTTGTTAAGAGACAATGAATCTTTTGTTCAAATTCAAAAAGTGACTGGCGCCCATCATTTCATCTTGCATTACACCCACCATGCCGGTTAACCGACTTTACAAGGACGGATGTCAGCTCTCCCTAACTCTGGATGTCACTATCAGGCTTCTGGAGGCCCTGGACCTTGCTACATATAGATAAAGGATTCCCCTTTGTTTACAGACAGAGGAAAGAGGCTGATAAATGTCATTTAGTACAGATGTGCCACTTCACAGGATAAGGAATTTGGCATCTTGAATTGCATTTATTTTCCAAATTCACCTCCTATTGAATAAATGGGGCTTGCAATAAAAGTTCACCATTTGCAGATCTTTGGACGTGTTTGCCGAACCCGATCTTGAATTGAACCCATGCAGATTTTCTTAGTATGTTGTGTGATCAATAAGAGATAAAGATGATGGCGATTTCCAAACATATTTGGTAAAATCAGAATATAAAATCTCAAAGTTTGTGTACTCACTTTGACCATAGGCTTCGCTAAGCAGGGCCAGGCTGGACAGGAACCACAGGATTGCCATTCGGTTCTTCTTGGTGGTGGGGATGATGGTGAGCTGGTAAGATCTGTACAACTTAATCAGCCAATCAGGGGAGAGCTCCCACCTGTGATAAGGATGATTTTAGGTCACCTTATCAGGATACCTTGAGCAAATCTGGTTATTTCACCAACTTGGCCTGGAAGAAAAGATATGAGGAAATGGGTGTTACAGGAGAACGTCGCTTATTCTCTCGCTGAGTGTTTCACGGTGAGGGAATCAGTCCATGTATCACAGGACATCACTTACACCATATCACAGGATAAGGGGGATTGAAATGCATAGTATGACCCAGAGTTTCCCTTAAAGCAGCTATAGGCAAAATCTCTTGGATTATGGTGCAAGAGAAACTCACCAGTTCCTTCTTGAACACCACCCCCCCCCCCCCCCCCCAGTTTGAAGCCACCTGGGAGCCTTGGGCCCACCATTTTGGCATCTCCTTGATTCCCGGAGGACAGCTTTAACCACTTCCGCCCTTTCTGGGCATTAGCCTCTTGGTATGATGACATGCTCCTTCTACTACACGCCCCCTCTTTCCCCCCTACCCCCCCATTATTATGTCAGGGCTCATAACAAGATATTTAGGGTTGCCACCCATTTTGGATTCACCTGGACAGTTTGGATTTTGAATCATGTGTCCGGGTTTCAGACTGCCTTAAACCTGGACACATTATGCAGACCAGACTGTGTCTCCCCAAGTAAACAAGCATTGGCATGCACCCTTATCACCCCATGCAGTGCAGATCCCCCCCTGCTGCCTGCTCCCCCCATGCCCCCCCTTCGCAGTGCTGCCAGCTTCCCTCCTTTCCTCTCCTGTCAGCTGCTAAAGGGGATGTCTTAGGATGGAGAGCAGGGAGGGAGACAAAAAATATGTAATTTACTGTTGCTTTCCTTTCCAGAATGAACACAGTGAGTGATCGTCACTGATCCCTGTTATATGCATTCATAACTGAAGTATAGTAAATTGTATTGTGAACTAACAGGAAGCCTCTCTGCACTGAGCACTTCCCATTCATTCACTGTCCAGTGCAGCTGAGGCTGCAGAGAAAGGGACTGGGGGTTCTCTGTCCTCAATCCCTTTCTCTCTTTCAAAAGTGAGACAGCAGGAGTCTGTTTAGACCACAAATATTTCACCAAAGACCTCTTTAAAAAAATGTAAAGAATGCTCTGCGGACTCTGATATAAAGGGGGCTTTAAGAATCCTGATTTAAGGGAGATTGCTGAGGACTCTGATGTAAGTGGGGGATGTGGTGAGCAAAACCCTCCATACATCAGCATTTCCCCTTAGAAAAAATAAAAATAAAATGACTGTACGCTGCTAAAGTGTTCAGGTTTGGGTGGCAACCCTAGAGCTGGCTTACACTTACCAGGTACAAGCTCAGGAAATAAGAGGGCTCAGGGATAACATTGCTGATCTGGAGGATAAATCGAGAAGAATCATTGATTTCAGGGTCATACCAGAGGAGATACCCCAGACTGAACTGATTACATATCTTCAGCAGTTCTATGAAAACATTTTACCTCTGAGCTCTCCCCAGGAACTTATCGTTGATGGGGCACACAGAATTGTTAAGTCTGAACATGTCCCACCTGCAGTCCCCCAGACATAGACTGGCTGGAGAAAATTTCTTCCACATAAAAGATCAATTCCTGCCCAGCTCTAGGAAAACTGGTCCACTCCCGGAGCCATAGAAACATCTCTCTATATTCAGATATTTCTGCATCTACCACTCAGAAACATAAACCATTCAAATGTGTAACAGATGACCTCTGGGAGCAGAAGACTTCCTACAAATGGGACTATCCAACTAAGTTGCTTATCTCTCATACAAATAAAGTCCTACCCATCATGCCTCCAAATGATGGCATCTTCTGCCTCCGTGTATGGGGTCTATTTCAGGAGAATCCCCCCCCCCCCCCCCCCCCCCCCCCCCCCCACAACAGGAAAAGCTCCATCCAGCCCCCTACATTTCTAGTGATTGGTCCGAAGTCCCCAAAACTTAATGTTACTCACCCTCCCGTCTTATGTCTCTCACTCACCGGTCAGATGCCTTTCTTATAACGGGTCGGGAGATTGGGATACCTCTTGTTCAGGAGTTATTTATTCTCCTCGTCAGAAGGAGGATGCCAACTACATGCCCATTGTGTTTTTTATTAGTTTGTTCTTCATTGTTTATTGTTCATTGTTTGCACAAAAAGAAACATACTGCGCTAGACCAAACCTAAAAAGAAGTGTAGCTGCTAACACTCAAAGTTTAAAGTGAAATGTACCAAAATAGTGTAGCGCTGAATTGTGAAACTACATAAATTATGATATGTATGCGCTCGGAAATACAGAAGAATAGTAACCAAACTAAAAAATGTACCGTATTTATCGTCATATAACACGCGCTTTTTCCCCCTTAAAATCAGGGTAAAATCGTCCGCCTATTCTGAGCCTCTCGGCCATTCTCGCAGCTTTCGGCCGCTTTCAGCCATTCTGGGAGGCTTTCGCCCACTTTCGGCCATTCTCGCGGCTCTCGCAGTCCTGCGTGAGCCACCAAGAACGGCCGACAGCTGCTGAGAACAGCCAAAATCGTCCGAAAGCCGTGGAATAACGTCCTTACAGGAGGTCTCCAATTTACAAGCCGACATCAATGCTCTGTCTAATTGGGCGACTATGTGGCAGATGAGGTTTAATGTTGATAAATGTAAAGTTCTGCACTTGGGGCTAAGAATATGCATCATACATACTAGGGGGAGTACAACTGGGGGGATCCATAGTGGAGAAGGATCTGGGGGGGATCCGTAGTGGAGAAGGATCTGGGGGATCCATAGTGGAGAAGGATCTGGGGGGATCCATAGTGGAGAAGGATCTGGGGGGATCCGTAGTGGAGAAGGATCTGGGTGTTTTGGTAGATCACAAGCTCAATAATAACATGCAATGCCAAGCTGCGGTTTCCAAAGCGAGCAAAGTCCTTTCTTGTATTAAGAGAGGTATGGACTCCAGAGAGAGAGATATCATCTGTACAAATCATTAGTAAGACCTCATCTGGAATATGCAGTTCAGTTTTGGGCACCAGTTCTCAAAAAGGATATCGGGGAACTGGAGAAAGTGCAGAGAAGGGCAACCAAACTGATAAGAGGCATGGAGGAGCTCAGCTATGAGGAAAGATTAGAGAAACTAAACGTAGCGGCGCTTTGCGGCGGTATTGCCGCGGTATTACCGCAGTGTCCCATTGAAATCAATGGGTAGGAGCGGTGAATACACCGCTCCTATACCGCTCCAAAGATGCTGCTAGCAGGACTTTTTTGACCGTCCTGCTAGCGCACCGCTCCAGTGTGAAAGCCCGCCGGCTTTCACACTGGAGTGAATGGGGCTGGATTTTTTCAGGCGCTGTACAGGGCCTCTTTCTGAGATTTGGTGTTTACAAGTTAATTTTTATTTTTTTTTGCTATAGAAATACTTAGAACCTCCAAATATTATATATTTTTTTCGAACACCCTAGAGAATAAATCGGGGGTGGTTGGAATTCTTTCTGTCACACCGTATTTGCGCAGCCGTCTTACAAGCACACTTGGTTTGGAAAAAAAATCACTTTTTTAAATAAAAAAATAAGACAACAGTAAAGTTAGCACAATTTTTTTTTATATTGTGAAAGACAATGTTACACTGAGTAAATTGATACCCAACATGTCACGCTTCAAAATTGCGCCCGCTCGTGGAATGGTGACAAACTTTTAGCCATAAATATCTCCATAGTTGCATGTTTTGAGTTACAGAGGAGGTCTAGGGCTAGAATTATTGCTCTCGCTCTAACAATCGTGGTGATACCTCACATATGTAGTTTGAACACCGTTTTCTTAATGCGGGCAGAGAAGTCACTGAGGTGGGCACATCATAGACTTTATACATGGCAAAATAAACCTGGATCTCTCTTGGACAATAAACTTAACCCTAGACCCCATGTTCCAGCATTACCTAGTGGAAGTCCAAACCTAACTAACCCTGAACCTACTCTAAGCCACATTCTAAGCCTAATATATCTAGCCCGGTAAAGCAAAAATTGCTATACTTACCTATTCTGCAGCCGGTCCAGTCCGGTCCTATCATCATCGGTCAGTGGCGGCATCAGTGAGTAGGAGTGTGCACCTGATAATGGAAACCCCATAATAAGTCTATGGGTGACGTCACTTCCCAACCATTTCACAGCCGTTGTCAGTTTTTTCCTGCACACAGCAACCATCACTGGAGACCGGACCAGAGTGGCTGCAGAACAGGCAAGTATAGCAATTTTTTGTTTTACAGGGCTAGATGGATTAGGCTTATAATGTGGCTGAGAGTAGGATTAGCGTTAATTAGGTTTTGACTTTACTTTAAGTCTAGGTGATGCTGGAACATGGGGTCTGGGGTTAGGTTTATTGGCCAAGAGAGATCCAGGTTTATTTTGCCATGAAAAGCCAGTGATATGCCCACTGCAGTGAGGGTCAAAGGGTTAAGGGGAGTTCAGGCACCTGTTAATTGTGGGTTAGAGGTATTGGTCAGATCCAGAAGACAAACAGCTCCACAGACTGGATCCAGCAACCACCGGATAGGCCCCTCTCACTTGACCTATCAGCCGGTGAGATGCTAAACAAAGTCTCTGCCACAGACTTGTCAATTAAACTAAAGCATTCTTTAGAGGTCTTGAGAGTTTTAAAGAACTGCCATACAGTACCAGTTTCTTTCAGCCAACCCGGCGATACTGTATGGGTGTTGATCCGGGTTGCGTCCTCTAACTGAGTTTCCAGGTTCCTCCAGAGATACCAGCCTTGCGCTCGCTCCTCTCCTGGATCCTCCAGTTTTCTTGCGTCCTCTCCTAGCAGGCGAGGGCACTACATGTGTATATATTGTGATCTTCGGGGACAGTAGCTCCACGGGATTAAGTGCATAAACCGTTAGTTTTATAACAAAAGACATTTATTTGTAAGAAAAAATCAAAAATAAGGCTTTCTTCAGCGCACAGGCAAAAATGCAAAACAAAGTCCGCTTAACTTCAGCATAAAAGAAAATCAGCTTATCTTCAGCACAGAAACAAATTTAAGGAAAACACATACGGTTTTGTAGCTGGGTCTTTAGCAGCCTCCAAAACATCCACACAGCTCAACCGACAGGTGTAATCACCTACTCCACCTCACCCCCAACAACTCTTCCCTACTTCCTGTCTTATGAGCTGTCTTCCCGGAGGCCCTTAACCCCCTGTGCGCTGAATCCCTGTGGTCAGGGAGGGAGGCTCTTTCCCACCCGAATATCTCTTCAGAGCCTCCCAAATTCCGGGTCCCAAATAACTTATTATTAACATAGAGAGGACTGCGAGTTAGTCCTCTCCTGCTCGGCTACTCCCGGAACCCCTCACCAATTTTGGGTGACCCCCTGAGCAACGCTGCTACTCCCTTAAAGGGACCACAAACCAAATACTGGTGCTACATAGCACCCGTCCAGGACCCAACCTTGGCGTCCTGTACAATATATATATATGTATATATATATATATATACCGTATATATATGCACATACTATACATATAAAATATTCTAGACACACACATTCATAGAGCGTATGTAAAATGTAGTACATTGATCTGATTATATGGAAGACTTTTGGCCATCTCCATCTTACTGATTACACTGCAGAACTGTACTAAATAAAAGAAATTCATCTTCCAAAACTTCCCATCCTCTATGTATAAGTCAATAAAGCACACAAACTACTAAACAGTATATGGCTGGGATAGCCTGGCTCTGATTATTTAATATTTTTTTGGAAGAAAACAAGGAAAAAAAAAATTCTCCTTTATTACTGATCAATTTAGACAAAGTGCAATAAAAAGAGACTTAATGACCAAACAGACGTTGTGTTGTATTATACGGTGATGTGTAACAATGTATTACTGGCAGTTATAATAAGAATGTGTATTTCTTGGGTTGCGGTGTTCCCGCCATCAGGCCTCTTATCTCTGACTACTATGCCAGGATTGTGAAAACGCTGTCTCTGGTTCTTGGCCATTGCAGGTGTCTCTTCAGGTACGATCATTTCTTAACACATTTTAATTTTTTTTGTCTAAATTATAACATTTCTGTGATTAATGTTATTTCTAGGGATCGGTCAGCTCAGAATGCCATCCATTGTGAACAAACACATGCCCCTCCCCCATCCCTCAGATCTAGGGCTTCCTATGGACACAATTTAAAATTGTCAGTTATAAATTGAAAGATTTTACATAAAACAGCCCTCTTAGGAGAGCAATGTGGGAGGAGGCAGGGGTAGGTGACAACCCTCTTCAAAAAAAAAATGGACGTGGGGTAGGTGAGAAGATTATCAAGGACAAGAAGATGGCTCTTATGCCCCGTACACAAGAAATTCCGACGGAAAATGTCCGATCGGACCATGTTGTCGGAAAATCCGACCGTGTGTGGGCTCCATCTGACTCAAAAAAAAAAAAATTGAGATCTTGCTCTCAAATTTTCCGACAACAAAATCCGATCAGACTTTTTCCGATCGTGTGTAGAGAATTCCGATGGACAAAGTGCCACGCATGCTCAGATCAAATTAGGAGACCAAACCTATTGGCTACTAGCCTCTACGTAGTTCCGTCATACGCAATGAACGTCACCAGGTTCAGAATGATCAGATTTTCCGACAACTTTGTCCGACCGTGTGTACGCAACACCAGTGTCGGAAAAAATCAGATGGATTTTGTGGTCGGAATTTTCCGACCGTGTGTACGGGGCATTAGACTAATAAAGGACATAAAGAACAAAGAATCAGCATAAGTACTTCAGTGATGAGAGGACTGAAAGGGAAGAACAAACAATCCAGAACATCATGGAACAGTAATGAACAATCCAAAAACCAATAAAAAAACACAATGGGTGTGTGGTTGGCGTACTCCATTCTGAACAGGGTGAATAAATAACACCTGAACAAGAAGAAGAACAATCACCTGACTCGTTATACAAAAGGTCACTGAAAGGTGAGTAATAAAAGTAAGGCAGGAGGGTCAGGTTTTGGGGTCTTTGAACCAGCCATTAGAAATGTAGGAGGCTGGAGCTTTGCCTGTTGGTGGGTGGGGGCGGAGGTATCCTGTAATAGACCCAAAACATGGAGGTTGGAGATCCCATAATTTAAAGTCCTGATGGGTAGGATTTGATTTTGATCAGAAATAAGAAACCTAGTGGGATAAAACCATTTGTGGAAAATCTTCTGCCCTCGGAGATCACCTGTTACACGTTTGAATGGTCTCTGTTTCTGAGCGGTAGATGGAGAAATATCTGAACATAGAGTGTCAGGACCTGGATCATCTGCTGGTGGCACTGTGCTTCCTGGTTCAGAAAGATGTAGTTCCAACGTCCACCAGCGAGTGTCTCAAAGCAGCCTGCAGTTTCTAGTAATCAGTTCACACCTGATGCTGGAGGCTGGGTGGGCATATAGGTCCTCTTCTGCTGATACTCCTTTGCTTCAGTGTTATCTGCTTGCTGGGCTCAGTGTACAAAGGGCGTTGGCCCCAAGTTTGTATTGCATACACACGATCTGACTTTTTAGGCAACAAACATGAACGTAGTGACGTTTCAACATACTGACGACACTTCAAAAGATAACGTTCAAATACTCCAGTGCCACCTTTGGTCAACTTCTATATTGTTGTCTGATCTTTTGCATTGGTTCTGAGCATGCGTGTTTGTACTTTGTACAAAAGTCCGTTGGTTTTGTGTACACAATGTCGGACTTTGGTCCATCGGACTTTTGTTGGCAGAAAGTTGGTCCATTCACACAGCCAACAAAAGTTGGTATGTTGGTCCAAAACAGCTAATTTGCATGTTGGTTGTCAAAGAGTCCGATCGTTTGTGTGCGGGCCTTAACAATGTCTACTTAAGTAAGTTCAAGTTGTGCATCAAACACAGCCACTGTCTGTGCCCCTTAAAAGCTGCCACTGTGCCCATCAAACAGCCACTTTGCCCATCAAACAGCCACTGTGCCCATCAAAGCTGCCACTGTGCCCATCAAAAGCTGCCACTGTGCCCATCAAACACAGACACTGTGCCCATCAAACAGCCACTGTGCCCATCAAACTGCCACTGTGCCCATCAAACAGCCACTGTGCCCATCAAACAGCCACTTTGCCCATCAAACAGCCACTGTGCCCATCAAAAGCTGCCACTGTGCCCATTAAACGCAGCCACTATGCCCATCAAACTCGTGTTATTTTGTCCAAACATTGTACTTTTGTTGGAAGTACCAATAAATATAGCCTTATTGATAATTTGCATTTTTATTCTCGTGTGTGATCCTGTAGACAGGGCCCCAGTGCCCTGTATTGCCCGGAGGCCTATAATGCTCTTAAGATGGCCCTGGCTGGGCTAGTCTGATGCTGTTGCCATCCTGTGCCTGATCATTGCTCTTGCCCTAGCTCTGCATCTTGTACCCTGCTCCACTTGCTCCTGATCCCAGTTCTTATTTCCCCCCTTCCTTGCATCTCTGGTATTCCCAGTTACCTGTGCTCCTTATCCTCTATATATTGTACATATTGTATATAGTTTGCTAGGCTTCCTGTTACCTTGTTAGACATTTTGCTTGGGGTTTGTTCTGCTATTAATACAGTTGTGTCACTATATACAGTGTATGTATCTACACCAGGGGTCTCAAACTGGCGGCCCTCCAGCTGTTGCAAAACTACAAATCCCATCATGCCTCTGCCTGTGGGAGTCATGCTTGTAACTCTCAGCCTTGCAATGCCTCATGGGACTTGTAGTTTCGCAACAGCTGGAGGGCCGCCAGTTTGAGACCCCTGATCTACACAGATCTGGCCATCTTTGCTGCTGACTTCGGACATGACACCCACTAACGATATGACCACCTGCACTTGGGAACTGGGTGATCTCTGTATTTCAAGATGCTTCCAGTGGAGGTTATTTGTCATGTACAGTTGGCATTATGGAGTAAAGATTTTTGATTTTACAGGATTGCACTAGTGAAAAACGGTTGAATGCATTACCTTAGCTGATCAGGGTAGATTTGCATTTGAAGAAATAAAGACTTTTATTCAGGTTTGCTCTGAACTACCTTCACCTGCAACATCTTATGGCCATAATGATTTCATTCCTCGCTTTAGTATGCCTCAGGTTGAGTCTTTGGTGTGGTTGCTGGCTAATGGCCATAGTGATTGCATGGTACGGGCAGTGGCTGGTACACTGATCAGTCATCTGGTGGACACATCGGGTGACAGGCCGTATGCTAGGTGCATTTTCAGGAGGACGTCATTTTACATCCACCCCGAATGCCCAGCGTCATTGCAGCCTTGCCCAGTGTCATTTTAGCTTGACTAGTGTCATTGTAGCTTGCCCAGTGTCATTGTAGCTTGACTAGTGTCATTGTAGCTTGCCCAGTGTCATTGTAGCTTGACTAGTGTCATTGTAGCTTGACTAGTGTCATTGTAGCTTGCCTAGTGTCATTGTAGCTTGCCCAGTGTCATTGTAGCTTGACTAGTGTCATTGTAGCTTGCCCATTGTCATTGTAGCTTGCCCATTGTCATTGTAGCTTGCCCAGTGTCATTGTAGTTTGCCCAGTGTCATTGTAGCTTGACTAGTGTCATTGTAGCTTGCCAGTGTCATTGTAGCTTGACTAGTGTCATTGTAGCTTGCCCAGTGTCATTGTAGCTTGACTAGTGTCATTGTAGCTTGACTAGTGTCATTATAGCTTGCCCAGTGTCATTGTAGCTTGACTAGTGTCATTGTAGCTTGCCCAGTGTCATTGTAGCTTGCCCAGTGTCATTGTAGCTTACCCAGCGTCATTGTAGCTTGCCTAGCATCGTTGTAGCTTGCCCAGTGTCATTGTAGCTTGCCCTGTGTCATTGTAGCTTGCCCAGTGTCATTGTAGATTGACTAGTGTCATTGTAGATTGCCCAGTGTCATTTGTAGCTTGCCTAGCATCATTGTAGCTTGCCCAGTGTCATTGTAGCTTACCCAGCGTCATTGTAGCTTGCCTAGCATCATTGTAGCTTGCCCAGTGTCATTGTAGATTGCCCAGTGTCATTGTAGCTTGCCCAGTGTCATTGCAGCCTTGCCTAGTGTCATTGGAGCTTGCCCAGTGTCATTGGAGCTTGACTAGTGTCATTGTAGCTTGCCAGCGTCATTTGCAGTCTTGTCCGGGTTTAAATTTCCCGCCGCCGAGACGCTCTGTCGCGTGCGCCGCCGAAAAAGGCCGAAGCGCCCCCGGAAAAGACCGAGCCGACTGTTCGGCTCCGCTGGCGGTCCCGCCTCCCTGCTGTTTCCGGAGCGAGCGCAGGGAGGCGGGACTACGAGCGGAGCCGAACAGTCGGCTCAGTCTTTTCTGGCGCTGCTTCATTTTTTTTCGGCAGCGCTCGCTATTTTTCGCGGCGCTTGCCATTTTTGTCACTTTTTTGGGGGGGTATCGGCGTATAACACGCACCCACGACGTTCCCCCGATTTTAAGGGGGGAAAAAGTGCGTGTTATACGCCGATAAATACGGTAATCGAAATTAGTAGAATAATCGATTAAAAAAAAAAAAAAAAAAAACGATTAATCGAACACAAACATTTTAATCAGTAACAGCCCTAAAATGTAATGATTTTGTAATCTTGCATCGATATTTTATATAATATATCCTGAATATCCGGCAAAAGAAATGACTAAACGTTATGACTTGTATTCCTCGGCATTGCTGATCCTGGAAAGCAGTTCTTTAGTAAAGTATTATTAGACGTCTTCTTCAGGGAACAGCCGGAGTTTCTTCTATTGGATGAAAGTTTCTGCACAATCTCTCATCTCTCGGGGGATGGAATCTGAATTTACTATTCTTCCCCTGATCACTGAAGTCACATTTAGATTGTTGTATTTCTTGTGTCTTTCATCTCCGTGTCGTGTTGGATTCCCCTGATAGGTGATATTCTGGAGGCCGGTCACCATATGATGATAATATCTCACACATTGCAGCCGACTAGTAAAGCCGAATACTAATAATAAAAATCTGTATAACTAGCATTATACAAATAACTGATAGGATTGTACAGTGATGGTCAATGTGTACATTACAGCCCTAGTTTTCTATTGGTGTTGAACATCCAGTTATTGCGGCTTTTATGCCTTTTTACCCCCATAAGGTGCAATACATGATACAGATCAACACACATTAGATCAATTGAAAGAAAACAATAAAATAAATAAAAGAATGTGAGTGGTGTTCTGTGCAGTGAATTGTACTAAGCTAAATGACCTGTCAGAAACATTCCTGTACACTATGATGTCATAGAATAAAAGGAGCAAATGTGTGTTTATCATTCACCGGATAGTGTATACTACAAATATACATGTATGAGCCGTATATTACGCTCCATGCGTGGTTTATTAGGGATTTTTTTTTTTACAAATTAGAGATTTTGCAGTCTCCTCTAATAAAAGGCAAGCTTCATTTTGAAAAAATAGTCTTTTAAGAATTTTATAGATAGCGGTGAAAAGATATTACAAACTATAACTAATTAATATATACAGTATAGATAGATGTGTGTGTATATATCTATCTATATATATAGATAAAGATTTTCTTCTCTCTTTTCATGTGACAACACTGAAGAATTTACACTTGTCTACAATGTAAAGTAGTGAGTGAACAGCTTGTATAACAGTGTAAATTTGCCGTCCCCTCAAAATAACTCAACACACAGCCATTAACCATTTAAGCCCCGGACCAATTGGCAGCCAAAGGACCAGGCCCCTTTTGCGATTCGGCACTGTGTCGCTTTAACAGACAATTGCGGGGTCGTGCGACGTGGCGCCCAAACAAAATTGGCGTCCTTTTTTTCCCACAAATAGAGCTTTCTTTTGGTGGTATTTGATCGCCCTGCGGTTTTTATTTTTTGCGCTATAAACAAAAATAGAGCGACAATTTTGAAAAAAATGCAATATTTTTTGCTTTTTGCTATAATAAATATCCCCAAAAAATATATAAAAAAACATTTTTTTTCCTCAGTTTCGGCCGATACGCATATTCTTCTACATATTTGTGTGTTTTTTTACATTAGGGGGGGCGGGGCTGACGTCTGATGTCATTGATCGGCTTTCCCGATGACCGGAACAGCCAATCAATGACAGGCAGAGTAGGAAGCGCGGGAGAGGTTTGTTTACACAGACCTCCCCCGTTCTTCAGCTCCGTGACCGGATCGCAGGACACCAGCGGCGATCGGGTCCGCTGGTCCCGCGGCCGTAGTCAAGGAGCTCCCGACCGGGTCGCGCGCGACCCACGGGCAGGCATTTAAAGGGCCACGTACAAGTATGTGGTTTTGCCTGCCCGTGCCATTCTGCTGACGTACAGTGGTGTGAAAAAGTGTTTGCCCCCTTCCTCATTTCCTGTTCCTTTGCATGTTTGTCACACTTAAGTGTTTCGGAACATCAAACCAATTTAAACAATAGTCAAGGACAACACAAGTAAACACAAAATGCAATTTGTAAATGAAGGTGTTTATTATTAAAGGTGAAAAAAAATCCAAACCATCATGGCCCTGTGTGAAAAAGTGATTGCCCCCCTTGTTAAAACATACTATAACTGTGGTTGTCCACACCTGAGTTCAATTTCTCTAGCCACACCCAGGCCTGATTATTGCCACACCTGTTCACAATCAAGGTATCACTTAAATAGGAGCTGCTTGACACAGTAAGGTCCACCAGAAGATCCTTAAAAGCTACACATCATGCCGAGACCCAAAGAAATTCAGGAACAATTGAGAAAGAAAGTAATTGAGATCTATCAGTCTGGAAAGGGTTATAAAGCCATTTTCCAAAGCTTTGGGAATCCAGCGAACCACAGTGAGAGCCATTATCCACAAATGGCGAAGACATGGAACAGTGGTGAACCTTCCCAGGAGTGGCCGGCCGCCAAAAATTACCCCAAGAGCGCAGCGACGACTCATCCAAGAGGTCACAAAAGACCCCACAACAACGTCCAAGGAACTGCAGGCCTCACTTGCCTCAGTTAAGGTCAGCGTTCATGCCTCCACCATCAGGAAAAGACTGGGCAAAAATGGCCTGCATGGCAGAGTTCCAAGGAGAAAACCACTGCTGAGCAAAAAGAACATCAAAGCTCGTCTCAATTTCTCCACAACACATCTTGATGATCCCCAAGACTTTTGGGACAACATTCTGTGGACCGATAAGACAAAAGTGGAACTCTTTGGAAGGTGTGTGTCCAAGTATATCTGGCGTAGAAGGAACACTGCATTTCAGAAAAAGAACATTATACCAACAGTAAAATATGGTGGTGGTAGTGTGATGGTCTGGGGCTGTTTTGCTGCTTCAGGACCTGGAAGACTTGCCGTGATAAAAGGAACTATGAATTCTGCTGTCTACCAAGAGATCCTGAAGGAGAATGTCCGACCATCTGTTCGTGTACTCAAGCTGAAACGAACTTGGGTTCTGCAGCAGGACAATGATCCTAAAACACACCAGCAAGTCCACCACCGAATGGCTGAAGAAAAACAAAATGAAGACTTTGGAGTGGCCTAGCCAAAGTCCAGACCTGAATCCTATTGAGATGTTGTGGTATGACCTTAAAAAGGCCGTTCATGCTCGAAAACCCTCTAAATGTAACTGAATTAGGACAATTCTGCAAAGATGAGTGGGCCAAAATTCCTCCAGGAAGCTGTAAAAGCCTCATTGCACGTTATCGCAAACGCTTGGTTGCAGTTGTTGTTGCTAAGGGTGGCCCAACCAGTTATTAGGTTTAGGGGGCAATCACTTTTTCACACAGGGCCATGATGGTTTGGATTTTTTTTCACCTTTAATAATAAACACCTTCATTTACAAATTGCATTTTGTGTTTACTTGTGTTGTCCTTGACTATTGTTTAAATTGGTTTGATGTTCCGAAACACTTAAGTGTGACAAACATGCAAAGGAACAGGAAATGAGGAAGGGGCAAACACTTTTTCACACCACTGTATATATGCAGTGGGCGGTCGGGAAGCGGTTAATGTCTAAACCGCTGGCAACAAAAGTCAGTACACCCCTAAGTGAAAATCTCCAATTTGTGCCAAATTAGCCATTTTCCCTCTCCCGGTGTCATGTGACTCGTTAGTGTTACAAGGTCTCAGGTGTGAATGGGGAGCAGGTGTGTTATATTTGGTGTTATCGCTCTCACTCTCTCATACTGGTCACTGGAAGTTAAACATGGCACCTCATGGCAAAGAACTCTCTGAAAAAAAAAGAATTGTTGCTCTACATAAAGATGGCCGAGGCTATAAGAAGATTGCCAAGACCCTGAAACTGATCTGCAGCACAGTGGCCAAGACCATCCAGCGGTATAACAGGACAGGTTCCCCTCAGAACAGGCCTCGCCATGCTCCACTAAAGAAGTTGAGGTCACGTGCTCAGCGTCATATCCAGAGGTTGTCTTTGGGAAATAGACATATGAGTGCTGCCAGCATTGCTGCAGAGGTTGTAGGGGTGGGGGGTCAGCCTGTCAGTGCTCAGACCATACGCCGCACAATGCATCAAATTGGTCTGCATGGCTGTCGTCCCAGAAGGAAGCCTCTTCTAAAGATGACGCACAAGAAAGTCTGCAAACAGTTTGCTGAAGACAAGCAGACTAAGGACATGGATTAGTGGAACCACGTCCTGTGGTCTGATGAGACCAAGATTATTTGGTGTCAGATGGTGTCAGGCGTGTGTGGGGGCAACCAGGTGAGGAGGACAAAGACAAGTGAGTCTTGTCTACAGTCAAGCATGGTGGTGGGAGTGTCATGGTGGGGGGAGTGTCATGGTGGTGGGAGTGTCATGGTGGTGGGGAGTGTCATGGTGGGGGGAGTGTCATGGTGGTGGGGGAGTGTCATGGTCTGGGGCTGCATGAGTGCTGCCGGCACTGGGGGGCTACAGATCATTGAGGGAACCATGAATGCCAACATGTACTGTGACATACTGAAGCAGAGCATGATCCCCTCCCTTCAGAGACTGGGCCGCAGGGCAGTATTCCAACATGATAACCACCCCAAACACACCTCCAAGACCACCACTGCCTTGCTAAAGAAGCTGAGGGTAAAGGTCATGGACTGGCCAAGCATGTCCCTAAACGTAAACCCTATTGATCATCTGTGGGACATCCTCAAATGGAAGGTGGAGGAGCGCAAGGTCTCTAACATCCACCAGCTCCGTGATGTCATCATGGGGGAGGGGAAGAGGACTCCAGTGACAACCTGTGAAGCTCTGGTGAACTCCATGCAAGAGGGTTAATGCAACGCTGGAAAATAATGGAGGCCACACAAAATATTGACACTTTGGGCCAAATTTGGAGATTTTCACTTAGGGATGTACTGACTTTTGTTGCCAGCGGTTTAGACATTAATGGCTGTGTGTTGAGTTATTTTGAGGGGACGGCAAATTTACACTGTTATACAAGCTGTACACTCACTACTTTACATTGTAGACAAGTGTCATTTCTTCAGTGTTGTCACATGGACAATGTGAGGGGTGTACTTACCTTTGTAAGATACTGGATATATACATTTTGGCACAGAATAAAAGATGTGGGACTTTGTAGGCGCTTGTTAAACAGAGCCATATATATCAGAATCTGTTAAAACAATAATATTTATTACATCACACAAATAAGGATGAAAGCATTAATATATCCAAATATCATCATCCATTAGGAGTAGATGACAATGCTTTTTGGTTATGTTGTTATTTCCACGCCTTTATTTCAACGTGTTTCGCCATACAGGCTTCTTCAGGAAAGGACGCGGTATAGTAACTACTAAACAAATGAAAATAACATATGTTAGAAGAATACACATGTAAAACATAATACATATGTTATTGGATTTATCATGCAAAAAAAAAAAAAAACGCAACAATATAGCAAAGGTAAAGATACACCCCACCATCCGGGAAAAGTTCCCAAACGTGGCTTCCCCACCACAATAGTAATGGGGTGATGAAACCGTAAAGACAAGTTCAGCGGGAAGGGAGGAGTCTGTCCATGGCGGTCGTGCGCACCAACCAACTGGGGTATGATCCCCCACATACCCCTGACGGAGGTTTATGGCCACAGAAAGTCTGGTTCAGAGCACTAATTATTTATTTAGTAAATAAATTATTATTAAGTAAACACATTGATTCCAAATCGCACTGCCATGCTGGCAAAACGCAGCACTTGTGTTTGAGTTCCATTCATTTTTACCGGCACCACACCAAGAGACTAACACACAGCATCTATGGAAGACTCAGCCTTAAGCATATTTTATAGGTACAAGGAAGCAGGGGCAGACTGAAGATTATGGGGCCCCCGGGCAATAGGAGAAGATTATGGGGCCCCCGGGCAATAGGAGAAGATTATGGGGAATTATGGGGAAGATTATGGGGCATGGGGCTCTCGAGCAGTACCCGGGTGCCTGCATGGTCCGTCCGCTCCTGCAAGGAAGCCCAGGTTTTGTTTAACCACTTCCCGACTGGCGCACACAGATGTACGTCGGCAGAATGGCACGGACAGGCATAAGGGCATACAGGTACGTCCCCTTTAAAAATGCCGCCATGCCATCGCGGGCACGCTGGTCGGGACACCCGTGAGTCCGGTCGCGGGTCCCCTGGACTCGATTGCCGTGGGGATACCCGCGATCGTCTCACGGGGAGGCTGAACAGGGAGATGCGGAAGTAAACAGCATCTCCCCGTTCTGCCTAGCAACTAGTGACACTGATCTCTGCTCCCTGTGATTGGAGCAGAGATCAGTGTTCACTAACACACAGCCACCCCCCCCCCACAGTTAGCAACACACCCCTAGGACACACTTAACCCCTACACTGCCACTCCCCTGGTTAATCCCTTCACTGCCAGTGTCATTTACACAGGAATCAGTGCATTTGTATAGCACTGATTGCTGTATAAATGACAATGGTCTATTATATATTTTTGGGGGATATTATTATAGCAAAAAGTAAAAAATAATGTTTTGTTATTTTGAATTTTCGCTATTTTTTTGTTTATAGCGCAAATACCACCAAAAGAAAGCTCTATTTGTGGGAAAAAAAGGATGTCAATTTTGTTTGGGAGCCACGTCGCACGACAGCGCAATTGTCAGTTAAAGCGAGGCAGTGCCGAATCGCAAAAAGTGGTCTGGTCTTAAGCCAGAAAAATGGTCCGGTCTGAAAGTGGTTAACAATGGTCATTAAGCCCATCCCACTATCATGTTTGTCCACACCCACTTTTTTGCAGTCACTATGACAGGTCACTATCTCCCTGTCATGTCCCTCATTCTCAAGTTCAAAAGTTGGGAGCTATGTTCCGTATGTATGACCGCTACACAGTACCACTTCCCTTGCCTGGTATGCTGGGTTAACAAACAATCAGTGAGTGTGCCGCCTTCCCCAAGATGGCACCTTTTGCACCTGCCCAGTAGGATTGGCTATTGCAATGCACCACCCTTTAATAGGCAGTCCAATGCCTGAGAGCATTGGCTGCTGTGTTCTGATGGGGGGGGGGGGCATTGCCCTGTCAGAACACATTAGCACAGTAAGGGCGATCGCTGTACTAACATTGCATGTGTTACTTTGGGTGTGATTATAGGGCCACCAATTTGGAGTAATGAGAAGTATAGTCTACAGTGATCAGGCTGTAATTGGCAAGGGTATCAGCAGGGCAAAATGGCCTCCTCTCCTTCCACACTGATGACAGGTATTGCGGGTATGACAGAAATGAGCCACCACTGGCAGGTTGTAGGCCAAAGACTCTTGGAGTCAGTCAGTGGGAGGGGGCATTTAGTCCATAGAGGGTGTACACAGGTCCTTGGGAGCCTGATAAAGGTCTGCATAGTGTTCCAGCTTAGGAGAGCTGGGCCCAAGGGCCCTTTTCTTAGTGGAGTAACTGGCCTGATAGTGTCTCTCTATTGTAGGCCTCAGGCCCCACTGGGGGAGGACAGAATTGTGTGTGTGCATTGACTGAGGGGCAGCGGTGCCTGGGGACTCATCCGGTGGTGAGGAAGCCTATATGGCACAGATATGGGACTTGGGATTTTGGCAACCAGGGCAGCCATCAGAAATTTTTGGTGCCCCCCTTACTCAGCTTTAGGCATTGCCCCCCCCCCCCAAGGCCTGACCACCGACATTCCCCAGGGCCTGCCCACTGGCCATCCCACCAAATCTGCCCACTGGGCATCCCACTGGGTACCATCCCATGTCCTCCTCCTTCTCCATCCCATGTCTTCCTCCTCCAGTCTTATCTCCCCTATCCCATCTCTTCCTCCTCCAGTCTTATACCCCCCATCCCATGTCCTCCTATTCCAGACTCATCTCCCCACCCCAGGTCCTCCTTCTCCATCCCATGTCTTCTTCATCCAGTCTTATCTCCCCCATCCCATGACCTCCTATTCCAGTCTCATCTCCCCACCCCAGGTCCTCCTTCTCCATCCCATGTCTTCTTCCTCCAGTCTTATCTCCCCCATCCCATGTCCTCCTATTCCAGACTCATCTCCCCACCCCAGGTCCTCCTTCTCCATCCCATGTCTTCTTCCTCCAGTCTTATCTCCTCCATCCCATGTCCTCCTATTCCAGTCTCATCTCTCCACCCCAGGTCCTCCTTCTCCATCCCGTGTCTTCCTCCTCCAGTCTTATCTCCCCCATCCCATGTCTTCCTCCTCCAGTTTTATCTCCCCCATCCCATGTCCTCCTATTCCAGTCTCATCTCCCCACCCCAGGTCCTCCTCCCCATCCCATATACCCTCTTTTCTCCAGTCCCATCTCCTTCATCCCATGTCTTCCTTCTCCAGTCTCCTCACCCCCATCCCATGTCTTCCTCTTCCAGTCTCATCTCCTCTTCACATGTCCTGCTCTTCCCCCATGTCACATGCCTTGTGGCACAGCCTGACATGTAGAGGGAGACCTATCATACAGCCCCGGCTCACTGGAGTTGCAACAGTGGCCGCGAGAGCACAGTGAGGTAAGAGTGCCTGCAAGATCTTTCTCGTTGGCCACACAGGGTTGTGGCAAATGCATCACCAGAGCTTGTCTGGATGGCTGAAGCAGTGGATGGCAGCAGGACCAGTGGCACCAGGCACCATGCAGAGCAGGGCAGATGAATAAATGGATGCAGGGTCAGACAAGCCAGGTCAACAACGGATGTTCAGAAACAAGCGTAAACAGCACAGAATGGCAACCGGATATCAAGCAGATGAGAGATATAACAAAGTCTTAAGGCAAGCCGAGGTCAGGATAGGTGGAGAACAAGCGTGGTCAGGATAAGCCCGGTCAAACACAGGAATCAAGCAGAGTTTACAGGAACAGGTATACAGGTAAAGCTGCCAATCTGACAGTAAAGCACTAGTGCAACTGTTGCCCTTATATAGACCATTTGGTGCCAGCATTAATGGCTAATGTGCGTGCATGTGCATACCGGTTTGCCTGTTCCATATGCGTTCTCCTATGTCCCTCTAGACAGGCACCTGCAGGAGCGTATCTGCGCATGCATATTCCCCCTTGCCTCTGAACTTCAGCTGTGCTATGGCCAGAACATCCCTGAAACCCCATCACATATCCTCCTCTATTCCACATCCTTCTCCATCCCATGTTGTCCTCCTCCAGCCTCATCTCCCCCATATGTAAGAAAATCATATTTAATGTCTCGGATGATGTCCAGCTTGGTCCTGAGGCCCAGGTCATTCCTCCCTGCATGCAACACTAATACTTCAGGTGGCCTATCCCAGCGTGCAAAACGGTGCACCTCCGGGACAATTCTGCTCCATAGCATACCGGGGAAACCCAACCATTGAATGTATGCCTCCATCCTGGAAAACCCCAATAGCCACCCATCTGGCCTGACATCACCTCTCCTGGCCCCCCAGCAGACATAAGAATGTCCCATGATCCATACCAGCCCTGTAGCGGTACCTGAAAGAAAACAAAACAAAACGACCCCAAATGACAATCCATAACTGTCCAGCACACAAACCCATACCATAACATAAGATACTCCCTTGTTCCTATACGCCCACCAACTCCGGCCTAACATATGACCTGAACCGGCCTTGATTCCCATCTACCAATCTTCTTCACCGCCTCCTCATCCAAACCCCAATGCACAGCCTCCGTTGCTGCCCCTATCCTGAAATAATGCAAAGAATATCTCATACCCCCGAGGCCCAACACCTCCAAGCACTTCTTAAATACCAACATAAACTGAAAACGTGACAGCGACTCCCCATTTTGATGCACCAGCACCTATCGTTCCAAAAAACTACTAGCGATGGGGCAGAGCTTAGAGTCCGGAATGGCGAAGACCACCACTTCCTTGCCTCGGCCCTCCTGATCCGTCTTAGACCTTCTAATGCACATAACCACCCTGTCTCCTCTGCATCGAACCTCCCCCAGTCCCAACCCATCCCAGCTCTTTTTTCAGGAGCTAACAAGCTCCCCGATCCTGAAAGCCCTCAAAAAATGCCAAAACAAAGGCCGTGCGGAAAAGACCCATTTCATACCTTGATACACATATACCTGGTAAGCGGTCCACTAACTTACCCAGGAGTTCGAACGACACCAGTCGTCTGTCATCCTTAACCCTGGTCCCTCTCCTGTAACCCTTCACCACTTGTTTCACCCAAAACTCCTTGGTAAAATCCTGTTCCCCTTGTAATTTGAACCAAAATGCCATAGCAGCCATTACCTTCCCCAGCCTTGACATGGAAATGTCTTTTTCCATGCTCCTGGCAAGGAAGTATAAAACCAGCAACTTCTGGTCTTCCTTCCCCGCCATAGTGCTTTCTCTAAACAGATTCCACTCTTCCCATACTTTCCTGTAAGCCGTCCAAGTTCCTTCGCTCACCGATCGTCTGATCCACCCCGAGACGTGTCCAAGGCAGTCCTCCACAGCCCTGATGGACAAGGGACCTCGTGAGTCTCCGCCGCAGGTGCTAGTTCTCGAAACTTGTCCCACTGAAAGCGAGACAGAGCGTCAGCAATCACGTTGTGAACCCCGGGCAGGTGCACCGCATGAATAAAAATGTTCCACTGCATGCACCTAAGAACCAAGTGCCTCAGCAAGCGCACCACCGGCGGGGAAGCCGCTGACACTTTGTTGATGACCTGAACCCCCCCCCCAAGTTGTCAATATGAAATCATACCTTCCGATCCCGAAAGGACTCCCCCCACAGTTCCACTGCCAATACCACCGGAAACAGCTCCAGTAGCAGCATGTTCTTGAGCAACCCCTCCTGCCTCCAAGTCTCGGGCCACGGGCCCGCACTCCATTGTCCCCTGAAGAAAGCCCCGTAACCAGCAGACCCTGCTGCGTCCGTGTATAATTCCAGGTCAAAATTACTGACCGGCCCAGTCATCCATAGCGCTCTCCCATTGAAGTTATCCAGGAACATGTGCCACTTCCTCAAATCATCCTTGTGTTCCCTCGAAAGCCTCACATAATGCCTAGGGGACTCCACTCCTCCCGTGCCAGCCGCAAGTCTCCTGCTGAAAACCCTACCCATAGGAATTATCCTGCACGTGAAATTGAGCTTACCTAGCACTGATTGCAATGTCCTGAGCTGTTCTTTCTTCAGCCCTACCATCCCCCTAATCTCTGCCTTTAACGCTTCCAACTTGTCCTCTGGAAGCCTGCACTCCATCCCTTCCGAATCTAGAATTATGCCCAAAAAACTGATCACCGTCCTGGGACCCTCTGTCTTGTCCGGAGCCAAGGGGATACCGAACTCCTCCGCAATCTGCTCCAACGTTGTCAGCAGTACTGCGCAGGCGTCCGATGATGCTGGGCCGACACGCAAGAAGTCGTCCAGGTAATGTATAACTGAGTTCAGTCCCGCAACGTCCCGCACCACCCATTCCACGAATGAACTAAAACACTCAAAGAACGCACATGAGATAGAGCATCCCATGGGTAAACACTTGTCTACATAGTATGCTTCCTGCCAATGACACCCCAATAAATAGAAGCTATCGGGGTGAACCTGAAGGAGCCGAAAAGCCACCTCTATGTACATCTTGGCCATCTTAGCACCTTTCCCATACTGTCTTACCCAGAAAACTGCTGCGTCAAAAGATGTGTACGACACCGCGCACATCTCCGGAGCAATGGCGTCGTTCAAAGACCCCCCTTTTGGATATGACAGGTGGTGGATCAACCTAAATTTTTGTGGTCCCTTCTTTGGAACAACGCCCAAAAGAGAAACCACCAGCTCAGGCATAGGCTTGTCCGAAAAGGGGCCAGCCATACGCCCCAGTGCCACCTCCTTCTGCAGTTTCTCCGAAAACCACCTCAGGATGCCGCAGAGCCGACCGCAAGTTATCAGAGATTGGGGGCGACGTTCCCAATTCAGCCGGAATCCTGAAACCCTCTGTAAACCCCCCCCCCCCCCCCAGTAACCGTGCTGCCTCAGCATCCGGGTACCTATCTAAGAAAGACACATCCTTTTCACTTTCACCGGTGTCTTCCCTTTTGTTAGTAGACTTACCCTTGCTTGAAACACCGAGACCCTGGGTGGGTTCCCCCACACCCTGAACACTCGTGTTTGTATTTGTAGCTTCTGCCAAATTTACAACTTCCTTTGTTGTATTGCCAGCAGACTCCCTTCTTTTTTGTGGCCGATTGTCCGGAAGCCCCTGATCCACCGCCCCCCCCCCCTGAAAAAACTGGCCAGGGGCCCTCGCAGATGACATCAGGCGCATCCACAAACTAATATCCTTGTGATCCCAGCGTATCGCCGGTCGTACTTCCCTCCTTTTCCGGAATTGTTCATCATAACGCAGCCATGCCAGTCCCCCGTAGACCCTGTGTGCTTCTCCAATTGCGTCCAAATAACAGAAAAGAGCCGACCAATGCTCCGGATTCTTTTCCCCTATCACACTTGCCAAGATCGCAAATGCTTGCAGCCAATTCTGAAAAGTCAGCGGGATCAGCCTGTACCTCCTCTTTTCCTCGTCCTCTTTTTTGTTGTCCTTTGGCTTAACCCGATCAAGGTTAAATTTGTCTAGGGGCAGCAGAGAAAATATCTCCACATATTCCCCTTTCCAAATCTTCTCCCTAACCTCCTGCTTTAAATGTGCCCCCAGCGGACCCTCAAAGCACACATACACTTTGCAACGTGCTGCATCTGCCAGCCTGATAATGTCTTGTTTTTTAGCCCCTTTCCCCCTTTTTTACCCTCGACCACCGGGGACAACGCGGGCGTAGCAGCCACCACCGCTTCCCCTGAACCTGGCGTGGCCTCTCCAGAAATCACAGCGGGCGGATCAGCCACCACCACGACCCCTGCTGCTGTCCTCACCAGCTCCCCCGTTTTCCCCCATTTTGAATGCCCCCCCCAACCGCCTACCCTCCGCATGTAGAACCCATGCTGATTCGGGCCCTGGAGGCCTGACTGGTGTAGGCTCAAACCTGCCCACCAGTTCCCTGAGGCCCGCCAAGAAACCCTGCAAACCCCACTCCACAGGGGAGAGGTCAAAACCCCTTGCGCCCCGGTGGGGAGAAATTGTGGAACCTCCCCCCCCTGGCCCCTGCAGCCCCCATCCTCCCCCCATCTGACTCCCCCTCCCCCGACAACCCCGTATAAAAACATGTCTTACCGGGCTGCCTGGAAGAAATCCCACCAGCCGAAGGTCCCGCCTCCATCGTAGCCGACCGTCCACTTGGCCCCTCCTCCTCCGACATCGACAGCTCCCCCTCGGAACACACTGCGACACCGTCTGCCATTAAGGGTGAAGGCCCTCCAGGGGATCCATCCCCAGATGCCGATGAACTTCGCCTGGGCCGACTCCTCTTTCTGCCTCCTACTGACTTAGACGTGGACTTCCCAGGGCCCTTGACGCCGATCAGATCACTCTGGTGTGATGCAGGCCTGAGGTTAGGCAGCCCGCCTCTGGCCATCTGGGATGCAGGTCTGGGGTTAGGCTGTCCGCCTATTGCCCCCTGTGATGTGTGCTGGAGGTTAGGCAGCACGCCTCTGATAACCTCAGCCTGGGCCCCACTTGCTGCTCTCCTGGAGGGCCCTGTGGCTGCGTCTGAGTTTCTCCCCCGCTGAGCCCCTGCCCCGTTGCGGCCGCACCAAGGGGTAGGCCCGAATCCGCAGTCTCCCCCTGCATGGCGGGCCCGCCATGTCTCTTCTTCCTGCCCCCTCCTCGCGCTCCCGACCAGGCCTCTGGGCGATCCGTGCCCCCCCGCCGCCGACCGCTTGGCTGGCGATTCCGGCCCTGTGTTCTTTACTAACGCCGCGCCCGGTCTGTGCCTCCGCTGGTCCCCCCTACGGCGTCACTCCTGTTCCCCAGTACCTTCTCCACCTGTTCCCTGAACCACCTCTCCCCGTTCGCCGCTGCTGCGGCCTGCATGTTGGAGAAAAGTTCCTCAAGGGACGCCGCCATGCTCACTAAACTTTTCTCTTCCCAGCACTGACGCTAGGGGGGGCTGAGCTTCCCTATACTTTTACACAGGCTCCTCCCACCACCTTAAACGGCCATGCACCTAATGCCAGTTAACTATTGTCATGCCAGCCCTGCATTTATTGCTTTTGGGCTTTACTACGGGCTGTTCTGGATCCAGCATCAAATGGGCCTCTGTAGCTCCGCTCTCTAGCAGTAGAGATGGGCCGAACACCCCCCCCCCCCCCTGTTCGATTTTCAACAGAACATCCGAACAGGGGAAAAGTTCTAACCCGAAAGGTGAACCCCATTGAAGTCTTTGGGAGCCGAACAGGAAAAATCAAGGTGCCCATTTTGAAGGCTTATATTCAAGTAATTGGCCTTAAAGGGGCTATGGGGGTCTGGATACTGCCCTGTGGGATATGTATCATTGAATTTTTTTTTTAAAAACAATATTTTTTTTTCAGGAGCAGTGATTTTTATGAATAAAGTGCAACAATAAAAATTCCTTTAAATATAATGCAAGGGGGGTCCCCTTAGTCTGCCTGTAAGGTGGCACATCTGTAACATGTATAGAACCTGCTGCAGAAAAAAATTACATTTCTAAAGAAAGAAAAATCACATGATGTCAAATCACATTTAAATTGACCCGCGGTCACAATTGCCAGCACCCGGCAATGGAAAAAAGACAAAAACAGCATGGGGCCCTCACCCCAAAATCTATACCAGACCCTTATCTGAGCAAGCAGCCTAGCAGGTCAGGAAAGGGGGTGGCCTAATATGAACCATATTAGGCCACATGGCCACATATTAGGCCACATGGGTCTCTGTCCCTCCACCTTAAATCACCTTGTCCCCATGTTGATGAGGACAAGGGTCTCTTCCCACCAACCCTATCCGGTGGTTGTGGGGGTTTGCGGGCAGGGGGCTTCCCGCCCCCCCTACGTGAATGAGTATGGGGTACACTGTAGCCCTACTCACTCACCAAAAACAAGTGTCAAAACTAAATAATAACAAGAGGCAGTTTTTGACAATCCCTTCATTAAAATCAAATCTATTGTCAATCATGCCTCCTGCCACAACTGAAATAAATAAATAAAAAAAACACTCCCGTCGTCCATGAAGGCTGACCGCCTAATGCAGGATCCACCGTTTGACACTTCTTATATAGGTATGGTTGGGGTCACCAGGTGACATTGCCAGGTGGCTTTGCCCCTTACCTATATAAGAACTGGATGCCTGGAGCATTTTTTTAATTTTCTTTTTGGGTCCGGTGGTGGACGTGATTGACAATGGATTTACATCGGGGAGCACTGTTTCTTTAATGTTTGTTTTTTAATAAAGGAATTGTCAAAAACTGTCTCTGTGTTTTTATTATGTTTAGAGACTTTTTTGGTGAATGGGTAGGTGTACTATGTACCTCATACTCATTAACATGGGGGCAGGATCTGGGGGCCCTCTTGTTAAACGGGATTCAGATAATCCCCCACGCATACCCACACAACCATCGGCCAGGGTTGTGGGGATGAAGCCCTTGTCCCCATCAATGTTGGGACAGGGTGCTTTGGGGTGCATGTTGATGGTATGTGGCCTGGGGGGGACCCCGTTACATTTGTTTATTTATTTTTTTTGCCAGCAATTTTTTTTATTAAGCTGTCAGTGGGGAAACCCATTGTCAGCTGATGACTCATCTGTTGTTAAGGATGCAGCTGCCGGCTTCCTGGCCCCACTTCTTAACAACCAGCTTATCCTGGGCCCTGATTGGGCAAAGCTTTGCCCAATCAGGGAACAAAATGCCCTGTGCAGTGCGCAGTGCATTGGACAAACACTTGCCAAACAACCTGTAAATTTGGATGTTGGACAAATGGGCTGAAGAGCCAACGCTCGACCCCAGCATCAGCTCCAACACTATTGCCCTTGCCTATAGCTCTACCACTTGGCAAGTCTAGTCTGTGGCTGGGATTTCCAGTGGCTTATACTGGTGTCCAAAGTTCTGAAAGAACTCTTCCACATTTTATGACACAGCAAAGGGCAATACAGGAAGGTTTAAGCACTCATGTTGAGGAAGCCTGACTGTCCTGGTCAGTTGGTGAGGTGGTCATTGCAATAGAAGACTGGTCCATGATGGCCTGTAGAGGCAGGTCATAGTCAGTCCTAGGCATGCTGGGACCAGAGAGAGAGGAGCAGACAGAGGGGAAGCTGTATAAGGAGAGACACGTGGTGGCTCCTGGAGGCCAACCTTAATCTTGGGTCCTCATAGACAAAGGTAGCCCTCAGGGGCTTAGCATCACATTGACTGGGCAACACGTTCTTCCTCCTTCCCATGCAGGAGCTCAGTCATATGTACCTGAACTGGGGGGCCAGTAGTTAGACTGTTGTTGCCAGTCTCCCTGAAGGCCACCTGTGCCTGTGAGAACCCAAGACTAAGGTTGGGCTTCCAGGAGCCACCCTTTGTCTCTCCTTGTACAGCCCTGCCTGCACCTTCTGCTCCTCTCTCTTTTTTTGGACTCAGTGTATGCCTGCCCAGGGATCAGCCTCCATTGCTCATCCTGGGCCAGTCTTCCATCACCCAGACCATCTCACCAGCTGCCAGGGAATGTCAGGCTTCTTCAGTGTGAGTACTTGAACCTTCCTGTATTTCCAGACCCTGGCATTTAGGGAAAGGAAGCCTGTGGCTGGTATGAGGGAATCCACACACCGGCCACAGTGGGGTTTCTGATAGCCTGGTGCCTCATACAGAGTAGGTGTGGAGAAGCAGGAACTGTGTGTGAGGTGCCAGCTGTTGGTTGCATGTCTCTCTGCATATATGTGGTGTGGACAGTGGGGGACATGCAGGGAGTGGAGGCATGGGAGTCGACAGAACTATTTTCAGGGAGGGCATCATTTTAAGGTCACCCATGCTCCGCTGCTTTTTGACAATGTTATCACAGTCAGAGACTGCAGACATAGTACAGGAGATGGTCAGAGACAGCAGACGTAGTACAGGAGATGGTCAGGGACTGCAGACGTAGTACAGGAGATGGTCAGGGACTGTGGACAAAGTACATATACATTATACCCCCATACACCCAGATACATTACATCCCCATACACACATATTGCACCTAGATACATTATACCCCCATACACACAGATACATTACATCCCCCATACACAAATATTACACACACATACATTACACCCCCAAAAACACATACACCCATATACATAACATCCCCATACACACATATTGCACCCAGATATATTACACCCCCATACACCCAGATATATTACACCCCCATACACACACAATCATTAGTATGGAGAACTCCCCTCCAATAAATTTCTATATTGCATGCTTCAGATTACACATTAGAGAGAATTAAATGTATTACTAACCCCAGAAAAGGCAGATGGAAGGCTCCAACAACTGCTGCACATGCCAAGCAGCTCAGATGAGGCTGTGGCCCCATGCAGTGGGTGATCTTGGGGCCCCTATCTAGAAGGGAGCGCTGGGCCTCTCACACATGTCCAGGCAGAGCACACACAGCCGGCAGTCCGAGCCGAGGAGGAGGAGGGGAGATAAATCATCAGAGATCTGGTCGGGCTGAGCATTAGCAGCCGCTGTCTGCAGCATGTGAAAGGAGAGCTTTGTATGTCCAGCTACTGGCTGCGCTGCCTCCCCCCAGCTCAGGGGCCACAAACACAATCACTCCTGACACCATCCATGTTGTGTATGTGACGGCCCTGGGACTTGCAGCGCGGCGCCCCCAATTGATATGCACACTTGCCTATAGATAGCACCATCCCTGTCAGGGGGGGGGGGCACTTGACCCCCCCCTTGCCCCTACCTGCGGACGCCCGTGAGTGGAGGGGGAAGCTGGGAGCTCTGACAGGCTGTGACATTTCTAAACAGCTAGAAAGACTGCAGAAATAATCTACCAATCCAGTACAACAGAGTGCTATGGGGTTCAGCAATTCTGAACAAATATAGATACTTCATCAGCCCTTCCAAACTCTTTTAATGCCATAAGAACAATTATGCTCATTTATTATTTTTTTGGGCTGGAGATTTTCCCTAAGTTTGAGGGTCAAAAAAAACAACAGATTAGAGAGAATATTGAAAGACGTATTGACTCATATTCAACATTCACTTTACAACCTGTGATGTAAAAATATTGTTTTACCAGAAATAAAACATATATTGTGTGTTAAGGGAGGGAAACTGAAAAAGAATAAGTATAATTCTGAGTGTACTGAATAAGAAATATAAGAATAAACCGACTTTATTAGATCAGTCACACTGCCTGATATAGATATAGGTTATATTTTCAGACTGAAGTTACTATTCTTCTGTTCTTTGTTCTGTGGTGTAAATCGGTGTCAGGCGATGTGTATAAAGCTCCGGTGATTGTGTCTCTTCCTGAGCAGATCTGCCGGTGACTGAGAGGATCTGCCGGTGACGGAGAGGACCTGCCGGTGACTGAGAGGACCTGCCGTTGACTGAGAGGATCTGCCGGTGATGGAGAGGACCTGCCGTTGACTGAGAGGATCTGCCGGTGACGGAGAGGACCTGCCGGTGATGGAGAAGACCTGCCGGTGACTGAGAGGATCTGCCGGTGACTGAGAGGATCTGCCGGTGACTGAGAGGATCTGCCGGTGACGGAGGGGACCTGCCGGTGACTGAGAAGATCTGCCGGTGACTGAGAGGACCTGCTGGTGACTAAGAGGATCTGCCGGTGACTGAGAGGATCTGCCGGTGACTGAGAGGACCTGCCGGTGACTGAGAGGACCTGCCGGTGACTGAGAGGATCTGCTGTGTGCCATGAAATGTTCTCCTCTCCTCTGTGTCTGTTATCTGCTGATACTCGTCCTTTTCATCACATACTATGGAGTCGTATTGACCCGGAGCTCAGCACCCGGTTGTAGACTTGATATGGGAAAGCCATTGTGTGAGTATGAATATTACCAGGAAGGAGATGTCATCATCGGAGGATTATTCCCTGCTCACATGGACAGGCTATATGGCGTAAAATTGAATGAATTCATTTTTGATTTTACTAGTTCACCACGCCTTTCCAGGTGTATGAGGTAAGTCTCTTTTTCTCATCTTTCCCCCTCTCTGTATAACTCAACAAAGAGAAAATATCATTATTCATTGTAATATTTTATGACCAATTCCAGCTGATTCTACTGATGTTTTATGTATTTTCTCATTATTTGGTTACAGTCTGTGTTGCGCCAATATACAATGATTACATTTGGCTTCCATCATAGTTTGTCTTCAGGCCATGCTGGGATTTCTGATAAATAATCATGTCATGTATGTAGTTATAAAATCTAGATGGTTCTATCATTGCCAGGAGAGATGGGGGAGGGGGGGGGGGTTGTCATGTAATATTATCTTGTATGTATGATCTACTTATCAGGGCAGATTGCAATAAAGACTATTCACAGCATAGCAATAAGCCAGCCTGGGGAAAACTAAAGCCCCATACACACGGTCGGATTTTCCGACGGAAAATGTCCTATCGGACCATGTTGTCGGAAATTCCGACCGTGTGTGGGCTCCATCTGACTTTTTCCATCGGATTTTCCGACGGACAACGTTTTATCTCCTGCTCTCAAATTTTTCCGACAACAAAGTCCTATCGGACCTTTTCCGATCGTGTGTAGCGAATTCCGACGGACAAAGTGCCACGCATGCTCAGATCACATTACAAGACCAAAGCTATTGGCTACTAGCCTCTACGTAGTCCCGTCGTACGCAACAAACGTCACCACGTTCAGGAAGATCGGATTTTCCGACAACTTTGTCCGACCGTGTGTATGCAACACCAGTGTCGGACTAAATCCGTCGGACAAAATCTGATGGATTTTGTGGTCGGATTTTCCAACCGTGTGTACGGGGCATTAGGGTTATATGTCTAAAGCAGTGAATCTGACATTCACCATACTTTCATTGTGGCTAAATGTGTTTTAAATGACAAATATTGATTACACAACAGTGAATGTTTATGAAAGTCACATGTACTGCTTTATAAATATGACCCTTGAGGCTCTTTTACACTTTCTTCAACTTCAACACACAAAGTGCCTACCGCTTTAACATGTTTTTTTTTTTTTTAAGAAAATGTGTGGCCTCACTACATAAAAAAACTAAAATAATGCTAGTGACCAAAGTGCCATCATCCGTAAATATATGAAATGGATATTTGGGGGTCTGGTCCCTAATTTGTTTATGTGCTAATAAAACGATGTCATTTTTATACAATTGTTTACATTTGTATGTATTGCCTTCAAAACGTACCGTGATAGTCCGCTAGCTCCCTCTTCTCTGGAGGTTCTGGGCCCCCAAATCTCTATTTCATGTTTTTGTTTTTTTATGTGTTTTTGGTGCTTCTGCAATGCTTCAGTGGTGCTTTTTGAAGCTTTATTGAAGTTTGGCAGATGCCCAATGTGTGCGTGTGAATATCTCATACCTTCAATACCTCTAAAACAAAGCGAAGCTAGAGCCGAATTAAAGCCTCTCAAAAGCTGCAGCTTTGTCATAGACTTCTATGGAGACTTTGAAGACACTTTGAAGCACCATTAAAGACATTGGGTATAATTTTTTTTAACCAAAGCAAAAGCAAAAGCAAGGTGTAACCAGGACTGTCATTTTCCCTCCCTTAACACACAATATATGTTTTATTTCTGGTAAAACAATATTTTTACATCACAGGATGGAAAGTGAATGTTGAATATGAATCAATACGTCTTTCAATATTCTCTCAAACTTTTTCTCTTTTTTTCGACCCTCAAACTTAGGGAAAATTCCCAGCCCAAAAAAATAATAAATGAGCAAAATTGTTCTTATGGCATTAAAAGAGTTTGGAAGGGCTGATGAAGTATCAATATTTGTTCAGAATTACTGAACCCCATAGCACTCTGTTGTACTGGATTGGTAGATTATTTCTGCAGTCTTTCTAGCTGTTTAGAAATGTCACAGCCTGTCAGAGCACCCAGCTTCCCCCTCCACTCACGGGCGTCCTCAGGTAGGGGCAAGGGGGGGTCAAGTGCCCCCCCCCCCCTGATAGGGATGGTGCTATCTATAGGTAAGTGTGCATATCAATTGGGGGTGCCGCGCTGCAAGTCCCAGGGCCGTCACATACACAACATGGATGGTGTCAGGAGTGATTGTGTTTGCGGCCCCTGAGCTGGGGGGAGGCAGCGCAGCCAGTAGCTGGAAATACAAAGCTCTCCTTTCACATGCTGCAGACAGCGTCTGCTAATGCTCAGCCTGACCAGATCACTGATGATTTATCTCCTCTCCTCCTCCTCCTCGGCTCAGACTGCCGGCTGTGTGTGCTCTGCCTAGACATGTGTGAGAGGCCCAGCGCTCCCTTCTAGATAGGGGCCCCAAGATCACCCACTACATGGGGCCCCAGCCTCATCTGAGCTGCTTGGCATGTGCAGTTGTTGGAGCCTTCCATCTGCCTTTTCTGGGGTTAGTAATACATTTAATTCTCTCAAATGTGTAATCTGAAGCTTTCTATATAGAAATTTATTGGAGGGGAGTTCTTCATACTAATGATTGTGTGTGTATGGGGGTGTAATGTATCTGGGTGTATGGGGGTATAATGTATCTGGGTGTATGGGGGTATAATGTATCTGGGTGTATGGGGGTGTAATGTATCTGGGTGTATGGGGGTGTAATGTATCTGGGTGTATGGGGGTGTAATGTATCTGGGTGTATGGGGGTATAATGTATCTGGGTGTATGGGGGTGTAATGTATCTGGGTGTATGGGGGTATAATGTATCTGGGTGTATGGGGGTATAATGTATCTGGGTGTATGGGGGTATAATGTATCTGGGTGTATGGGGTGTAATGTATCTGGGTGTATGGGGGTGTAATGTATCTGGGTGTATGGGGGTATAATGTATCTGGGTGCATGGGGGTATAATGTATCTGGGTGTATGGGGGTATAATGTATCTGGGTGTATGGGGGTATAATGTATCTGGGTGTATGGGGGTGTAATGTATCTGGGTGTATGGGGGTGTAATGTATCTGGGTGTATGGGGGTATAATGTATCTGGGTGTATGGGGGTATAATGTATCTGGGTGTATGGGGGTATAATGTATCTGGGTGTATGGGGGTGTAATGTATCTGGGTGTATGGGGGTGTAATGTATCTGGGTGTATGGGGGTATAAAGTATCTGGGTGTATGGGGGTGCAATGTATCTGTGTGTATGGGGGTGTAATGTATCTGGGTGTATGGGGGATGTAATGTATCTGGGTGTATGGGGGTATAATGTATCTGGGTGTATGGGGGTGTAATGTATCTGGGTGTATGGGGGTGTAATGTATCTGGGTGTATGGGGGTGTAATGTATCTGGGTGTATGGGGGATGTAATGTATCTGGGTGTATGGGGGGGGGGTATAATGTATCTGGGTGTATGGGGGTGTAATGTATCTGGGTGTATGGGGGTGTTATGTATCTGGGTGTATAGGGGTGTAATGTATCTGGGTGTATAGGGGTGTAATGTATCTGGGTGTATGGGGGTGTAATGTATCTGGGTGTATGGGGGTGTTATGTATCTGGGTGTATAGGGGTGTAATGTATCTGGGTGTATAGGGGTGTAATGTATCTGGGTGTATAGGGGTGTAATGTATCTGGGTGTATGGGGGTGTAATGTATCTGGGTGTATGGGGGGTGTGATGTATCTGGGTGTATGGGGGGTGTGATGTATCTGGGTGTATGGGGTGTGTAATGTATCTGGGTGTATGGGGGTGTAATGTATCTGGGTGTATGGGGGTGTAATGTATCTGGGTGTATGGGGGTGCAATATATCTGGGTGTATGGGGGGTGTAATGTATCTGGGTGCAATATGTGTGGATGGGGTTTAGTTTAAGTTGATACGTATTATACATATTTTTGGTAAAAAAAAATCGCAATAAGCATTTATTGATTGGTTTGCACAAAAGTTATAGCATGCAAGCACAGGGGGACTTTACATATTTTATTTATTTATTGGTGGGACACTGACTGATGTTTTTGTGCACCTGTACACTATGACAGATGTTTTTGTACTCTATGACAGATGTTGATTGTCCACCTCCGGACACTGACAGATGTTGATTGTCCACCTCCGGACACTGACAGATGTTGATTGTCCACCCCCGGACACTGACAGATGTTGATTGTCCACCTCCGGACACTGACAGATGTTGATTGTCCACCTCCGGACACTGACAGATGTTGATTGTCCACCTCCGGAAACTGACAGATGTTGATTGTCCACCTCCGGACACTGACAGATGTTGATGTTGCAATTGAACGCTATTGCAGATGTTTTTGTGCACTGGTACAGATGTTGATGGAACTCTGTGACAGATGTTTTGTGCACTGGGAACACTTGGACAGATGTTTTTAATGGGACAGGGACAGTGGGGACAGTGGTGACGGTGGTGACGGTGGTGACAGTGGGGACAGTGGTGACAGTGGTGACAGTGGTGACAGTGGTGACGGTGGTGCTCGGTGTACTGTGTGGGGATGACTGCAGTCTGTGTGATTTGGGAAAGCTCTGTGTGTAAAATCATCCCTTACAGAGAGAGCTGTAAGCACAGGCTGCAGCATCCCCCCCCCCCTTCACTGAGCTCCTCGAGGGGAGAACTGACAAAGAGACACGTGTCTCTGTTTACATAGTTACATAGTTTCTAAGGTTGAATAAAGACAATGGTCCATCCAGTTCAACCTGTGTAGGTGTGTGTGTGTGTGTGTGGAAAAATCATGCCCCGTATCCCTGTATATTGTTTTCACTAAAATGCCCATCCAAGAGTCTTTTAAAACTACCCATACTACCCATACTTCCTGCCGAGCCCACCGATTGTGGAGGTGGGTACTACATCGTATGACCGCGCAATTGTCAGTTAAAGCGACGCAGTGCCGTAATCGCAAAAAATGGCCTGATCATTGAGCCAATTCTTCCGGGTCTGAAGTGGTTAAAAAAGAACTTGTAAAGTGTTTTGGTTTCTATATTTGTAGGTTACATCTTCATTTTTTTTTTGACAATTCCTTTATTAATGTCAAGTTATTGTCTTTCCCTGCTTCTTCTTCCATCTTCTTTCTTCTGGTCTTGCCTTGCCCCCCCCCCCCCGTGTGAATTGGTAATGGGGTTAAAAAGTGTCAAAAATGTTAAAAAAGACAATAGCCAATTTTTGACAATTCCTTTATTAATGTCTTCTTCTTTCCCTGCTTCTTCTTCCTCTATCTTCCTCCGGTTCTTCTTCCTCCATCTTGATCTTCCCCCGCTTCTTCCTCCGGCTCCTTCTTCTCTGCTTCGTCCTCCCCATGATCCGCCTCAATGGGAGTCTTCCGCTGTGTGACGCTTCTGTCCAGGTGACAGTTGTTATATAACGGAGGGTGGGGCCACCCAGTGACCCAGTCCCCTCTGACGCATGGGGACTTTCCTATGGCTTTCACTGTGTTGTCATAGGGGGCGGGGTCACGTTTATGTTTACATCTGGTCGGCTTCAGCTACCATCTCTGCTATCTGTCATCACTGGAGATGTCTACTGCGAGGAGCCTGTCAACATCTATGGAGCTGCTGAGACATGTAGTCCAACAACACACAGCCAGCTGCATGGAAAAGAAAGAGACAGACAGACAGAAAAGTGTGGGAGAGAGCTTCAGTCCTGATTCCAGCAAAGCTACTACAATCCTGTGTCCTGGAATGTAGAGAGATTGCTGAGACTTGCAGTCCTTGTGAGGACACCAACATGGACTCTACCTTTGCAGGTATGTTGGGATGGCAAACAGCCTAAGTTAGGGATAACGGATATAGGGAAAAAACTGTTTCTTGTGAATGTGAACTTATTAAAGGAGTGTAATGCAAGTAACTGGCACACAGTCTCCATCTTTGGGTCACTAGACACGTTGGGGTATGAAGACAGCACTTAAAGAGCTACTCTGTTGCAGTGTTGCATGTGGTTGCCATGGACACCGGCGTGAACCCGGGAGGAGGAGTGGGTGGACAACCATGCGGCCCTGCAGATGACACCGGCAGGAGCAAGGAGGAGTGGATGGTGGATGGATGGACCGGCTCCCCCCTCTCAGTGTGAGCCCGGAAGGCAGATAGGGTGGACGAGCGGCTGGGCGGCCCTGCAGAAAAACCTGCTTGAGCCCGGAGGTGTGGGTTGGTGGGTGGGCCGGTGCCCCCCCCATGACGCCCGGTGTTCACACTGGGAGAAGCAGGCGGTGCAGCCCCCCCTTTTAAATGCCGGATGAGCACTGGAGGAGACACGTGGACGACGGGCGGCCCCCCTCTCCGCTGCCTGCATGAGTATCAAGTAAGTGGATGGATGAGCGGGGGCGCCCCCTCCCTCCTCCGATGCCGACATGTAATCAGACAAGAAGATGGATGACTGGATGGGCGGGTGGCACCCCCTCCAAGGATGCCTGGCGTGAGCACCGGGAGAGGTACCACCACGAGACTGCTTCAGCCGGCCGCCGCTCTGCTAAACCTTGACGACACTGTTCCCTTGACGATGTCTGTTCCAACGCTGGAACAGACAGGGGAGGAGGGATATGTACCCCTCAGACTCCTCCCACAAACACAGGCTCTGGTCAGCCTTCTCACTTAATATGTTTCAGCACAAGAACAATGCAATACAGTACAATACCCCTTTAAGGTATGCCCATCTGTCATGCAGGACTCAGAGTATAAACAATAGACCCAGACTGGGAGATATGTGGTTCCTTTAAGATGTGAAGAAACAAGATAATTTGCAGAGTTCTCCTTAATATGTGGTGAATAAATGGGAGAGGTTCACTTTAAGATATGAGATTGAAAGCAAGAGCCCTTTTAAGAGAAGGGGGGGGGTGTAGAATGTATTTTACTTTAAATAATGAAGTTGAACTTGGGCGGCAAACTGCTTCCTTAGATGGCTTGAACTTAGGTTAATAGTAGCTACAGAATTCTGGCTAGCAGGGGTTAACTCAGTCAAGTAACTGGTCCTGGTACGGTATAGGTCCACGTGGCTCCACACAGCTCACACACACCTCCTTACACCAGCAAAGTCTCTCTCCAACTCTCTCCAAAGTCTCTCTTCCTGGGATTTTGCTTTTATCTACCTGGCGATTGCCTCGGGACTTTGTAGTTTTCTCTGTAAGGAAACATTCTGCTTTAGGGCAAACTAATCCCAGCAGTTGTTCTCCTCTATTAGGACTATGATGAAAAACTGCCACCTTGTGATACAATATAAATCAGCATTACAGTAACAGTGCACAGTACAGGGCACAGTACTACATACTCCCCCCACTTAAATTCTTTAGTCCCCAAATAAACTTAGTTCAAACCAACAGTGTTTGGAAACAAGGAAATATAAACAACAGGAAGAAGAACCAGGAGAGAGAATAACAGGTAAGTTCTCATTGTAAAACAAATGTAGTTACAGGGTTTTCCACCATGGACTAGGTTGAGCATGTTATTTGTGGAAAGAGGCCACCATCCCAGAATTTACCTCGCTGGTGGTGTCAGCGAAGGGGGATCACATTCTCTGAGGTGCAGTCGGCTGCACTAAATACAGGAGCATCAAGAATTCATTGGCTGGAATGAACCACTTCCTCTGAGATTTCACACAGGTTATCATAGGTTAGTCTATGGGTGGTTTTATAGCCCACTTTCTCTTGGGCTCAAATTTCTGAGACATTGTTGGGCCTGGGTCTGGGCCAAATGATTACAGCCTCCTATGTTTCTAGGATTGGTGGCAACTCCCTCGACTGAAAAGATATGCCATAAGTTGGTGACAGAGTTTTGATAAAACTGACATTTTTCTAAGGACAGTTTAAGGCCTTTGTCGTAAAGTCTCTGTAAACACTTTCTCCAAATGCTCTTCATGTTCTTCTAGAGTTTTCCAGAAACACAATTATATCATCTTGGTACACCAACACCTTGATCAGGTTCATACCCCCACCCCATGATGCATTCCATTAATCTTGGGAAATTTGCTGGTGCCCCTGACAGTCCTTGGGGCATTCGGTCAAACTAAACTAAGTGGACTGAGTGGACTAATGAAGGAAGTCATCTCCCTGCCATTGGGATGCATTGGGATCTGGTAGTATCCACTTTTCAGATACAAAACACTAAACCACTTGGACCCTGACAGACACTGCAGTGTGTCCTAAATTCTAGGGGTAGTATACTGGTCGGAGATTGTTCTTTTGTTGAGAGTTACATAATCAATACACATCCGCAGGGTCTCATTCTTCCTCCTCACCACAACAATGGGGGATGCGTAAGGTCTTCTGGACTCTCAAATGGTACCTGACTTCTTCAGCTCTGTCAATTGCTCCCTGAGATTATCTAGGTCTCCTAGATGGATCGACTGGGCCTGCCCTCTGAATGGTTTATCTTCACTAAGCCGGATCTGATGCTGTGCACTTTTGGCCCATCCAAAATCATAATCATTCTTGGAGAAGATCTTTTGTCAGTTCAACAGTTGTTCACGAGCCCTCAGCTTCCACTCTTTTGGTAGAGGGGAATCCTGGAGGTGGAAACCCCTTTTGGATGCTTCCTTTATTAGGTCGATGGTGTTTACAGGGTAGCCAAATTTACTTGCCCTAGGACCATCCAAGATTTCAACCTAATGGGTGCTTCTGTATTGTTGCAAACTCTGACCAGTACTTTTCCATTGTTGCACTGTAGGGCTTTGGTAGGAATCACTTCTGATACTATATACACCCCATTCTCACCTGACACGTACCTTGGAGGTGAGCCTGACGTGCAGAGGGAAACCTCTCGTACGGCTCTGGTTCCGGGATCACTGGAGTGGGAACAGTGACCCTCGGAGCACAGTGGGGTATGAGAGTCTGCAGGGTTCGCTTGGCTGAGGATGGTGTCCACTAGGCAGCGCCAGGAATGGGCTCGGAGCAGCAGGACGAAGCACACAGGTGCAGGCAGGTGCGGCAGCAGGCAGGTGCACACAAGCGCAGGGCAGAAGGTAGAAGCAGGGTCAGTCAAGCCAGGTCACAACAGCGGATCAATCAGACAGGAATGGCAGGCAGAGAATGGTCAAGTCCAGGCAGGTTCGGTAACAGGTTATCAGACAGGCAGGTACACAGAGCAGGTCAAAGGAAAGCCAAGGAGTCAGGATCGGAGATAGCAGCAAGGTCAGGAGAGCCGGGTCAACACTGGAACAGATGCGGGTTCAGGATCAGGTTCAGGATGAGCTGCAGATCAGACAGCAAGAGTGTATTCTGAAGAGGCCCCTTTTAAGGATCATTGGGCGCCAATGCCGCATCACTGTGCGCACTTGCGCGTATGTGTGCGCATTGAAGCATGTGTGCGCACACATGTGAGCATTGGCGCAGGTGTGCATTGGTACGAGGGTGCGCGCGGGAGTACACATTGGCGCGGGTGTGCGCGATGCGTGTGTGCGCGATGTGCGCATGCGCATTGGCGCACGTCTATTCACCACTGGATGCCTGTGAGCTGGGACACCTCTTGATGTACACGTGCGCCCGTGACCAGTTGCAGCATCGTGTGCAGTGCGTCCATGACATCACCCTTGAAAGGATCTGATTCAAGGACAACAAATGGGTCTGGTTGATCCTAAGTCAGCCTGACTCTAGCTGTCATGCAAACATTTTCTCCAAGCTGAAGTCCGCAGCCGTAGTGTTTTATCTCATCCCTGTGATTGATGATCCAGTCATTACAGACCCACTCAGCCCTGTGCTGGAAGTCATTGTCGACACTTCAGGGGATATCTCTTGAGAGATTTGCAGATATATCTAGAGACTATGCATGCATGCACTTGTGTCACAGCGGTGCTGGTTTGTTCATCATGTGCACTCTATTAGTGGAGTTTGTTTTTTAATTGTGTTTTCATATATTTCATTTTGGATATGTCAATATTACAGAGCAACAGTTTTGATTTGTAGTTATTGCAACATTTGTATTCGGTGTTCCGAGTGCAGCTGTTGTCTAAGTGCAGTTATTTTTCCTTTTACATACAAAATAACAAAGAACTCTGCCTCTCCCCAGGTGGCCAAGGACAACCTCTGGAGGTTTGCTGTGGTATCTATGAGTAGCAGATTCTTTATGTCCTGTAAGTTGTGAGTTGGGGCCTCCATGGATCAGACTTCCCATAGTCCATCCTGGTACCATCTCTTCCACAGGTAAGTGATGCACAAGCCACATGATGTAAAAGAAAGTGTGATTCATCAGACCAGGCCGCCTTCTTCCACTGCTCCATGGTCCGGTTCTGATGCTCCGGTGCCCTTTGCAGGTGCTTTTGGCTGTGGACACGGGTCAGCATGGGCACCCTAACAGGTCTGCAGCTACACAGCCCCATACACAACAAAGTGGGATGCAATGTGTGTTCTGACACCTTTCTGTTGGAACGAGCATTAACTTTTGCAGCAATTTTAGCTATGGTAGCTTTTCTATTGAACCAGACTACATGGGTCAGGCTTTGCACCCCCATGTGCATCAATGAGCCTTGGTCGTCCTTGACCCTGTTGCTGGTTCACTGGTTTTCCTTCCTTGGGCTACTTTTGGTAGGTCTTGACCAGTGTTGGTCATCTTACTTTAAAAAAGTAATTTAGTTAAGTTACAAATGACGTCTCCCAAAAATTTATTGCGTTAGTAACTCAGTTACTACATTGGAAAAGTAATTAGTTACTCAGCAAAGTAACTGTGACTTTTTTTTTAATATTCTATAGACGGGACTAGCGAAGGAAGTGAATGTCACAGTCCCAGCATCCCGAGACTGTGACATCATAAGGGGAGGGGTCACCATGTGACATCACCTGGTGACCGCACCCCTTATGCCTATATAAGTCGCCGCACAATGCGTCCCTGCCATTACAGCCGGAGAGAGCATCGTGTCAACATCGGAAGGAAGAAGAAGAAGAAAAAGAAGAAGACAGCGACAAAAGACGGGGCCAATGCTAGTAAAAGAGATGTAAGAAGATAGCGGAGGCCCGGCAGAAGAGCGGGACAAGACCCCCGAAGTCGGAAGAAGACCCCCGGACGGCGGCGGTGACGAAGGAGAAAGCCGGGCTCCTCCGCTAGTAAAAGAGCTAGCGGTAAAAGAGCAGAAGATAGCGGAGGAGTGCTTTGTGAGAAGACCCACGAATTCCCCTAAAGCTGTCTAATAAAGTACTTTAACCACTTGCCGACCGGCGCACACAGATGTACGTCGACAGAATGGCACGTACAGGCAGGAGGGCGTATATATAAGTCCCTCCTTTCTGCCTGTCCATGCCATCGGGAGCGCGCCGGGAGCGGCGCGCTCCCGCGCCGGTCAGGACCCCCGTGAGTCCGATCGCGGTCCCCGCGGACTCGATTGCCGCGGGGACATCCGCGATCGTCTCACGGGGCGGCTGAACGGGGAGATGCCGAGATAAACAGCATCTCCCCGTTCTGCCTAGCAACTAGTGACGCCGATCTCTGCTCCCTGTGAGCAGAGATCAGCATTCACTAGCTGACAGCCACGCCCCCCCCACAGTAAGAAACACACCCCTAGGCCTACTTAACCCCTACACTGCACTCTTGTGGTTAACCCCTAAACTGCCAGTGTCATTTTTACAGGAATCAATGCATTTAAATAGCATTAATTGCTGTAAAAATGACAATGGTCCCAAAAATGTGTCAAAAATGTCCGATGTGTCCGCCATAATGTCGCAGTCACAAAAAAATCGCAGATCTCCGCCATTACTAATAAAAAAAAAATTATTAATAAAAATGCTCTAAAACTATCCCCTATCTTGTAAACGCTATAACTTCTGCGCAAACCGATCAATAATCGCTTATTGCGATTTTTTTTTACCAAAAATATGTAGAAGAATACGTATCGGCCTAAACTGAGGAAAAAAAAATGTTTTTTAATATATTTTTTGGGGATATTTATTATAGCAAAAAGTAAAAAATAATGCATTTTTTTCAAAATTGTCGCTCTATTTTTGTTTATAGCGCAAAAAATAAAAACTGCAGGAGCGATCAAATACCACCAAAAGAAAGCTCTATTTGTGGGAAAAAAAGGACGTCAATTTTGTTTGGGAGCCACGTCGCACGACCGTGCAATTGTCAGTTAAAGCGACGCAGCGCCAAATCGCAAAAAGGGGCCTGGTCCTTTGGCTGCAAATTGGTCCGGTCTGAAAGTGGTTAAAAACCTGTGTTGTGTTTTTTTTATTAACACTAATTTTCCCAGGTGAATGGGTAGGGGTACATCATACCATCGGATAAGGGTCTGCTATGGACTTTGGGGGGACCTCCATGCCGTTTGTTCACCTTTAAATCTATACAAGGCGACAGGGCTCGCGAGATGTCAATCTCGCTGATGGAGGCGGTGACATTCACTTCCTTTGCTAGTCCCATCTACCTGGTCCTAGGCGGTAGATGTAATTGTGGTAACGCCGCCCAAGTAATGGGAACGGCGTTACCATGAGGGGAAGAGTAATCCCAAATGCCAAATATATAATACAAAAACACACTAGTTTACCTTCTCTTCTTTCTAAGTTTAAATGTTTTAGCTTTAAAAGCAATTTCTAAATTAACATATCTAAAACAGAAGCCTTAAACATTTTTACTCCTTCAATCTTATTCATCTTTTCAATGGAAACATACAGTAGGTATTTAGGGACTGCTGTCCCAGCCTGCCTCTCAATCCATACCCTCTCAACTATGGACCATTGTTAACCAACATACATCCATAAACCCAAAAAAAATTAGTACATTCGTAACTTTTTTTTCGATTCGTAACTTTTTTTTCCGATTCGTAACTTTTTTTTTCAATTCATAACTTTTTTTTTTTTTTTTTTGATTTGTAATTTTCCGTGTCTCTATTGAACCCAAAAATTTGTACATTCGTAACTTTTTTTTCGATTCATAACTTTTTTTTCCGATTCGTAACTTTTTTTTTCAATTCATAACTTTTTTTTTTTTTTTTTTGATTTGTAATTTTCCGTGTCTCTATTGAACCAAAAAATTTGTACATTCGTAACTTTTTTTTCGATTCATAACTTTTTTTTTTCGATTCGTAACTTTTATTTTTTTTTTCGATTTGTAATTTTCCGTGTCTCTATTGAACAAAAAAATGTGTAACTTTTTTTTCGATTCATAACTTTTTTTTTTTCGATTCGTAACTTTTTTTTCGATTCGTAACTTTTTTTTTTTTAATCGATTTGTAATTTTCCGTGTCTCTATTGAACCCAAAAATTCGTACATTCGTAACTTTTTTTTCGATTTGTAACTTTTTTTTTTCGATTCGTAACTTTTTTTTTCGATTCGTAACTTTTTTTTTCGATTCGTACTTTTTTTTTTTTTTCGATTTGTAATTTTCCGTGTCTCTATTGAACAAAAAAATGTGTAACTTTTTTTTCGATTCGTAACTTTTTTTTTTTTCGATTTGTAAATTATTAAAATGTAATAATAGCATACACATTACATAAAATTATGAATTATGCTCCGATTACGAATCTACGAATGTTACGAATGTTACGAATAACTACGAATGCGTCCGAAAATTAAACTAACGAAAAAACGAATTAACGAAAAAATAACTCTTACGAATGTACGAATCGTTACGAATACGAACAACGACGACTTACGAATGTACGAATCGTTACGAATACGAACAACGACGACTTACGAATGTACGAATCGTTACGAATCGACGGAAACGAAAAAAACGAAACGAAAAAAATATTTTTTTTCGGAAACGAAAAAAACGAAAAAAATATTTTTTGGTTGTGCACATGTCTAGGAACTAGATACTTGGCCCCTCTTGAATATCCAATGGTTGGTCAAAATAAATATGTTAAACATGGATATTCCAAACTTCTATACCTCTTTCAAACTATACCCATTATTCTTCCATCTATCCTTTTCCATTCATTGCATTCATTAACTATGCATCTATAATTAACTATCATTGAACTCAGTTCATTTGGCAAAATACATTCTCTAGACTTAGCCCCCGTACACACGGTCGTACAATCCGATCAGCAAATTCGTCGGATAATTTCCAACGGATTTTGTCGGAAACTGCTGTTGCACACACACGGTCAGACAAAGTTGTTTCGGAAAATCCGATCATTCCAAACGAGGTGACGTACAAAACGTACGACGGGACAACGTACAGGGCAGTAGCCAATAGCTTCCGTCTCCAAATTTCTTCTGAGCATGCATGGCACTTTGTGCGTCGGAATTCTCTACACACGATCGGAAAAAGTCCGATCAGATTTTGTTGTCGGATAATTTTTCGAAAATCCGACGGAAAAAGTCCGCTAGAGCCCACACACGATCAGATTTTCTGACAACATAATCCGATTAGACTTAGTATATTGTGGAAATCGAAATCATCGGATGGGGTTGGCCCTTCCAATTTTCAATTGTTTCATGTCCTGGCACTACTCACACACCTTGTAGAATGGTTTCCACGTCCGTGTCCCACGTCTATGGTCTCACTAGAATAGGATCAGTCAATGATATATTTACATGCCCTACCATGGGAATTTGCCTGCTCGTTTCATTCCCTTCAAGGCCTCTCTTCTTACCTTACCAACTTTATATGTGGGGTATAAATATAGGCTTCTTCACTGGTTATTGTCTGAACCTAGCCCATTAATGCCTCTGTTCAATAATCCCAAACTATTTGTCGACTGGCAATTCTCTTCCATTGATAGAGTCTCATGTTCTTCTTGACCTCAGGCAAGTCATTTTATTCACCCTCATGCAGGTTTACTCTCGCTTCCAGTGTTCCCTATCCCTTGCCTGCCAGACAGGTTTACACATCATCAGTTGATTGTCTTCTGCCAAAAACTTTATTCTACTGGCCTAATGCCACGTACACGCGATTGTAAATTCCGCCAACAAAAGACCAATGTGAGCTTTTGGTCGGAAAATGCGACCGTGTGTAGGCTTCATCGGACTTTTGCTGGCGGAATTTCAGCCAGCAAAAGAATGAGAGCATGTTCTCAATTTTTCTGACGGAAAAAGTTTCTATCGGAAATTCCGATCGTCTGTGGCAATTCTGACGCGCAAAATTCCGTCGCATGCTCAGAAACAATTCGACGCACGCTCGGAAGCATTGAACTTAATTTTCACGGCTCGTCATAGTCTTTTACGTCACCGTGTTCTTGACGGTCGGAATTTGGTGTGACTGTGTGTAGGCAACACAAGCTTGATCAGAATTCCTTCGAAATTCCGTCAGAAAAAACATCCAAGGCTTTTCCGACGAGAATTTCCGAACGTGTGTACGAGAGGCAGAACAGGGACGTGTGTGTGTAAACACACAAATCCCTGTTCTGTGAGGAGAGACAGATCGTGAGTTCCTAATAGCTAGAAATCACGATCTGTCATTCCCTCTAGTCAGTCTGCTCCCCCTACAGTTAGAACAGACAGTCAGGGAACACAGTTAACCCCTTGATCACCCCCTAGTGTTAACCCCTTCCCTGCCAGTGACATTTATTATAGGGCATTTTTATAGCACTGATCGCTGTATAATTGTCAATTGTCCCAAAAATGTGTCAAGAGTTTCCGATGTGTCCGCCATAATGTCACAGTCATGATAAAAATCGCAGATCACCGTCATTACTAGTAAAATAAATAATAATAATAAAAACAGCATAAATCTATCCCCTATTTTGCAGACGCTATAACTTTTGCGCAAACCAATCAATATACACTTATTTCGATTTTTGTTACCAAAAATATATAGAAGAAAACATATCAGCCTAAACTGAAAAATAGATTTTTTTTTTAAAATTGGGGATAATTATTATAGCAAAAACTACAAAATATTGTGTTTTTTTCGAAATTGTCCCTCTTTTTTTGTTTATAGCGCAAAAAATAAAAACTGCAGAGGTGATCAAATAGCACCAAAAGAAAGCTCTATTTGTGGGAAAAAAAGGACGTAATTTTTGTTTGGGTACAAAGTCACACAGCCGCGCAATTGTCAGTTAAGGCGACACAGTGCAAAAAAAGCTCTGGTCATTGAGCAGCCAAATCTTTAAGGGCTGAAGTGGTTAAAGCCTTCTTCTCAAAGCGTCCAAAGAGTAAAGAATCCACACCATCCATTGGGTGAAAAATTTGTCACATGTATCTGTCTCAGAAGCAAAAAGCTCCTCCATTCTCATAATATCATTTACGAAGTGTACCCAGCTTGGCAGGCAGGGAGGGTGTCTCAAAGGTTTGCCAGAGAGATGGTATCAGTTGTCTACCTATGGTCTCAGTTGTCTTCTTATCTTCTTGTCTACCTATAGTATCAGTTGTCTTCTTTTGTCTGGCTTGTTCTGAGAGAGATCATAATTTTTGCCCGCGACCGCTTGTGGCCGGCGAACGCTCGTGGCCGGCGGTCATCGTGACTGTCGACCACGAGCATCGGCACCCCCGCAGCGCAGAGGGCGTTTGCGTATGCCTCCAGTGGCGTGCATGCGCCGGCTAACCTGCTTAAAGGAGCCAATGTATAGCCACGAAGGCTCACGGGAACGTGCCGACCTGCCACCGTATAATGACGGTGGCTGGTCGGCAAGGGGTTAAACTGACCTCTTTTGCTTACGCATTTTTGTTTGACCTTATTGAGTGTAGGTTTCCTTAGCTATGTGACATCTCCATCAGTACCGGTTCTCACATTACTGTACCTATTGACACCTCATCATGGGATTTCCAGACCAGGACATCTATACTATAGTGACTCATCAATTTTATATTTTCATATTTCTATTCCTTTCTCTTTCCCATTTCTCTACTTCAGATGTATATTTCTTTACAACACTTGATTCCTGTAACAAACTAATTCCCAAGGTTTGTGTTATCTTACCTGTATGTAGTGGTCACACTTTAACGAGTGTGCGCTATAGGTGGAATTTTTTTTTCCCCTCAGAACAGTAATGGGGTTCTGAGGGTTAATTGTACAGGTTTAATTTGGCATCAGTTTGGCTGGGCTGTACCAGGGTTCTGCCTGGTCATAGGTGCAGTGAGGTACACATGACAGGTTGAGAACCAGGCCTGGTTGGACGTGCTGGGTACCAATATTTCCCAGAGCCAATCAGTGGGCGCGTCTGGCCCCGCTGTGTAGTCTGGGGAGGGGTACTTAAGGTGCTGAAGTCACGTGTTTGGGGTTCGGCCGCAGTCTTGCTTCCTGGTCCTGGACCAGGGTAGCCCCGCGAGGGGTCCCGGGCCTAGGAGCGTTTGCCTTCCCGCAAACATGGTCAGTCTGACCATCCCCATAGACCTGCATGGTCTGGGGTGGGGATCCGTCTGTTCCCGAGTCTCGGAGCCGGTTAGCCCGAGGCCCAGTAACTGAAGAAGGATTCAAGATGTCCCGGTGTGCTCTCAGTATTGGAGGGAAAGGGCAACTCGTACAAGTGACCAGGGGAGGACTCTTCGGAGGAGGGCCAACAGGCTGGCATCTCAGTAAGAGCCTGGGAGCTGAGTTGTTTGGACACTAAAGAATCCACACTTCCACAGTACTGCCAAAGAGACAGAGTAAGTTCCAGGTACTGTGAGAAAGGTTCCTACTATCTTCGGTTACAAGTTTATTCTGTGTCAGAGACTTTTGCAAGTTTTCCGGATCACATTGTTGGCTGCTAGACCTCTGGCTAGAGGTCGATCCGGCATTGAAGCGCCCAGCTGCGAGCTCTCTGGGTTGATTGGAGACATTCAGTGGATGTCAGCAGTTCAAGGTACCTGAGTTTTATCACCCGTGCCCTCTATTCCCATCAGAGACTGTGTTATAGTTGGATGTTACCACTGCAGAATAAAAACCTTAAAAAGGACTTTTATTGTGTCAGCAACCAAAGTTGTTGGGTACTAGGGATGACCCGAACACCCCCCTGTTCGGTTAGCTCAACAAACTGCGAACAGACCTAAAGCTCGTGTGAACTTTAGAACCCTATTAAAGTCTATGGGACTCGAACGTTCAAAATCAAAAGTGCTAATTTTAAAGGCTTATATGCAAGTTATTTTCCTAAAAAGTGTTTGGGGACCCGGGTCCTGCCCCAGGGGACATGTATTAATGCAAAAAAAGTTTTAAAAACTGCAGTTTTTTCAGGAGCAGTGATTTTAATAATGCTTAAAGTGAAACAATAAAAGTGTAATATTCCTTTAAATTTCGTACCTGGGGGGTGTTTATAGTATGCCTGTAAAGGGGCACATGTTTCCCGTGCTTAGAACTGTCCCTGCACAAAGGCCCCCCCTCCCTCCTGAACCGTACCAGGCCACATGCCCTCAACATTGGGAGGGTGCTTTGGGGGTCTGTGACCCCTCAAAGCACCATGTCCCCATGTTGATGGGGACAAGGGCCTCTTCCCCACAACCCTGGCCATTGGTTGTGGGGGTCTGCGGGCAGGGGGGCTTATCGGAATCTTGAAGTCCCCTTTAATAAGGGGACCCCCAGATCCTGGCCTCCCCCTGTGTGAAATGGTAAGGGGGTACCTACCATTTCACCAAAAAAGTGACAAAAATTTTAAAAATGACAGGAGACGGTCTTTGACAATTCCTTTATTAAAATCTTTTTTCATCTCCGTTATAAAAGAGCTGTCAGACGGAGCGAAGCCTCACACAGCAGGAGCCTCCCATTGCGCGGAGCGGCCCGGCACAGAAGAAAAGACGCAGACGCCGTGGAAGAAGATGCCAGACGAGAAGACCAGAGCAAGAAGATGATCGGAGGAAGAAGAAGATGGAAGAAGAAGGAAGAAGAAGATGAAGAAGAAGATGAAGAAACCGAAGGATGAAGAAAGGAAGAAGACCAGAAGAAAGAAGATGAAAGAAAATTTTAATAAAGGAATTGTCAAAGACCGTCTCCTGTCATTTTTAACATTTTGCAAATTTTTGCGAAGCCTCACACAGCGGGAGCCTCCCATTGAGCGGAGCGGCCCGAAACAGAAGAAAAGACGCCGACGACGTGGAAGAAGATGCCGGATGAGAAGACCAGAGCAAGAAGTGGATCGGAGGAAGAAGAAGATGGAAGAAGAAGATGAAGAAACCCAAGGATGAAGAAGGAAGAAGACCAGAAGAAAGAAGATGAAAGAAGACTTTAATAAAGGAATTGTCAAAGACCGTCTCCTGTCATTTTTAACATTTTTGTCACTTTTTTGGTGAAATGGTAGGGGTACTTTGGTACCCCCTTACCATTTCACACAGGGGGAGAGGCCGGGATCTGGGGGTCCCCTTGTTAAAGGGGGCTTCCAGTTTCCAATAAGCCCCCCGCCTGCAGACCCCCACAACCAATGGCCAGGGTTGTGGGGAAGAGGCCCTTGTCCCCATCAACATGGGGACATGGTGCTTTGAGGGGTCACAGACCCCCAAAGCATCCTCCCAATGTTGAGGGCATGTGGCCTAGTAGGGTTCAGGAGGGGGGGGGCGCTCTCATCCCCCCTCTTTTCCTGCGGCCTGCCAGGTTGCGTGCTCAGATAATGGTCTGGTATGGATTTTGAGGGGGATCCCACGCCATTTTTTTTTTAATTTGATGCAGAGTTCCCCTTAATATCCATAACAGACCTGAAGGGCCTGGTAATTGAATTTGGGGGAACCCCCATGCTTTTTTTTTTATCAATGACTTTCAATGAATGACTGTTCTCTGTATTAAGGCAATTCATTAGCCGTGATGTGATTTTAAATAGCTTTTTTTCCTGCAAAAATTACACTTTGTGCAGGGACAGTTCTAAGCACGAGAAACATGTGCCCTTTTACAGGCATAATATACACACCCCCCAGGTACGGAATTTAAAGGAATATTACACTTTTATTGTTTCACTTTAAGAATTATTAAAATGACTGCTCCTGAAAAAAGTCAGTTTTTAAAACTTTTTTTTTTGCATTGATACATGTCCCCGGGTCCCCAAACACTTTTTATGACAATAACTTGCAAATAGGCTTTTAAAATTAGCACTTGAGATTTCTCCCATAGACTTTTACAGGGTGCTCGCGGCTTTTAGAATTTGCTGCGAACACCCCAAAATGTTTGCTGTTCGCTGAACAGGCAAACAGGCAATGTTCGACTCGAACTCGAAGCTCATCCCTATTGGGTACTAACCCTTGGAACCCCTAGACATTCATGACAAGCCACGAGGAGGTAACTGGTAAGCCCAAAAGTCAAGGCCGCCCCTCAAGGGGTTATTGCCACTACACCGGTTCACTGCATTTCTATGTACTTACCTTATTGTGCACTTCTACTGCAATGGCCCTGGAACATTAACCTTGTATTATGTCTCATAAACTTTGTATTCTGTCTGAAAAACTGACAATAAAATTTCCTTACATTCAACACTAAATTTTAATCATTATTGCTTTGTGTGAAACATTTTTGTGTTAGTTTTGTGGGATGTGGCCAAACTGTAATCTCATAAGTAACCATTGTTCTTAAATGTAAACCATCTCAATATCCTACAGGGTAGACCTTGAAGAGTACAAAAGCATCTTGGTGATGATCTTAGCTGTCAATAGGATTAACAAGGACCCCAATCTTCTGCCCAATGTTACCCTGGGCTATCGTATATTTAGTACTTGTTCTGATCCAATGAATACTTTGGGATATGCAACAACGATATTGTCTGGAGAAAAGGAAGCTTATAACTATTACTGTAAGGGACACGGAGAAGTGGCCGGTTTTATTGGTGAAAGTAATTACCGTTCAAATCATGTGCTGGCTCAGTTACTAAGTCTGTATCGGTATACACAGGTAAGTGATCACTGCAATATATTATGTATGTAATATGGAGTGTATAATAGATGTCTCAGTACAGTCTCGGTGGAATTTTTTTTAGCCTTAATTTTCTGTAAATAAGTTGAACTCAAGTCACATGACATACTAAGTTGCCATCATCCCTCAACGTAGTAAATGATCAACCTCTCAAAACGGGATTTTAAAGGCAACCAATAATAGAAAAAATGAAAATATAAAATTCATAAATTTTATTTATACAAATTTCTCAAAGTATACAATACATATTTCGAAGATAAAAAAAGTTAAAACGTAGATCAGATGTCTTTCCACAACTCAATCAAAACCCGGCCTTGGCCTTGTTCGTCTAACAAACGACCAAGGACCTGGAGAGACTGAAGGAGGATTCTGGTCAGCAAAACTTGAATCCAGAGCAGAAAAAGGCACTTCTGTCTCTGAAGAATAACGGAGAGATTACTATTAAAGGCTCAGATAAAGGGGGCAATATAGTAATAATGAACAATTTGGAATATGAAAATATGTGTCTGAAAATTTTGAATAACCAACAATGTTATAGAAAAATTCCTCCCTCCCTGGTGGACAAATACAACCAGGATTTTTATATCCTGGTTGACGAGTCCCTCAATGAAGGAGCTATAACTCGAGAACTGTGGGATTTTATAAGAACTAGACACCCCAGATTACCCACCCTATACGCACTCCCAAAGGTGCACAAAAGCCTTAAAAATCCACCTGGTAGACCCATAGTATCGGGTAATGGATCAATCTCTGAAGGTATAAGTCGATGATCACCTGAGACCCCATGTCATGGACTTACCGTCCTATACTAAGGACACCATTCATCTGTTGCGTATCATTGAGGATTTGGTCATTCCGGAAACAGCAATTTTGGTTACTATTGACATAGAGACTGTACAACAGCATTCCCCATGATCGGGGAATTGCTGTAATTGATAGGGTGCTGAGACAGAGAACCACGACTGATTGGAAGTTCAATGCATTTGTTATTCAAATGCTTGAGTTTATTCTTCGACACAATGTGTTTATCTTTAAGAATTCCCACTACCTCCAGGTACAGGGAGTAGTTATGGGGACGTGTTGTGCGCCCTCATATGCAAATCTGTACCTGGGGGAGTGGGAAAAGGATTTTTTGACCGGTGAGCATGCGTCTATGTACACCTGCCACATTCTTATATGGCAGAGGTACATAGACGATGTCCTCATTATTTGGGACGGACCGGAAGCCAAATTAATTGATTGTCTGCAACGCATGAATGACAATGCGTTCAATTTATTTTTTACAATGAGTTATGATCTCCATGAGGTCAATTTTTTGGATATCTGTATTCAAAAAGCCCCCAATGGAAACCTTAACAGTAAGCTGTTTCGCAAAGAAACGGCAGGTAACACTCTGCTCCACGCAGACAGCTTTCATCCGCCGTCCCTGAAGAGATCTATCCCCTTCAACCAGTTCCTCCGGATTAGAAGGAACTGTACTGGCGAGGAGGATTTCCGAAGAGAAAGCGATCAACTTACTCAAAGATTGCTGATTAGGGGGTATACTAAAACGAGCCTTAGGAAGGCGTTCAATCGTGTTAAGGTCCTAGCGAGAAAGGATCTTTTGTTTAAACCCAAAAAGAAAAAAGATGTGGAGGACAACACCCGTATCATTTTGCGTTTCTCTAATGAACATCAGATGATCCGCAAAATTATTACCAAACATTGGCCTATCTTGACGGAGGACCCGGTTGTGGGTGGTCTTGTGACCCCTCTTCCACTGATCACCTATAGAAAAGCAGGTTCAATTGGCAATTTGGTTACACAAAGTGAATACAAAGGTAATTCCAGAAGGGATCCATGCAAAAATTTCGGCACATTTCCCTGCGGGAACTGTGCTCAATGTGCAGTTATTGGACAAAGGACCACACTGACGCTGCCTAATGGGGTAGACTTCTCCCTGAGGCATTATGCATCATGTCAAACCCAGGGGGTGGTCTACCTTATGCAGTGTCAGTGTGGTGCTTTTTACGTCGGTAAGACGAGACAGAAATTCAGCAAGAGAGTAGAGAAACACATGTATGATATGAAGATCTGTAATCTATATTTACCCTTAGGCCGTCATGTTGCAAAAAAACACAACTAGAGACTCCCCAGGGTGAATTTTACTGTGTTAGATAGACTACACATTCCAATCAGGGGTGGTGATTGGAATAAGGTACTACTCCAGCGTGAGATGCGCTGGATTAGGGACCTTAGGGCAACCACTCCCACTGGCCTCAATGAGGTCGAGAGCTTTAGGCCTTTTTTGGAAGGCTACAGTTCGGGTAAAACAGATTGATCCGTTGGTGGGTTTTGTTTGGTCTTTTGGGGTCCAACTTTCCTTCCACTAGGTCTTCATACTTTGGGGTTTTGGTGCTCTTTGGGGAGTGTTTTCTTCTTTAAAGGTGTTATTGGAGAGAGGTTCTTATTCATTTGGGGTTTTTATATTGTATTATTACTGGTCTTAGTTGGATAACTGAATCTATGTAAATGGTCTTGCTTCCCCGGGGATTTCTTCACTTATGGATGGACTTTTTGGATGTCTCCATTTTTAGGTTTGGGGACCCATCTCCAATTTTTTTTCCCCACCTGGCATCTGGACCCCTTGGGGTCTTACGTTCCCCATCCCCCACGTCTTTTTTGCTGTGGGCAGGGGGACATGGTTTTTCTCCCTCCCCCAGGGGTTTTTCGCCCAGGGGGAGGGGAGAAGCCGATTCCCCTAGGGGGCCCCTATGTCCACTCAGGAGTCCAGAGTCTTTGGCCCTGATTGGTCACTAGAATGCCAGTGATTTTAGTCCTTATTTTTGGGGGGAGTATATGGGGGTTTTGCATGACCCTGGTCTTTTGTGGCCCCCCTCTCTCCCCCCCTTTTACATAGGTTCCCTCCTTTACCCTATACCTGGGTTTCGATCTCATAAGTTACATGAGTGAGACCGTGTGACATGGTCCACGTTCAGGTTCTTCTGGGACCCTTTTCATCTCTCCCAGCGTCACCTTTGGTGCAGTGTGTGTATCATCTGCTCATGGGACGATCAGCTGTGAGGACTGGTCTGGTTCTCCGGGCAGTCCCTAGTGGCCTGATCGATCGCATGGACAGATGTTTATTACACCAGGATCTAGCCTAACTCCCCCCTGGACAGCTTCTTGTACACTTTGTGTACCTGTGTGGCTGTCTCCCTGGTTACCGCTGGTTTAGCGCATACGCGCCCCGTGGTTCAGGGAAATGTGGGAGGTCCCAGGCCCGACCAAATTGCGTGGTGCACGGTTACGCTTGGCTTGATGGTTTCCATGGCACCGAGCTGTCTCCTGCGCATGCGCACTTGAGTCCCAGCACTGCATCATGGTCCTGGTAGTTTATCCAGGACGTGATGCAACCCCTGGGTGGGACGTGATTCGATGACGCTGTGCGCCGCTAGCGCGCAGCGTCATCGATGGACGCACCTTGGGGCGGGACGTTTCCATAGGAGGGGCGTATCCCGATGACGCCGTACGGAGGGGTTTCTCAACAACACCAGTCGCTTTTGTGATTTGGATTGTCGCATCTGAATGGAAGACAGGACGAAAGCATTTCATTTGTCCTTCCACTGCACTGCGAGCAAGTCGTAATTTTTCTCCCCCTTTCTAAGTTGGCTGTTTACAAGCCATTAGGGGAATTAGGTTATGAGGTTGCATGGTGCCACAAAATTAAAAAGGGGGTCTAAAAAGTGGTACACTTGTATAATAATTGTCCACCTACAAGTGGTACCCTTTTGGAATAAGGGTGACACCAAGTCCCAAGCAAAACTTTTCCCTTGTAAATCCAAAAATTACATGTATATCCTGTTCCCCTCTAACAGAGCTTATGCATTTTGACCCCAGATCTGGCACACTTGCTGGGGAGATACTGTTTGAATGCAAGGCGGCCAGGAAAGTGAATCAGGGGCTCATCTACTCAGACATTTTGTTGGGGCATATACATGTCTGCAAATTTTTGGTTAAGGTGATTTACGAGGGGACAAATTTTGTGAAGACTATCATATTCAGGGTCACCCCGAGGATGACAGAGTGTATTGTTGCTGAAATCCATAAATCACATTATATTCTCATATTTATGCCTGGCATTTATGTCAGCAGAGAACACGGGCATATGATGAATTGGGTCTGTGGACCAATATGACCCCAACTCATTCTTTTTTAGTAATGCCCATGTTGAGGGTTAGGCCCAAAAATGTTATACTCAGAAACCGTGATAGGTTTCCATTTGAATTGTCTGGCAAGGAACGAACAGCTAAAAATAATTCAAGGGAAGTTAAATTACCTGTTTTCACTTCAATTCTGGGTTGGGCAGTGAATGGAGGAAATACGGGTGTAGCACCCTCTACCTAAAGGTAGGTGCTGGAGTAGGATTTTTCTAAGCACAGGGCTCAGATAAATTTAGCCAGGCCTGTGCTTTAGGCTGGGCCTGGTTGTTGTGATTTGAGACTGGGAGTGTTCAGTGTAGTGGGGGGTGTGGCCACCTGTACTCTCAGAGATGCCTCCTCTGCTTTCAGATGGATAGTTCTGGAGGAGAGGTTGGACTTGAGACCTGAGTGGCAGGCAGCTCATGTGCTCATGATCTTTCGGTGTTGGCAGGGGGCAGGCCTCCCATATAAGTTGGGGTCACATGCTTCCATGCACAATGGTACAATGGTAGTGCCTTCCAAAGACTGTGTGTCTGTCTGATTCTCTAGGCCATTCAACAAGAATGAATTATTCAGAGTGATTCCTCTTTGTTCAAACGGAAGGAAAAAATTGAAAATTTAGCAAAATGATTTGTACAAGAAAAGTAGAAGTAATAGTCTGCAGAAGAGTTATCCAAATGGAAGAGATTGGGGTGCAAGCAGCATATTCAGTCTTTCTTTTCAAGGCCACGGCCACTGAATAACTACATCTAATGTTCTACACCTGCCTTCGATATGGTTAACCACCCCCTCCTCCTCAAAAAACTCCACGCCTTTGGTCTCCATGACTGTACCCTTCGCTGGTTTTCTACCTACTTATTTAACCGCACCTTCAGCGTTACCTACAATTCTACTGCCTCCTCTCCTCTTCCTTTCTCTGTTGGGGTCCCCCAAGGCTCTGTTCTTGAACCCCTCCTATTTTCAATCTAAACAGTGAAAAAATGGTGCAAACACCGCGCTATTATATACTAATTAAATATAAATCATCTTAAAAATGATATAATAAAATTTTATAGGTAGCAGCAGCTGAAAAAAATGTGGATATACACATTAAACAAAATAAAACAATACAAAAAGCCGCGCTATGTGACAAAATAGGATGCTGAATGTCCTATAACAATACTAGTGAATAAAGTCCAAGTGCAAAAAATGACTGATAAAGAAATATTAAATCCTTAAAGTTCATGTGAAGACAAAATTAAAGTGACTTTGCTATAAAAAAAGTGACAATATAAAAAAAAAGGGTCAATCCGTGACTTATGAAGTGATCCACCAGAAAAAAAAACGTGATCCACCACCACTCTAATAGTATGCTTACCAAAAGGCAAGCTTGGATAAGCCTGTAACTCAAATGGTGTCCTGATGTAACCCGGACTATCAGACCTCCACACCGAATCCGGACATCCACAAATAGATCCGAATGACCACAGTATTTCCCTTTAGTAAGCCTCAATATGAATGCCTCAATATGAAAATATTTCCAGAAATCCAAGGCCAGGAATCATCAATCGGTTTCAGCATGGAAAAAAACAAGGGATGCTCCCATAGCGTAATACCATACAATTTATTGGATAAGAAAATAAAAAGTTCTACTTACAACAGTTAAAACAAACACTCGCAATTGTGTAAAGAAACGCCGGCCGGCTAGCAGAACACCCGCTCTCGTTGCGGAACTCGATGACGTCAGTGCATCAGCCTCCCTATGCCATCACGTTCCGCAACGAGAGCGGGTGTTCTGCTAGCCGGCCGGCGTTTCTTTACACAATTGCGAGTGTTTGTTTTAACTGTTGTAAGTAGAACTTTTTATTTTCTTATCCAATAAATTGTATGGTTTTACGCTATGGGAGCATCCCTTGTTTTTTTCCATGCTGAAACCGATTGACGATTCCTGGCCTTGGATTTCTGGAAATATTTTCATATTGAGGCATTCATATTGAGGCTTACTAAAGGGAAATACTGTGGTCATTCGGATCTATTTGTGGATGTCCGGATTCGGTGTGGAGGTCTGATAGTCCGGGTTACATCAGGACACCATTTGAGTTACAGGCTTATCCAAGCTTGCCTTTAGGTAAGCATACTATTAGAGCGGTGGTGGATCACATTTTTTTCTGGTGGATCACTTCACAAGTCATGGATTGACCCTGCATTTTATATTGTCACTTTTTTTTTTAGAAAAGTCACTTTAATTTTGTCTTCACATGAACTTTAAGGATTTAATATTTCTTTATCAGTCATTTTTTGCACTTGGACTTTATTCACTAGTATTGTTATAGGACATTCAGCATCCTATTTTGTCACATAGCGCGGCTTTTTGTATTGTTTTATTTTTAATCTACACCTCCTCCCTGGGTCAGCTGATAGCCTCCCACAGCTTCCAATACCACCCCTACGCTGACGACACTCAAATCTATTTCTCTACCCCTCAACTCACTCCCTCTGTCTCCTCACATATCACTATTTTACTATCAGGTATATCAGTCTGGATATCGCGATATCGGGATATCTGTAGATCGCCAGTGTGTTGGGATACACAGTCTGGCCGCATTGACCATGTGCATGGCCAGTGATTTAAAGTAGACTTTTTTAGGGAGGGTTGAGTGGTGTAGGAGATATTGGGCTGGGTTGTATTTTAAGGTATAGGTGGTGACCTGTGAGATAATTGAGTGGACTTCCTTCCAATACTGTTGGATCAGGGAACATTCCCACCATATGTGGATCCTAGAGTGTACTTCTTTTTTGCATCTCCAGCAGATATTCGGGATCGAGGATTGAGAATTTGTGTAGGCGAGCAGGCGTTCTATACCATTTTGTTGTTTTTTTATATCCGTTTTCTTGTAATGCTACGTTCATCGAACCTTTGTGTGCAAATGTACAGTGGTGTGAAAAATGTGATGTGTTGTGGAGAAATTGAGACGAGCTTTGATGTTCTTTTTGCTCAGCAGTGGTTTTCTCCTTGGAACTCTGCCATGCAGGCCATTTTTGCCCAGTCTTTTCCTGATGGTGGAGGCATGAACGCTGACCTTAACTGAGGCAAGTGAGGCCTGCAGTTCCTTGGACGTTGTTGTGGGGTCTTTTGTGACCTCTTGGATGAGTCGTAGCTGCGCTCTTGGGGTAATTTTGGGCGGCCGGCCACTCCTGGGAAGGTTCACCACTGTTCCATGTGTTCGCCATTTGTGGATAATGGCTCTCACTGTGGTTCGCTGGATTCCCAAAGCTTTGGAAATGGCTTTATAACCCTTTCCAGACTGATAGATCTCAATTACTTTCTTTCTCAATTGTTCCTGAATTTCTTTGGGTCTCGGCATGATGTGTAGCTTTTAAGGATCTTCTGGTGGACCTTACTGTGTCAAGCAGCTCCTATTTAAGTGATGCTTTGATTGTGAACAGGTGTGGCAATAATCAGGCCTGGGTGTGTGGCTAGAGAAATTGAACTCAGGTGTGGACAACCACAGTTATAGTATGTTTTAACAAGGGGGGCAATCACTTTTTCACACAGGGCCATGATGGTTTGGATTTTTTTTCACCTTTAATAATAAACACCTTCATTTACAAATTGCATTTTGTGTTTACTTGTGTTGTCCTTGACTATTGTTTAAATTGGTTTGATGTTCCGAAACACTTAAGTGTGACAAACATGCAAAGGAACAGGAAATGAGGAAGGGGGCAAACACTTTTTCACACCACTGTATAGCTCTCTTCCCAATTATCCTCTGTGAGAGTCATGTGTAAATCCTTTTCCCATGAACTGTGTGAGGGTTTGGCTGTCGCCTGGTCGGGTTCGTCTTGGAGAAAAGTGTAGGTGTAGGAAATCAGATGTCTTTGGGGTGAGTTACGTCAACCTAGTAACTCGAATGGTGAAATTTGCCTACCCCACGAGTCTTTGTTTCTGAGGAAGTGTCTTAGTTGTCTATATGTCCAGAAGAGAAATTCCTTCGCTCCATGATATACATTCTGACAGTTTTTTTTTTTATTAGAACAAAAATGATAAATATGTAGCGGTGACACCTTTGCAAGGTGTCCGCTATTGTAAATGTTGTTATTTTTGTTTCTCAGAACAGTAAAGGGGTTCTGAGAGCTGATTGGATAGGGAAAGTTTTGGCATCAGTTTGGCTGGGCTGTGTAGGGGTTCTGCCTGATCATGTGTGTGATGAGGTACACATGTATGACAGGCTCAGATACAGGCCTGGTTGGACGTTTTGAGTACCGGCATTCCCCAGAGCCAATCAGTGGGTGCATTTGGCCCTGCTGATGAGTCTGGGGAAGGGCACTTAAGATGCTGGAGTCACGTGTTTTGGGGTTCGTTCCTGGATCTGTGCCGGGGTATCCCCGTGAGGGGTCCCGGTCACGGGAGCATGTGCCGCCCCGCAACATATTTGGTTTGACAGGCCTCACAGACCCGCTTGGTCTGGGGCAAAGGATCCATCTGTTTCCGAGTCTCGGAGCTGGCTGGTCCGAGGCGCAGTAACTGAGGGAGGATTCAAGGCATCCGGGTGCGCTCTCAACTTGGAGGGGCACCGCAGCTCGTGTAACGACCGGGGGAGGACTCTTCGGAGGAGGGCCATCAAGCTGGCATCCTGAGAAGTGCCTGGTTGCTGGGTTGTCAAGGACACTAGAAAATCCACGTTTCCCCAATACTGCCCAGGAGACGGGTTAACGTTCCAGGTACTGAGGAAAGGTTCCTGTTTTGTTCTGAGTGCCACTTTGTTTCAAGGTTAAAGACTTTGCAAATTTTGTAATTCAAGTGCTGACTGCCATAATCTCTGGCTAGAAATTTGTTCAGCTTGGAAGCGCCCAGCTGCGAGTGGCTACTCTCTGGGTTGGCAAATAGAGACTTTCGTATACTTAGCAGTTCAAGGTGCCTGAGTTTTCTTCATCCTTGCCCTCTGTGCCCACATGAGACTGTGTCTGTTGGATGTTACCCCTGCAAATAAAAACCTTTCTAAAGGACTTTTTTTATGGTGTCAGCGTCCAAAGTCGTTGGGTACTAACCCTGGGAACCCCTAGACCTGGAGGAACAAGCCAAGCGGGGGTAACCGGTAAGCCCAAAAGTCAAGGCCGCCCCATCGAGGGTTATGGCCGCTCCAAATATAATAAAGAAATCTTTGTGTGCCATTTATGTATTACATTTTTCATATTTTCATTGTTTGAATAATAACATCCCATTCAAATATATTTCCCAACATATCATCCAGATTAATTATCACGTCACAAACATTCCCCTCAGTGATGGAAAAATGTATCCAACTTTATTCCGTGTGACACCAGAAGACCGGGTCCGCTTTGCAGCTATTATTACATTTTTGCAGAATTGTGGATGGAACTGGGTTGGAATAATAACATCACCGGATGACGGAGGAGATGAAGAGGCCCAAGAACTGAGTAAAATGATGAGAGAACACGGCATCTGCACCGATTATATCATTAAACTCTCTGCAGAGTTTCCTGATTTTCAGAGAATTATGACTAAATCTACAGCTAAGGTCGCCATAGTGTGTGGAACTTCCATAATTAACTTTTTTATTATTGCTTTCGATTTATCTTCTGCTATAGAAAATATCACATTTATTTTCCCACCATCATGGATTATGTTAACTAAAATACATATGATACCACGTCTATCAATTAACAACAGCTTCATATTTGCGTGGCCACGAGAAAAAAACCTAAACATTGAAGTTTTTACCAATGGTTTTACCTTCTCCAGCTGCTTGAATGACCCCATATTGGAGTATATTTGGATTGAGTGGTATCACTGCATTCCCCCGACCACATTCAGGAATAGCTGTCATATAGAACTCTGTAAAATTATTAGAAAACCTTGTACGGAGGTGATAGATATTTCATTCTTCTTGTCTTTTCATACAACTCTGCCCCCCCATGTATACAGGGCTGTATATATTCTGGCCCATGCTCTACATGGGATGTACATGGAGAAAAATACATCAGAGCAACATGGATTCCGGCACAGAGTAAGTTGTATCATAATTGTTTATATTACTATGAATCCATCCAATATTATATAATAATTATGTGAATGGACAGTTATCCCTGGGCAATCAGAAAAATGTCAGACACAATTTTTGGTTTCTCTATACAAGTTTAAATATAATTACATAAATGGTTATTTTTTTTATAATAAGTTGGGGAAAGGATGAAGTTATTTTTGTCTTTTATTGATTTACTAATTGCTTTCTATATGCTAAATTCACATGTAGCACTGACCCCCGAAGGAGCTGCTGGTTTTATTGGGCTTACAGTTACCTTCTTCACCTCCTCTCCGTCTAGGGGTTCCCGTGTAGATGGCCCAAAGAAATGTAGAAACTGACACTTTATCTTCCTTTTTTGGGTTATTTATTCAAAAAGATAGAGCAGTCTCTCAAATGAAGGGTAGAGGGCTAGGATGAAAGTTCAGGTACTTTGGAACTGCAAGAAAGCCTCTCACTATAAGAATCCAAAGAGTCACCGTTTCACAGCTGGATTCCCACAACCACCGGATAGACCTTCTCACACTAGGCCTAGCAGCCGGTGAAGATTTAGGTAAAGCAAAGTCTCTGCCACAGACTTGGTTGTAGAACACTTGAGAATAAAGTCTCTGCCACAGACTTGAACGTAACTGAGGGACAAATTTAGAGAGCTATCATACGGTACCAGTATCTTGCAGCCGGTCCGGCGATACCGTATGAGTGTAGATCCATTTAGTGTCCTTCAACTGAGCCTCCAGGCTCCTTCTGAGAAGCCAGCCTTAGCGCATGACTTTCTCCCAAAGAGTCCTCCCCTGGATGCTTCTCCAGTTGCTGGGCCTCTCCTAGCCGAGACGGCACCGGACCACTCTTGGATAATTAGGCCCGAAATCCATTCAGGCCTGTCCCTGCAGTTGCTTCATCTTGGGCTACCAGCCCCGAGACTCAAAATTGCTTGGATCCGCACCCCAGGCCAGGAGGGCCACGGGGGGCTGGTCAGGAGGACCAGGACCAAACAGACAGAAGATATCTTCTGAACTGGGCCGGAACCACGAAACACGTGATCTCAGTACCTTAAATACCTTCTCCCAGAAATCACAGCAGGGTAAACACTCCCACTGGGCTGGTTCAGAGAGAAAGAAGGGCATCAGGGGCTGGGCACCCAGCTAAACTGCATTCCCATACTTGCCAGCGGTGACAGCGACATCTGCGGCCAAGGAGAACTCAGTGCAGTTCCAGCTAGACTGATACTGAGACCATACTTTGGCATAACCCCAAAACCCAAATGTTTTAGAATGAATGAATGATTTGTATAGCGCTGCAAATGCGAACTGAATTGCCTCAAGGCGCTTGTCTGCTCTTAGGAACATTCATTTTGAAAATCACATAGGGTGTGCTCATCAGGAGCCAGTGCTACACATATATATACATTTCATTGGTCTCCATGGCTGTGCTCTCCATTGCTTCGAATCGTACCTATCTCGCACCGCACCTTCAGTATCACTTATGCCGCGTACACACGATCGGAATTCTCGTTGGAAAAAACTCTGACGGTTTTTCCAACGGAATTCCGCTCAAGCTGTGTTGCCTACACACGATCACACCAAATTCCGACAGTCAATAACACAGCGGCATAAAACACGTTCGACAGCACTATAAAAGGGAAGTTTAATGCTTCCAAGCATGCGCCGAATTGTTTCCGAGAATGCGTCGGAATTTTGCGTGTCGGAATTGCATACACACGATCGGAAAATCTGATAGAAAGGTTTTCCGTCGGAAAAATTGAGAACAGGTTCTCAATTCAAAGTCCGTCGGAAATTCCGACAGAAAAAGACCGTTGGGCGTACACACGGTCGGAAAATCCGTTGAAAAGCTCCCATCGGACTGTTTCCATCGGAAATTCCGACCGTGTGTACGCCGCATTACAACTCCACTTCCTCCTCTCCAACTCCTCTTACCGTTGGGAATAAAGAATAAAGTTCTATTTCTAGGTCCGCCGGACTTTTGGGAGGAAAAAGTCCGCTGGAGCCCACACACGATCGAATTGTCTGACAGATTCCAATCCACCGCACCAAGTCCATCGAAAAGTCCGGTCGTGTGTATGCGGCATAACTCTACCACTCAGCTCACCCCATCCGTCTCCTCACGCATCACTGATTTACTAACAGACATATCAGCCTGGATGTCAACCCGCTTCCTCAAACTGAATCTATCCGAAACCGAGCTCTTAATATTTCCTTCCCCACGTGCCCCTTCCCCCGACTTCTCTGTCAAGATTAATGGCACATCTATCAGTTTGTCCCCACATGCCAGGGTGCTAGGGGGTAACCTTAGACTCTGAACTGTCCTTTCAGGCCAACATCCAATACCTGTCCAAATCATGCCAACTTAGCCTCCGCAACATTTCTAGAATACGCCCCTTTTTAACTAATGACACCACCAAGCTTCTAATTCACTCCCTGGTCATCTCTCGCCTTGACTACGGCAACTCTCTCCTCATTGGATTACCTATACATAGACTATCCCCCCTTCAGTCCACAATGAATGCTGCTGCAAGACTCATCCACCTTACCAACCATTCAGTGTCCTCCAACCCTCTCTGCCAATCCCTCCATTGGCTCCCACTCACCCAACAAATACAATTCAAAGTACTAACAATAATTTACAAAGCCGTCCACAACTCTGCCCCTAGCTACATCACTAACCTAGTCCCAAAATACCAACCAAGCCGCTCTCTTCGGTCCTCCCAAGACCTCCTGCTCTCTAGCTCCCTTGTCAACTCATCCCACGCTCACCTCCAGGATTTCTCCAGAGCTTCTCCCATCCTTTGGAACTCCCTACCCCAATTTGTCCCACTGTCCCCTAATCTATCCATCTTTAGACGATCCCTGAAAACCCTTCTCTTTAAAGTGGTTGTAAATCCTTACAATCCACTTTTGACTACAGGTAAGCCTATAAAAAGGCTTACCTGTAGCTACCCTGGATATCTCCTAAACCTGCACAGTTTAAGAGGTATCCCCTGGCATGTGCCATTGATTTAGTTAGTGTGCCGTTACTGGTGGCTCCCGTGCGCATGCGCAGGCTTGACGCCATTGCGGCTCCAGGCCGATCGCAACGCCGGGGCCCGCAATACTTGGAAGTAACTCCGGGAGCGATGTCGACCGCCTGAGCTGTGCACTGGGACTGCTGCAGGGGTGTCGATCTAAGGTATGTATTTCATAATGAGCTAGTATGCTATGCAGAATTTTCAGAAAATGGCACCAATGGTTTCTAAGTAAACCAGAAGTTATGTCATGTCGCTTCTCGGTTACTATTACAAACATCCGATCAAAGCCAATCCCGGATCTGCTGGCTGGTCTCTTGGGTCTCCTGGTGGGGCATAAGAGCCGTGGAAGTTGGCAGGAGGGGGGCGTCCCTTCCAGCTGCTTGTAATAGCAATCAAGCGGCTAGTCAGCCACTCCGATTGCTATTACAAGGGAGCCGACCATCGGCTCTAAAATACGGCACCAGATGATGCCCCGGATCTATGGTCAGCTGGCAGAACCACTGACTGCATTCTTTGGTTTCCCGGTGGGACGAGAAAGCCTGAGAAAAATGTGAAAGGTGGTGGGGGAGTGTCCCATCCGGCTACTTGTAAAAGCAATTTAGCAGCTAATAAGTAGGGGTGAGCCCAATGTTCAAGTCGAACATCAGGTGTTTGCCCGTTTGCCAAATTTAGAACATTATGGGGCGTTCGTGAAAAATTTGAGTGCCCCCATAATGCACTGCGAGACCGTCAATACACTGTGAGATTGCAGTGCATTGACGGCTGCTGATTGGCCAAAGAATTCACCTGACCTGCATGCTTTGACCAATCACAGCACGTTCTGCTGTGAGAGCCATGATTTGGCCAATCATGGCTCAGGGGACTGAGTCCACAACCCACACTATGTAAGGCTGCTTACATGGCGGCCATACATAGTGTAATGAATGAGAGCAGCAAAATGACATTTCTAAAGGAAAAAATGTCATTTAAAACTGCTTGCGACTGTAATGTATTGCCGGACCCCGGCAATGTACATACAAATCATTAAAAAAGTCCCCCCCCAGTCCATTACCAAGCCCTTTGGGTCTGGTATGAATATTATGGGGAAACCTGCACCAAAATATTTAAACAAAACGGCGTTGGGGTCCCCCCCTAAAATCCATACCAGGCCATTCAGGTCTGGTGTGGATTTTAAGGGGAACCTCACGCCAAAATGAAAAAAAAAATTTGTGAGCCCCCCCCCCCCAAATCCATACCAGATCCTTATCTGAGCATGCAACCTGGCAGGCCACAGGAAAAGGGGGGACAAGTGAGCGCCCCCCCCTCCTGAACCGTACCAGGCCACATGCCCTCAACATGGGGAGAGTGCTTTGGGGGCCCCCAGATCTCGCCCCCCCCATTTGTGAATGGGTAAAAAAAAAGTGTCAAAAAAGTAAAAAGGACAGAAGACAGTTTTGGACAATTCCTTTATTAACCACTTGCCTACCAGACAACAACACCCCCTTCCTGCCCAGGCCATTTTTCAGCTTTCAGCGATGTCGCACCTTGAATGACAATTGCGCGGTCATACAACACTGTACACCAACAAATTTTTTATCATTTTCTTCACACAAATAGAGCTTTCTTTTGGTGTTATTTAATCACTGCTGGGTTTTTTAGTCGGCCCCCGCCCCCCTCTGACGTCATGGGGAAAGCCATAGGGAAGCCCCCATCAAGTCCCCGTGCGTCAGAGGGGGGCGGGGTCACCAGGTTGCCCCGCCCTCCATTATAAAAGACCTGTCAGAAGAGGCAAAGCCCCACACAGCGGGAGCCTCCCATTGCGCGGAGCGGCCCACAAAGAAGAAGAGATGCCGTGGAAGAAGATGCCGGACGAGAAGACCAGGGCAAGAGGAAGCGGCTCGGAGGAAGAAGAAGATGGAGGAAGAAGAAGATGAGGAAGAAGATGAAGAAACCAAAGGATGAAGAAAGGAAGAAGGAAGAAGACCAGAAGTAAGAAGATGAAATAGTTTAATAAAGGAATTATCAAAGACCGTCTCCTGTAATTTTTAACATTTTTGTCACTTTTTTTGTTAAATGGTAGGGGTACTTTTGTACCCCCTTACCATTTCACACAGGGGGGAGGCCGGGGATCTGGGTTTTCCCTTGTTAAAGGGGGCTTCCAGATTCCAATAAGCCCCCCACCCGCAGACCCCCACAACCAACGGCCAGGGTTGTGGGGAAGAGGCCCTTGTCCCCATCAACATGGGGACATGGTGCTTTGAGGGGTCACAGACCCCCAAAGCATCCTCCCAATGTTGAGGGCATGTGCCTGGTACGGTTCAGGAGGGGGGGGGGCCGCTCTCGTCCCCCCTCTTTTCCTGCGGCCTGCCAGGTTGCATGCTCGGATAAAGGGTCTGGTATGGATTTTGAGGGGGACCCCACGCCATTTTTTTTTTTTGGTGCCGGGGTTCCCCTTAAAATCCATAGCAGACCTGAAGGGCCTGGTATGGATATTTAGGGGGGACCCCACAAATTTTTTTTTTTAAATTTGGCAGGGTTCCCCTTAATATCAATAGCAGACCTGAAGGGCCTGGTTTTTTTTTTTTTTTTATCAATGACTTTCAATGAATGACTGTTCTCTGTATTACGGGAGTCGTCAATCCATTAGCCGCGAGTGATTTTAAATAGCTTTTTTTCCTGCAAAAATTACACTTTGTGCAGGGACAGTTCTAAGCATGGGAAACATGCGCCCCTTCACAGGCATACTATAGACACCCCCCAGGTACGAAATTTAAAGGAATATTACACTTTTATTTTTTCACTTTAAGCATTATTAAAATCACTGCTCCTGAAAAAAAACGGCCGTTTTTAAAACTTTTTTGCATTGATACATGTCCCCTGGGGCAGGACCCGGGTCCCCAAACACTTTTTATGACAATAACTTGCATATAAGCCTTTAAAATTAGCACTTTTGATTTTGAACGTTCGAGTCCCATAGACTTTAATAGGGTTCTAAAGTTCACACAAGCTTTAGGTCTGTTCGCAGGTTCTGGTGCGAACCAAACAGGGGGGGGGTGTTTGGCTCATCCCTACCCAGCAGGCATAGCTTTGGGTCTAGGACCACTGGGGAGCCCATATTGTCATGATGAAAGCTAACCACTTGCATCCAGTAGGTCTGCATGTTTGGGCAACTCCATATCAAATGGTAAAATGAACCGGAGGCCAGTGTGCACAGAGGCTAGGATTGCTTTTAAATGAAAGCCAACTGCTGGCTGAAAATAACTATACCAGCTTCAGGCATCATCCTGGACAGGAAGTGGTTAAATGGGGCAGGGGTGTTGCTGGTATTTGCTAATGGTGTTGTATATGTCAGGTTTAGAGAGACATTCAAATAGTCCATATTCATATAATTGTTATGTGCATTTTATATATCTATATGCTTTTATATTCAATATATTTTTTTATTTGTCTTTAATATATTTATTTATGATTTATATATCTGTGTATGTTTATCTTTTTGTAACACCCTCTAGTGAGTGGGAAGTAGCAGAAAAACTCTGGACAGCCGCACACCGGAAAAAGATAAAATCCTGTGTTATTTATTGAAAAATAAAGATCACATCACATCTAATGGTCCACAACAAAGGAAAAAAGGGGGGGGGTACAAAAGCTGACGCGTTTCGCACTAGTATCAGTGCTTACTCATATGAGTATTAGTGTATTATTAGCCAGCACCTGGGGCTCCTAAAAGGAGAAAGAGCATTTGCCCTGAAGGGCTATCCTGGAGCGGTGGTTCCCTAAAATCATCTAAACCACCCTCTAGTGAGTGCTAGAAGTAATTGTTAATGTAGGAAAATTTGGTTCTGCTGAAAGCCAAGCCTGGGCTGTGACTCAGGGCTGGATGACTTTAGTGGCTCAAGGCTGGGTGACTTATCCTAGCAGCTTCTCTGGTGTCTCCCCTTGTTCTCTGGAACATTGGAGAATGTTCTACACATAGTGGGTGGAGGTTAGGAGGAGCTGCTTGGCATATTTATGTGGGCCTCAGCCCAGTCCCAGTAAATGGGCTGGCAGGGGGAAGGTTTACCTCATAAATAGGCATGAGTCATGCCAGGAGGGGAAGTCAGGTGGAAGATGGAGATGCGGAGGAGGCTGTCCATAACCCTTGTAGGTTTCCCCCCAGTCTTGGGGGGTGAACTCAGGCTGGGGCTCAGGTGCTTGAAGATTCCCCCAATAGCACATGGAGGAAACCCTTCTTGGAGGCACTTGAGCAAGGAGAGAGCAAAGCAGGAGCAGATCAGCACAGCAGAAGATCTCCTGGGAGTAAGCCAGGTGGGCTGGTGAGTGTGAGTCTGGAGGACTGTGCTGGTGAAGTTAGTCTGGAGGGCAAGAAAAGGGGCTGGGTCCTGAAGAGGTGGTGCTGGGATCAGTGACCACGGGAGGAAGTGCTGGAAAAGTGTTAGCTGTGTCACTCCCCTGTTCTACACACATATAGGCTGCGAGTCTCTGCCTCTTTGCTGCAATTAGCACAGAGTGACATAGCTAGGAACTAAGCAAGTGTGTGCTGGAGAAAGTGTTAGCTGTAAATAGAATGTATATAGAGACTGCTGCAAGGAAGTTGTCCCTGAAGTTTGACAAGTGGGCATCCCATAACTCTAAAACCATATCCAAGGGTGGCCCTTGCCGAGCTGGTCTGTCTTACGTTGTTGAAGTCAAATTTGGATGAAGTCATCCCTTCTAACAACATCTGAAAAAAAACGATAATCCAGAATTTTCTTTGGCCAAACTAGGGAGCGATTTGGATATCCTAAACACCCTGAAAAAACAAAGAGCAAAGGCCAATTTAAAAAGAAGCATTTCATTTGAAGAAAAGCAGACAGATGCTGTTGCTGAGCAAATACGTAACAGCAATTTGTATGTTATGGGAAATCTGTAGTCTGCTGCAATTTTTCCCTTACGATACCCTTTTTGAAACCTGTTTTACTGTAAAGTAACTGGAACAAGGCACATTCCCTGAGCTTGTTAAAAAAAATGAAATACCAGATAAAATTTTAACATGTGAATAAGAATATCATTTTGATAATAAGAAATAAAAAAATGACAGGACTAAGGCCTTGGACATTACAGATATCACAAGTCTACTTGAAACTAAAAAATGACACCATAAAGTCCATGCTGCTTGATACGACGCCCACGTGGATGGAGCAACCGAAGAGTGAATGACTTAATGAACTAACATCATATCAGGTCCCATAAATTAGATCTGCATCTGGCACAAATTTTCTGAATTGATTCATCTGCATACAAGATAAAGAGTCTGCAATATCGTTAGCGACACTTGGCACATATGATGCTTTAAGCCAAATATTAAACCTTAAACATTGCAGAACTAAATGGCGAAGAATAGCAATTACTTGTAAAGACTAAGGCCGGGTTCACACTGCTCCAACATGAAAGTTGGACAACTTCTGATTTGACTTTGCCCTATGACTTCATGTCCGTCCTCTATGCGACTTCAATAGATGGGATCCGACTTTGATCCGACCATACAAGGCCCTTTGAGTCTGGTATTAATATTGAGATGGGAACCCCTCTCAAAAATTAAAAAAATGGCATTGGGTCTCCCCACAAGACCATTCCAGACCCTTCAGATCTGGTATGGATTTTAAGGGGAGCACCCATGCCAAAATTTAAAAAAAAATGGCGTGGGGTCCCCCCAAAATCCATTAGAGACCCTTATCCAAGCATACAGCCCAGCAAGTCAGGAAAGGGGGGAACAAGCTGGCCCCCCTCCAGGACCATACTAGGCCACATGCCATAAACATGGGGGTACAGGTGCTTTAGGGCAGTGGGCTTGCACCCCACCACTCCAAAACACCTTGTCCCCATGTTGATGGCAAGGGCCTCTTCCCAACAACCCTGGGAGGTGGTTGTGGGGGTCTGCAGGCAAGGGGCTTAACAAGGGGGGCCCCCAGATCCTGCCCCCCTATTTGAATGAGTATGGGATACATTGTACCCCTACCCATTCATCAAAAATGTGTTAAAAATATATAAAAACAGTACACAGGTTTTTGACAAAGGCCTTTATTTAAAATGAAGAATGTACCCCATCGTAGTTCCAATGTGTCTTCTGTGATTTTAAATACTACACCATGGGAGGTCACTTTGCTTTACCTTATATATGTATGCTGCGTGGTGGACAGAGCTTTATAAGGTGACATTACCAGGGAATATCCTAAAACATCTAAACATATCTGAGAGACCTGGAATATTGCCCTTGTCACACACTCTGAGAGATACTTATCCGCACTTATAAATGGACTGCTCTATAGCTATGCACTTTATATGTGATGGTATATACCACAGTTTATGAAATATATATGATTTAATGATACACATCATATAAGTCTGTGCAACATCATTTTTTTTGCATTTAAAAGGTCAGTATACTCACCCGTTACTTTGGGCACTGCAGATATGCTTGGCTCAACTGGACTAGAGAGCAACAGCGGTGCCACCGGAAAAAAAAAAGGGGTATTAGCAGAGCCGTCATTTGTCTCCAGGTAAAAGTGGAAGAGAAAATGTATTGGACATCTCAGAAACACCATTAAATACATTTGTGGTAAAAAGAAAGAATATGTGAAGCGCTAGCTCCTTACAGAAATTAAAAATAAAGTGCTATATACTATAATCAAAGACCCTTTGATAAAGTCGCATGCGAGTGACGAAACGCATCAGTGGCGGGGGCTTGTGACGTCATCACAGTGTTGTAGGAAGTACACGATCACCCGTGAGGGCAGCAGGGCCGAGGATTTGCAGATGATTTAGTGACCCCCCCAGGGAGACAGATCTGTGTATGTTCAAGTTCATCACCTGTATGCACCAGAGCTAGTGCATTCTCAAATGTGAGTGGAATAGTTGCTTGTGTTTTAAATAAATTTCATTTTACAGTATTACACTATGCCAGTTCCTTTGTTTTACCCTTATGTTGCCATCATATATGAGAGACCATGCTTGCAGGAGCTTTAAAGACACTGGAGAGGAGACCCCAAAGGGGAAGGTGCTACTTGGCCTAATTAGGGGCCAATTTGGGAGGTGAGCACTAGACATGTGCAATTTGTTTAGTTTTTTTTCGTTTTTCTTTTTTTTTCGTTATTTTCGTTTGTTCGTTTCCGTACGAATGAACGAATGATTCGAAAAAAAAATTAACGAATAACGAATCGTTCGAATCGAACGAATCCGAAAAACAACGAAAATCCGAAAAAAAAGAATTCGACACAAAGAATTTACGAATGAAGAAAATCCGAAAAACGAAAACAGGAACAACGAAAATGAACGAAAAAATTCGTAATTCGTAACTTTTTTTTGTTGTTGTTGAATTGGTAATTTTCCGTGTCCCTTACAATGGTGCTTAACGTGCTTCGAATAGACTGAAAGAAAAAATTCGTACTTCGTAACTTTTTTTTTGTTGAATTCGTAATTTTCCGTGTCCCTTACAATGGTGCTGCTTAACGTGCTTCGAATAGATTGAACGAAAAAATTTGTACATTCGTAACTTTTTTTTTCGATTCGTAATTTTCCGTGTCTCTTAAAATGTAATAATAGCATACACATTACATAACATTATGAATTATGCTCCGATTACGAATCTACGAATGTTACGAATGTTACAAATGTACGAATAAATACGAATGCGTCTGAATTTCGAATAAACGAATAAACGAAAATTAAACTAACGAAAAAATAACTCTTACGAATGTACGAATCGTTACGAATACGAACACCGACGATTTACGAATTTACGAATCGTTACGAATCAACGGAAACGAAAAAAACGAAACGAAAATAAACAAATTTTTTTCGGAAACGAAAAAAACGAAACGAAAATAAACAAATTTTTTTTGTTGTGCACATGTCTAGTGAGCACATAGTGTGACTGGTGGAGGGTCCATTGGGTGATAAGTCACTTATTTTTGTATTATTGCATTTGTTTACAGAAGATATCACTGGATTAATGGGCTTTATCTGAGATATATACCCTGTTTCCCCGAAAGTAAGACCTATCGGGATTGTCGGTGATGGCTGCGATATAAGCCCTACCCCCAAATAAGCCCTAGTTAAAGTCCTTGTAGGTCTTATTTTCAGGGTAGGGCTTATTTTCGAGGAAACAGGGCAGGGCTTATTTGGGGGGTAGGGCTTATATTGCAGCCAACACTGACAATCACACTAGGTCTTATTTTCGGGGAAACAGGGTATATACATGTGTTATATTTCTTTTATCCACTAGAGGTCAGTGGTTGCACACATTATTTTATTTTTTTTTTTAATTGTGATTCATGCAATATAATTTTGTGTTATATTTAATACTCCCAATAGGGGTCACCATTTTTAATGTAATTTGTTATTATAGTATACCCTGTACAGCATTTTATTTTTAATTTCCGTAAGGAGGTAGCGCTTCACATATTCTTTCTTTTTATTCTGGTCTGATAATAACAGTTCGTGTTAAGCAGCAACCTCTTATATTTAAAATATACAGCACTGTTTTTATTGTATTAGTAGCGCAGAAGTACATTTATTTAGTTTTCTATTCACATTAGTGGTAAAGGCAATGTCAATAGCTGGAGAGGATTTGGTATTAGAAGGGTTAAAATGTATTTTATCGTCCATCTGCAGAGCTCTAGGATTATTTCAGCCTCTGGATGATGTTGTTCCTTTTTTGGTATCCTCAGTAATATGTTGTTGTGGTGGGGATTCGAACCTGCAAGGCCTCTTCTTTCTTCTAACTTGCTGTGTCTTTGCCAGCATTGCACATGTGCCCGCTGCATTCACTGGAGCCGGGCACACAGACGGAGTCACCGCACCTATGCTTTGATTGGCAGGCCACAGAGGAGGGGGAGGAACCAGACATGCTAAAGGAAGCTGTGACGGATCCTATCCCACACTCCGATTGAGTGCTTCCGTCAGTATATCCTGCTTCCTCCAATCTGACTATTGATAGATATATTATCATAGCTGCATTGAATACAAGTCTAGCCGAAAATAGCTTGTAGAATCTTGAACGCTTTATTGGACAGAATACAGCCTTTTTATACACTTTTAACACAAGGGGTTAGATAATGAGGTAGGGCTGCTCATGGATACTCCCCCCTCCCCTATAGCAACAACTTAAAAGACAATTACATAATTAACATGTTAATTAACCAAGCACTTAAGGCAGCCTAGGTGACCAGACAGTCCGTCTCCGCAGGTCAATGTAATCAGCTCTTTCAAGGATTGTGTATTGTTCAGAATTAACCACCTAAGAATAGTCTTTACATATATCCTGGGAGATTCTGTGGATAAATATTACTTACTTACATTTTAAGTAATCCCAGATATATTTTCTCACTCACCCTGTACCAGGTTGGCACAGGGTGACTTAGACATAAGAGGTGTATGGGGAGCTGAAACATGGGTTTCCCAACATTTCCAAGGGATTCTGGGTTCCATGTGCCCTCCCGTCACAGAAGCCACACCCATATCCTGTGAGAAATCCCCCCCCTGGAGAGGCAGCTAGCGGGTCTCTGCCAAATGATTCAGGACACTGCAGGAAGTGTAGGCATAGCGGCAGCATTGTATGAGGATGGCAGCGGCGTGGATAGGCAACCCAACATCATTCATCCCTGTTGGCCTCAAGGGGTCCTTCAATGAGTCTGTAGAGCAGGGACACCATGAAAGTCTCTGTCAGTGGGAGAACTGGATGGGAAATCCTTCCTCTTCTGTATATATTTAACAGCCTCTATTCAAATAAACAGACATGTGACTTTTGAAACTGACCAATAACAGTTAGATATGCAAATTAGGTTGACCTCCTTGAATTTCCTCTAGTCTGTCATGGTCCCATAGGTTGGGGACTGAGGACATTGTTTGCCCACCCCCCACCTCATAGTCTGTCCAGCAAGAAAGCGGTGAATAAACTGAAAAAGGCACCTGCCAATCATCTGTAAAACACACAGAATGGAGACCTGTCTATGTAAACAAGGCAGATCTCTGTTCTGACAAGGGGGAAAGAAATGTTTTTTGTGTTCCTGTAAAACAGGGAAAAAAAATCCATCTCTTCCCTTAGTAAAAGCAGCACACACATGTCACAAAAACACTGGCTAGGCACACAGTTAAGTGTCAATAGTACAGTGTCATTAGTACAGTGACAGTGCATATTTGTTTAGCACTGATCACTGTATTAGTGTCATCGGTTCCTGCAAAGTGACAAAAGATTAATTTTGTGTTGGATTGTCCGCCGCAATGTCGCAGTCCCACTATATGTCGCTGACCATTTTTAAATTTAATTTTAAAATAAATATTACAAATATATACCATAGTTTGTAGATGCTATAAAGTTCACATAAACCAATAAATATACACTTATTGGGATTTTTGTACTAAAAACATGTAGCCAAATACATTTTGGCCTAATTTTTTTTTTTTGGATGTTTTATAGCTTTTTTTTTGTTTATAGAACAAAAAATAAAAACACAGAGGTGATTAAATACCACCAAAAGAAAGCTCTATTTGTGGGAAAAAAATTGATATACATTTTATTTGGGTCCAGCTTTGCATGACCACGTAATTGTCTGTTAACCACTTCCCGACCGGCGCGCGATGATGTACGTTGGCAGAATGGCACAGACAGGCATAAGGGCGTACAAGTACGTCCCTTTGAAATTGCCACCGTGCCATCCCGTGCACGCTGGTCGGGACCTCCGTGAGTCTGATCGCGGGTCCCGCGGACTCAATTGCCGCGGGTATACCCGTGATCGTCTCACGGGGAGGAAGAACGGGGAGATGCCGATGTAAACAGCATCTCCCAATTCTGCCTAGCAACAAGTCACACTGATTTCTGCTTCCTGTGATTGGAGCAGAGATCAGTGATCTGCACAACACAGCCACGCCCCCCACAGTTAGCAACATGCCCCTAGGACACACTTAACCCCTACACTGCCACCTCCTGGTTAACCTCTTCACTGCCAGTGTCATTTACACAGGAATCAGTGCATTTGTATAGCACTGATCACTGTATAAATGACAATGGTCCCAAAAATGTGTCAAAAATGTCCGATGTGTCCGCCATAATGTCGCAGTCACAATAAAAATCGCTGATCGCCGCCATTACTAGTAAAAAAAAAATATTAATAAAAATGCCATAAAACTATCCCCTATTTTGTAGACGCTATAACTTTTGCGCAAACCAATCAATAATCACTTATTGCAATTTTTTTTACCAAAAATATGTAGAAGAATACGTATCGGCCTAAACTGAGGAAAAAATATGTTTTTTATATATTTTTTGGGGCATATTTATTATAGCAAAAAGTGAAAAATAATGTTTTTTTTTTTCAAAATTGCCGCTCTTTTTTTGTTTATAGCGCAAAAAATAAAAAAACCGCAGGGGCGATCAAATACCACCAAAAGAAATCTCTATTTGTGGGAAAAAAAGGACTTCAATTTTGTTTGGGAGCCACGTCGCACGACCGCGCAATTGTCAGTTAAAGCGATGCAGTGCCGATTTGCAAAAAGTGCTCTGGTCTGAAGCCAGCAAAATGGTCCGGGGCAAAAACTATGCCTGGTCACGAAGGGGGGGGGGGGGTAAATCTTATGGGTATAAGTGGTTAAAGGCAACCCACAGACTGCTGTGAGAATATTCAAGGATTAATTACAGAGTCACCGGCTCATTATGTGAAATATATGAAATGCAATCTCCTATAGGTAATGATGTATTTGATGTGCAGTTACCAGATATTTCTGTTTCTCTCGGATTGATGGGATTCTTCTGATTCGTTCATTCCTAATCTCATTTATAGGAAGACCGCCTAGTAGGGATATGCCAAACACCCCCCTGTTCGGTTCGCACCAGAACCTGCGAACAGACCTAAAGCTTGTGCGAGCTTTAGAACCCTATTAAAGTCTATGGGTCTCGAACGTTCAAAATCAAAAGTGCTAATTTTAAAGGCTTATATGCAAGTTATTGTCATAAAAAGTGTTTGGGGACCCGGGTCCTGCCCCAGGGGGGGGACATGTATCAATGCAACAAAAATGTTTTAAAAGCGCCCGTTTTTTCGGGAGCAGTGATTTTAATAATGCTTAAAGTGAAACAATAAAAGTGTAATATTCCTTTAAATTTCGTACCTGGGGGTGTGTATAGTATGCCTGTGAAGGGGCGCATGTTTCCTGTGCTTAGAACTGTCCCTGCACAAAGTGTCATTTTTGCAGGAAAAAAAGTAATTTAAAATCACTCTAATGAATTGTCGGCTCCCGTAATACAGAGAACAGTCATTGAAAATCATTGATAAAAAAAGAAAAAGCGTGGGGTTCCCCCCAAATTCAATTACCAGGCCCTTCAGGTCTGGTATGGATTTTAAGGGGAACTCCACACCAAATGTTAAAAAAAAAATGGCGTGGGAGTTCCCCCCAAAAATCCATACCAGACCCTTATCCGAGCACGCAACCTGGCAGGCCGCAGGAAAATAGGGGGGGGGGGCGAGAGAGCGTCCCCCCCCTCCTGAACCGTACCAGGCTACATGCCCTCAACATTGGGAGGGTGCTTTGGGGGTCTGTCAAAGCACCATGTCCCCATGTTGATGAGGACAAGGGCCTCATCTTCACAACCTTGGCCGATGGTTGTGGGGGTCTGCGGGTGGGGGCTTATCATAATCTGGAGGATCTGATCCCAGCCCCCCCCCCCTGTTTGAAATGGTAAGGGGGTACAAAAGTACCCCTACCATTTCACAAAGAAGGTGTAAAAAATAGTTAAAAAACACACATACACCGTTGGTAAAATTCCTTTATTAAAAAAAAATCAAATAAATTCCAGCGGTGGTAATCCACTCTTGCTATCCAGCGATGGGTGGTCTCTTCTCCGGGTCCAGCGATGGCTGATCTTTTCCAACGACATCCAGCGCAGCGCATCCTGTCTCCATGGAGACACTGAGGGAATCCCGTCTTAGCAGAGGAGGGCCGGGCCACCCGTCACCTGACCCCGGCCCCCTCTGACGCAACGCAAGGGGGAAGCCCGGATTCCCCAGTGACGTACGGGTGACCCCGCCCCCCTCTGATGTTACGGAAACCTGCGTTACATCAGAGGGGGGCGGGGTCACCCGTACATCACTGGGGAAGCCCAGCTTTTCCCTTGCGTCAGAGGGGGGCGGGGTCACCCGTACATCACGGGGTTTCCCCTGGGTTTCTCCACGGAGACACTGCGGGAATCCCAGGTCTTAGCTGAGAAGGACCGGGTCACCTGTCACCTGACCTCGCCCCCTCTGACGCAAGGGAAAAGCCGGACTTCCCCAGTGATGTACGGGTGACCCCCGCCCCCTCTGATGTAATGCAGGTTTCCGTTACATCAGAGGGGGGCGGGGTCACCCGTACGTCACTGGGGAAGCCCAGCTTCCCCCTTGCGTTACGTCAGAGGGGGGCGGGGTCAGGTGACGGGTGGCCCTGTCCACCTCATCTAAGACCTTATCAGGCTGTCGGGATTCTCGCAGTGTCTCCATGGAGACAGGATGCGCTGCGTTGGACATCATCTGAAGAGATCAGCCATCGCTGAACCCCGGAGAAGAGATCCATCTCTGGATAGCAAGAGTGGATTACCACCGCTGGAATCTTTTTTTTATTTTTTTTATTTTTAATAAAGGACTTTTCCCAACGGTGTCTGTGTGTTTTTTTAAAAAAAATTACACTTTCCTTGTGAAATGGTAGGGGTACTTTTGTACCCCCTTACCATTTCAAACAGGGGGGGGGTGGGATCTGGGGGTCCCCTTGTTAAAGGGGGCTTCCAGATTCTGATAAGCCCCCCGCCCGCAGACCCCCACAACCACCGGCCAGGGTTGTGGGGATGAGGCCCTTGTCCCCATCAACATGGGGACATGGTGCTCCCAATGTTGAGGGCATGTGGCCTGGTACGGTTCAGGAAGGGGGGGCGCTCTCTCGTCCCCCCTCTTTTCCTGCGGCCTGCCAGGTTGCGTGCTCGGATAAAGGGTCTGGTATGGATTTTTGGGTGAAACTCCATGCCATTTTTTTTTTCATTTGGCGTGGAGTTCCCCTTAAAATCCATACCAGACCTGAAGGGCCTGGTATTTGAATTTGGGGGGAACCCCACCTTTTTTATTTATTTTTTTTATCAATGACTTTCAATGAATGACTGTTCTCTGTATTACGGGAGCGGCAATTCATTAGCCGCAAGTGATTTTAAATGACTTTTTTTCCTGCAAAAATGACACTTTGTGCAGGGACAGTTCTAAGCACAGGAAACATGCGCCCCTTTACATGCATACTATACACACCCCCCAGGTACGGAATTTAAAGGAATATTACATTTTTATTGTTTCACTTTAAGCATTATTAAAATCACTGCTCCCGAAAAAAACGTCAGTTTTTAAAACTTTTTTTTGCATTGATACATGTCCCTGGGGCAGGACCCGGGTCCCCAAACACTTTTTATGACAATAACTTGCATATTAGCCTTTAAAATTAGCACTTGAGATTTCTCCCATAGACTTTTACAGGGTGTTCCGTGGCATTTCGAATTTGCCGCAAACACCCCAAATTGTTTGCTGTTCGGTGAACAGGCGAACAGGCATTGAGCTCGAAGCTCTTCCCTACCGCCTAGTAACTGGAATCTAACTCATGTATATATATATATATTTTTTTTTTAAGCAAACTATAATTTCAGAACTCTTATATCTGTATATAGTAATGTGTGTTCTTCTGTCTTCCATGGAAAGCTGAACAAATACATGAGAAATGTTCATTACACCGACCCCGATGGTGGAGAGATCTACTTTAACGAGAGAAGAGAAGTTCCAACCGATCTCCTTTTACAAAGGTTTTCTTATTTTAACGACACACATCGTTGGTACAGAACAATGTCCACTATTCAAAGCCCAGATTATGTGCCGGAACCATTTCCCAATATGAGTGATCCGACCATCTGGAGAGAAGGCAAAGTAAGAAATCACTTTATTTTCTGTTTCTATTGTTTGCTGAGGAGGTTCGTAATTAGGATTTATAGAGATTTTTCTGGTCTTCATTTAGGATATACTATCCAATGTGTCTTCTCCATGAATGGGGTCATGTTTGGAGCCGTTGAAGGTTTTTGATTGTGAAAATGAATTGTGAAATTTGGGTGTAGCACCCTCCTAGGTCAGGTGATAGAGGGGAGCCATTGCTTTTGGCTCTGCTGTTAGAAGTGGAGCCTTAAAGCGTTGTGTTTCACCTTAAAAAAAAAAATGTAAAAGTCAACAGCTAAAAAAAAAGTCGCTGCTGACTTTTAATAAGTACACTTACCCTCCCAGGGCGCCCGCGATGTCGTTCGTGGAGGCCGAGATGTCCCTCGGCGATCCGGATCCAGCGCCGCCATCCTCAGTAAGGGAAACGGCTTCCCGTTTCCTACTGCGCATGCGCGAGTTGGCGCGCGGCCTACTGCGCATGCGCAAGTCTAATTTGTGAATGGGGAACGCGATGTGTTGTGGGACACAGTTCCCATAACACACCGCGCCCCATTCACTAGAAGACGGAAGGAGAGAAGATCACCGCGGCGCTGGAGGAGGCAGATTAGGACGAACTGCCTAGCAACAGCCATTTCTGGTAAGTAAGTAAATTGTTACTAACATTTTTTTAAAGTTTTTGTTTTCAGGGTGTCCCACCACTTTAAAGAGGAAGTAAAGCCTCCTTTTTTTTTTTAACAGAACCTGCAAGGCAAAGGCATAATGAGCTAGTATGCATAGTACTAGCTCATTATGAATAACTTATCTGAGAACGAAGCCCTCGACGCGACCCTTGTCCACGCCCTCCTCAATCCCGGAGTGACTTCCGGGTCTCGCTGCTCTGTCGCGGTCATTCGCCGGAGTCGCAATTACCTGCATGCGCACGGGAGCCGCCAAGAGCGGCATATTGGCATGATCTCCAGCTTGCTCAGTGCGCCTGCGCGCCGCTGTCTACAATACATGCGCCGTAGACATTGGTGCCTGTCTTTTTGTAAATATCTCCTAAATCGTGCAGGTTTAGGAGATATTTATTGGACCTATAGGTAAGCCTTAATCTAGGCTTACCTGTAGGCCAAAGTGATCTGTAAGGGTTTACAACCACTTCAAAAAAAAGTGTCCGGCGAAAACATTTTGCAAACACTGCAGCTGCTGACTTTTAAAATAAGGACACTCATCTGTCACAGGGTCCAACGATGTCGGCACCCGAGGCCGAACTGACCCTCGTTCCACGGATGCTGCCGCCACCCTCTTGGGTATGGGAATCAGGAAATTAAGCCTTGCGGCTTCACTTTCCGGTACCCTACTGCGCATGCGCAAGTCACGCAGCGCAATAGGAATGCTCCATGCTGTCTCTGGGCAGTGTTGCCAACCGTCAGTATTTTTACTGGCAGCCAGTAAAAAAACAGGCAATTTTCTCCTGCCAGTACATGCCAGTAAAAGTAAAAGGTTGCCAGTAAAAAATATGGCTGTGGTGTTCGGCTTGGTCCGGCGCCAGCTGGGACCATCCAAGTGCTTACTCGTGTGATAGGGCGGCTCTGGTGGGGGCGGTGCCTGAGCATGTCGTGTGATGTCATGCAATGGAGTCAAGCAGAGCGGGCAGATCCTCGTGTGCGGGTCTGCGGTATGGGAGCAAGGCAGGCTGGGACCAGGACCGTCAGTGCTGTTTAGACTGGATACTGCTAAAACATCCAGTATGAACAGTGGTATACAGATAAATAAATAGAGTGACTGCATAAATGCTAAAACGTCCTATATAAGTAGTAATAAGAGCAACAATGGGCAGTGATCTGAGTAACAAACAAAATAGATCAGAAAATAAATGAAATAAAAAAATAAGCAGCAATAGTTCATATACACATGTGCGATGTGGTGCAAAATGGTGCAGCTAAATTCTGGTCTGGAGATTCCAGTAATGTAAAGGGGCAGAGTGCAGGTCTGGAGGTGCTGATTATCTTGAACAAGGTGGCTCTGTGACTAACGTGCTGTGGGTCTTCGGTGCTAATGACACCCGTGGGTGTGCTAACTTCTTACCTTACTGCTGTAAGGTAAGCAGCATTTGTGGAAAACAGGGAGGTAGGTGGTCGCTCAAGGGGAAGATTTGGGTCTCCTATTCACTCTTCCTCAGACTTTCCATTATGTATAGAGCCTATGGGGTGATTAACCAGTTCAATACCCGCCCATAGTCATATGACGCCCACAAGGTGGATCTACCATCCTGGGTGGGCGTCATATGACGTCCTCGGATTCCCGGCCGCCTGGGGGGCGCGCGCGCGCGCGCCGGCGGCGCGCGCCCGCGGCATCGCTCGGGACCCGGTGCGAGTGCCCGGCGGCCGCGATGTCCGCCGGGCACCCGCGATTGCCCGTTAAAACAACGGGACCGGGCGGGACCGTGGAGCTGTGTGTGTAAACACACAGCTCCACGTCCTGTCAGTGGGGAGGAGACCGATCATGTGATCCCAGTACAGAGGATCACATGATCGGTCTCCTCCCCTTAAGTCCCCTCCCCCTACAGTTAGAATCACTCCTATTAGGGACACACATTAACCCCTCCAGCGCCCTCTAGTGTTAACCCCTTCCCTGACAGTCACATTTACACAGTAATCATTGCAATTTTATAGCAACGATCGCTGTGTAAATGTGAATGGTTCCAAAAATGTGTCAAAAGTGTCCGAAGTGTCCGCCGCAATGTCGCAGTCACGAAAAAAAAATCGCAAATCGCTGCCATTACTAGTAAAAAAAAAAAAAAAAAAAAAATCAATAAATCTATCCTCTATTTTGTAGACGCTATAACTTTTGCGCAAACCGATCAATATACGCTTATTGCGATTTTTTTTACCAAAAATATGTAGAAGAATACGTATCGGCCTAAACTGAGGAAAAAAATTGTTTTTTTTTTTTAAAAAATGGATATTTATTATAGCAAAAAAAGTAAAAAATATTGTGTTTTTTTTCAAAATTGTCGCTCTTCTTTTGTTTATAGCGCAAAAAATAAAAACCGCAGGGGCGATCAAATACCACCAAAAGAAAGCTCTATTTGTGGGAAAAAAAGGACGTCAATTTTGTTTGGGTGTAACGTCGTCGCACGACCGCGCAATTGTTAGTTAAAGCGACGCAGTGCCGAATCGCAAAAAGTGCTCTGGTAAGGAAGGGTGTTTAAAAGCCCTGTATTGAAGCGGTTAATCTGGATGCCTTCTCTCAGGGTTTAGCCAGACACCGCTCAGCATACATCAGTCAGGGTGGTATACATGGAGGAAAGAAGGAACCTCTATAGTGTAGTATTTTTTGTGTAAAAAAAACTTTTATGATACATAAAACAGGTACTCACATTGTAAACATAAGCTGAGTGTATTGTATCAAACGAGCGGCGAGCTCGCGGCCAGGACGTCACTTCCGGTGTTCGTGAATCCAACACGTGTCGTCACAGTCACGTGACATCATCAGGGAGTCTATGCCCGGAAGTGGGTGCAAATATCTGTCTTAGACAGGTATCTGCACCCCCTCCCCCCTGAAAGGTGCCAAATGTGAAACCGGAGTGGGGGAGGGTTCCGATGAGCGGAAGTTCAACTTTAGGGTGGAATACCGCATTAATTGTGTCTTGTCTACTCTAAGTTCTGCAGCTGCATGTTTGTCTGTCCCTTCCTGTCTTTTCAGAATCTTCTGGAAACAGTGAGCCGAGTCTGAGCTGGCCCTGGATACAGCTTTAGCCAATCCCTGGTCAAGAAGAATAGCCAGCAGGGGGCTGGAAGGTGTATATAAGGCTGAGAGCAGAGAGTAGCCAGGTCTTTTGCCAGCAGGAGAGCGACCGAGACTGTAAATGCCGGTAAACTTTTTCGAGGCTTAGGAGGAGCCTTAAGAAGTCCTGGATGATTCTCGCTCAGTGAGGTGCCATAGGATCACCCCTACAGTCACAGGAAATGTGAAATGTTGTCACCCATCTATAAAACATTTATTTATGTTATTGTCTAAACAACAACAACATATAATAATACGGGAAACAGATAAGGGTGGAGCGGTGGTAATTCTCTCTTCGGAGGAAGACAGGATGGAGGCCATACGACAGTTGAGTGACACTTCTACATACCGCGCCTTGAAAGTGGTTGTTAACCCGCTCTGCCGACTTCATGCAATCCTCTTTGTTTTCTAATGCTAGGTGCCCCTGTGTTCATGCTTTCTAAATAAAAATGCTGCCTATACCTTATTACAGAGCACCTCTCGGTGCTCTCATGACCGGCCACCTCTCCCCACTCTCGATCTGACAACTGCAGGGGGAGGAGCTGAGGATCCCCCGCTGACATCAGTCCGGAGGAGAGGAGGAGTGAGGTGGGCCAGTCACATGAGCACCGAGCAGCGATCAGAAATAAGGTATAGGCGGCATTTTTGTTATAAAGCACTTACACATGGGCACCTAGCATTAGAAAACAAAGAGGGCTGTATAAAAAAGTAAAAGGTTTTTCAGCAGAAGGGGTGGAGGGGCGGACACTCACTAGCTGACAGGCAGGGAAGGGGGAGGGGAGATGAGGGGGGAGAGGACGAGGGGAAAACTGCAGATCATGAAGCTTTGTAAACTAACCACGGTGTCAGGGCTAAGCAGCCGCGATACACCGTGGTCAGTTTTCAGGGGGAGGGCAGAACCGGACAGGATCAGCCAGGTATTTCAGGTGTTACAGGGGGGCCAAATTACACAGCACCAGCACCGTGCTGTATAATATGCTTTAAATGCACAAGATGTGTTTGTTTTTTTTAGGGTAACAAACCCTTTAAAGTCAGATCCCACTGGAATATTTCAACAACAATTATCTCAACATCTATATATGGGAAAGGAAAAGGAGGTATTAACATTGAGGGTAGCTGATTCCCTGTCAGAGTTTCCAGTTACTCTGGTTTTTCACCACTTATCTAAAGTACATAAGAATGAGATCCGTTTCAAGGAACGACTGAATGTTGCAGGAATCAGCTCCCTGCATGGGTGGATTGGTACCTGCAATCCCTGGTAAAAAGGCTTCCAGACTATATATTAGGGATACTTCTACTGTTATATATACAAATGACATCCAGTGGCAAGAGAACTTTGTCTGGGCTTCTTTGGATGTCAAGTCCCTGTGCTCATGTATTTCACATGACTTGGCACTTAGACCCCTTTCACACTGGGGCGTTTTTCAGGCGTTTTTGTCAGTGGCCACTTTAGCGTTAAAAAAAGAGCCTGTAAAGCGCTTGAAAGAAGCCACATCTGCAATCCCAATGTGAAAGCCTGAGTGCTTTAAGAGCCCTTTCACACTGCCAGCACCCGAAAAACGCTCGTTAAACACCACTTAAACTAGCGGCGCTTTACCAGCTTTTTTTGAGCGCTATTGGGGCTCTTTTAACCCCTGCTAGTGGCCAAATAAAGGGTTAAAAACGCCCACAAAGCACTGCTGCCAAAATCACTTTTCAGGCGCTTTGCAGGCATTTTGCAGGCGCTTCCCTTTGCACATACACAGGAAGTACAGCAGGTCACCTGAAAAAAAAAGGTACTGTAATAAAAAAAATAAAAATCCTCAGAGCTTTTTTTTTTTAACCACTTTCAGCCCCGGACCACTTTGCTGGCTTAAGAGCAGAGCACTTTTTGCAATTCGGCACTGCGCTGCTTTAACTGACAATTGCGCGGTCGTGCGGCGTGGCTCCCAAACATAATTGATGTCCTTTTTTTCCCACAAATAGAGCTTTCTTTTGGTGGTATTTGATCACCTCTGCGGTTTTTATTTTTTGCGCTATAAACAAAAATAAGTGACAATTTTGAAAAAAAAACACATTCTTTTTTACATTTGCTATAATAAATATCCCCCAAAAATATATAAAAAATATTTTTTTTTTTCCTCAGTTTAGGCCGATACGTATTCTTCTACATATTTTTGGTAAAAAAAATCGCAATAAGCGATTATTGATTGGTTTGCGCAGAGGTTATAGCGTTTACAAGATAGGGGATAGTTTTATAGCATTTTTATTAATATTTTTTTTTTTACTAGTAATGGCGGCGATCAGCGATTTTTATTGTGACTGCAACATTATGGCGGACACATCGGACATTTTTGACACATTTTTGGCACCATTGTCATTTATACAGAAATCAGTGCTATTTAAATGCACTGATTCCTGTGTAAATGATACTGGCAGTGAAGGGGTTAACCAGGGGTGGCAGTGTAGGGGTTAAGTGTTCCTAGGGGCGTGTTACTAACTGTGGGGGGGGGGGGGGCGTGGCTGTGTTTTAGTGAACACTGATCTCTGCTCCAATCACAGGGAGCAGAGATCAGTGTCACTAGTTTCTAGGCAGAACGGGGAGATGCTGTTTACTTCCGCATCTCCCCGTTCGGCCTTCCCGTGAGACGATCGCGGGTATCCACGCAGCGATCGAGTCCGCGGGACCGGACTCATGGGGGTCCCGACCAGCGTGCACGCGATGGCACGGCGGCAATCTTAAAGGGGACGAACCTGTACGCCCTTTTGCCTGCCCGTGCCATTCTGCCAACGTACATTGTCGTGCGCTGGTTGGGAAGAGGTTAACACCATCAACTTGTTACCATCTGAGAAGATAAAGAGCCTCATCCACAAATACCACAAAAGACTTCAAGCTGTCATTGATGTTAAAGGAGACAATACATGGTTTTAAGAACTGGGGTATGTAAACTTTTGATCAGGGTCATTTGGGTAGTTGCTGTCGCCATTATGATTTAAAAAGAGTAAACCCAGTTGATTGATAATAAATGGCTTCAGCCAAACTCTAATCATGAGTGAGAGAAAAGTTTTTGTGTTATTGTTCGTATTCTCTGAAAAATGACCAAGAAATCATAAATTCTGCCAGGGTGTGTAAACTTATGAGCACAAATGTAGGTGGTATAGTGTTGAGGGCAAATTCTCTATTGCTGTAAGGGGTATCTTTCCACACCTCAGCACTCTAAATAGAATAAAATAAAATAAACAGCAGACAGATAGAGGTGGAATTGCAGACGCTAATGCAGATGTTAAAATCACATATAACATATCTGAAAAAAAAAAATATATAGGAAACATATGTAAAATATAAAATATATATAGTTTTTAGTTTATGTTTATTATTATCATCACCATTATCATGACTACTATTGTTATTATTTATTTATATACACTTTCCTGTTTTCCATTATCACCATTTTGGCATGTATGTTTGCAACACATGCTCTCATCTGAATGGGTTTTTGGTATCTGCACTACCATAGAGTTATGCATTTAGCCCTTTACACATGTAGCCACTCATGCCGGTTTCTGAATTTATTCATTTAAGCACAGTCGGCTCCTTACACACGTTTGTGTGCGGGTTTGTGCATTTGTCCCCATACATGCAGTGTATTACATCAAAGAAGGCACTTGTAGCTTTACATATATATATATATATATATATATATATATATATATATATATATATATATATATATATATTAGGGCTGTGGAAATGAAAGATTAATTCCATGATTAATCGTTAATTATTTTGATCGATCAAAATTCTTTTGATCGGTACTCACCTCTCCTCCGGCTTCCGGGTCTTCAGGGAGTTCCGTCGGAGATCCGGTGACGTCACGCACATCAACGTCTCTGGACTCCTCCCCCCCTTCCCCAAGTTCCTTCCGTCTGCTAACGAAGAGTCCGGTGACGTCGAAGTTCAGATTGAACGTAGCGCGTACGGGGGAGGAGCTACGCACGACGTCACCCGCCGCTGCCCTACGGAACTAACACGATTGTCGGCTTTACATGCTGTGTTTTTATCATCTTTATGTGAGTAGTTTGTGTTTGAACACAAAAATGAAATCTTATACTTTAGCCGTGAGCACTTCGATCTTTTCTTTCTACCCATGACCCGGCGTCCTTGCTGAGATCTAAGGAGACGTGAGAGAAGTTTATGGTCCGTGTTATACCCTTTTGATACCCGCTTGCATGACCACCTGTTTGCACAGGGGTCCATGCCATAAGGTGGGAGTGATTAGTTAGACCGGAGGGGAGGGATTGTCACGCTACTGTGGGGGAAAAAATTTGTTACATCAGTGCTACAGTTTGAATTTAAAAAGTATTTGTGTGAACTGTGAAGTTAAGTCATGGATTGTGGATAATGCAAGCAGATCAGCTAAAAGTAGTTGGATCTGTATGTGCGTTATAATTAACCAAAATTAGTAGATTAATCGATTAAAAAAAAAAAAAAAACGATTAATCGAACACAAGCATTTTAATCAGTTACAGCCCTAAAATGTAATGATTTTGTAATCTTGCATCTATATTTTAATAAAATATGTCTAATATTTTAAGTGGGGTTCACTAAGCGCTGCTAATGTCAATGGTAATTTGACTCTTTACAATTTTTTTCTCCCTGCGACATATTGATTGGATGATAATATACACATGATTTGGGTTATTTATAAGAAATATAGAAGAAAATATTTTATTTTGCAAAATGTCATAAGAGAAACAAAGTAAAATGCATTTTTGTCAACATATTTCATTTTTTTTTGTTTATTTAGCAAAAAAAAATTAAAATTAAAAACCCAGCAGTGATTAAATATCACCAAAAGAAATCTCTATGTGAAAAAAATAATAATAAAAATGTCATCTGGGTACTCCGTTGCATGACCTCCGCAGTTATAATCATTCAAAGTGTGACGGCGCTGAAAGATTGAAATTGGCCTAAAATAAAAGTCCTATCAACATGCAATAGAAAGCAATAAACACCCCAAATTAATAAAAAAAACAAAATACTGCCCACCAAATGGATCTCAAACCTGAAAAATTCCCTGTGAACTCATTGTAGAGGCAATGCTGGGACAAGGTCATCCGGCGTCCAGGGCAAAGGTGCCAAAATGTGCCCCCCCCCATTCATGGTGTGTAAGTTTACAGGATCCTATGTCTAGCAGTAAAATGTTTGTCAGAATCTCTGTGCAGCTCCTGATCTGGCAGGCAGGTCTTGCATTGACCTGAAAATGCTTAGTTTAACCACTTAAGCTCCGGACCAATTGGCAGCCAAAGGACCAGGCCCCTTTTTGCGATTCGGCACTGCGTCGCTTTAACTGACAATTGCGCGGTTGTGCGACGTGGCTACCAAACAAAATTGGCGTCCTTTTTTTCCCACAAATAGAGCTTTCTTTTGGTGGTATTTGATCGCCCCTGCGGTTTTTATTTTTTGCGCTATAAACAAAAATAGAGCGACAATTTTGAAAACAATGCAATATTTTTTACTTTTTGCTATAATAAATATCGCCAAAAAATAAATAAAAAAACATTTTTTTCCTCAGTTTAGGCCGATACGTATTCTTCTACATATTTTTGGTAAAAAAAAAATCGCAATTAGCGATTATTGATTGGTTTGCGCAAAAGTTATAGCGTTTACAAAATAGGGGATAGTTTTATAGCATTTTTATTAATATTTTTTTTTTACTAGTAATGGCGGCGATCAACGATTTTTATTGTGACTGCGACATTATGGCGGACACATCGGACATTTTTGACACATTTTTGGGACCATTGTCATTTATACAGCAATCAATGCTATTTAAATGCATTGATTCCTGTATAAATGACAGTTGTAGTGAAAGAGTTAACCACTAGGGGGAGGGGAGGGGTCATGGGCTCTGACCTGTGTGTTTTTACACATTAGGGGGCGGGGCTGACGTCTGATGTCATTGATCGGCTTTCCCGATGACAGGGAACAGCCGATCAGTGACAGGCAGAGTAGGAAGCGCGGGGAGAGGTTTGTTTACACAGACCTCTCCCCGTTCTTCAGCTCTGTGACCCGATCGCGGGACACCAGCGGCGATTGGGTCCGCTGGTCCTGCGGCCGGGGTCACGGAGCTCCCGACCGAGTCGCGACTGACGGGCAGGCATTTAAAGGGCCACGTACAGGTACGTGATTTTGCCTCCCCGTGCCATTCTGCCACAGTATATATATGCGTAAGGCGGTTGGGAAGCGGTTAAGGACCACCTCCTGCACATTTATTTCGGCAGAATGGCACGGCTGGGCACAAGCATGTACAGGTACGTTGCTCTTTAAGAGCCTGGCCGTGGGTAGCGTGCGTGCCACCGGCGGCGTGCTCATGACCCGGTCCTGAGCTCTGTGGCCGCGGGACCCGCCGTCCCAAACGCCGCCGGTGTCCCGCGATCGGGTCACAGAGCTGAAGAACGGGGAGAGGTAAGTGTAAACAAACCTCTCCCCATGCTTCCTAGTGAGACCTAGTGATCAGTGATGTCACACGCCAAGCCACGCCCCCTACAGTAAAAAAAAAAAAAAACACATAGGCCGCACTTAACCCCTTCACTGCCAGTGACATTTTTACAGTAATCAATGCATTTTTAATCGCACTGATCGCTGTATTAACAACAGTGGTCCCAAAAATGTGTCAAAATGTGTCCAATGTGTCCACCATAATGTCGCAGTCATAATAAAAATCGCTGATCGCCGCCATTACTAGTGAAAAAAAAAATATTAATAAAAATGCCATAAAAACTATCCCATATTTTTTGACGCTATAACTTTTGCGCAAACCAATCAATAAATGCTAATTGCAATTTGTTTTACCAAAAATATGTAGAAGAATGCGTATCGGCCTAAACTGAGGAAAAACATTTTTTTTTATACATTTTTTGGGGATATTTATTATAGCAAAAAGTTAAAAATATTGCATTTTTTTCAAAATTGTCGTTCTATTTTTGTTTATAGCGCAAAAAAATAAAAACCGCAGGGGCGATCAAATAACACCAAAAGAAATCTCTATTTGTGGGGAAAAAAGGATGCCAATTTTGTTGGGGAGCCACATTGCACGACCGCGCAATTTTCGGTTAAAGCGACGCAGTGCCGAATCGCAAAAAGGGGCCTGGTCCTTTGGCTGCAAATTGGTCCGGGGCTGAAGTGGTTAATACTGAGCTGATGCATTGCTCATGTGTTTAAAGTTTGCTATTTATAACAATTTGTGAGGGTAGATGCACACCAGGTGCAGAAGGACTGTGTTGGGTGGGGAGGAGAGAGAACACAGCCCATGCCACCTCCCGTGCCCGGCATTCTCCTCCTCCTCCTAGTGATGTCATTGTCTCTTCTTCTGTTGGCCTTGTGACAGAAGGACGGCGCCCCCCATCCCTACAGTAAACCATTGCGCCCAGGTCAGCCACCCCTCCCGCCCACTCCTTGCCCTGGCCCTGGGTAGAGGCAAACACAAACCTCATTTGTATTTGTAGCACCTATTTTGTATCGCCTCATGAGATATGATGGAAAAAGAATAATAATAATATAAATATTATCTGATTTCAGCCTCCGGTATCTCGGTGCTCAGATCCCTGTTTACCTGGCAGCAGAAAAAAGTTTGGCTCTTCAATTCACAAATGCTGCTATGAGTGCGTCTCGTGTCCGGAAGGAGAGATCTCCAACATTTCCGGTAGAGTTTGTATTTGTTAGAAAGTTATTGTTGGACTGGACAGAAGGTACCGCTGTGGTTAAAGTGTGTGTCAGCGAATAAGACCTATGAAGTACGTCTCTGCAATGTGTGCGCATGTTTTAGCCTTTTAACCGCCTCAATACCCACGTATAGTCATGTGACGCCCACAAGGTGGATCTCCCATCCTGGGTGGGCGTCATATGACGTCCTCCCATTCCCGGCCACCAAGAGGGGCGCGCGCGGCGTCGCTCGGGACCCGGTGCGCGTGCCCATCGGCCGCGATGTCCGCCGGGCACCCGCAATTGCCCGGGAAAACAGCAGGACCGTGGATCTGTGTGTGTAAACACACAGATCCACGTCCTGTCAGTGGAGAGGAGACCGATGGTGTGTTCCCAGTACAGAGGAACAACGATCGGTCTCCTCCCCTTGTGAGTCCACCCCCCCCCCCCACAGTTATGCCGCGTACACACGGTCAGATTTCTCGTCGGAAAAAGCTGTCTTTCAGAATTTCCGATAGAAACCTTTTCCGTCGGAAAAATTGAGAACCTGCTCTCAAACTTTTGCTGGCAGGAATTCGCCCAGCAAAATTCAGATGGAGCCTACACACGGTCGCATTTTCCCGATGAAAAGCTCTCATCGGTCTTTTGCTGGCCGAAATTCCGATCGTGTGTAGGTGTAGACAGGATACATGCTTAGAGTTTTGCAAATAAACATTCACAACTGTATATTGGCCATTGTTTATTTTGTAAATCAGTATAAGGAAGCAGCCGGAGTCATCTGTAATAGCCTCCAAAGGTTTAAAGGCTATGGGGTCTTTAATCAACAATCAGTACACCATGTTTTTTCTTAATCATATTGGACATCAAGCTGTATGGGAACCATTCACCAAGAATTTTATGCTTAGTAAAAGGAGTCTCTTGGAAACACGGGCTTCTTTCCATAAAGAGTATCTTTTTTGAGGGCTGTTAAGCCCTTTAACATTTAGGCCCCTTTCAGATGGGGCGGACCCATCAGCGGATCAACTTACTCAGTGGATTATCCCTCCACTGATATCCACTGAGTAGAGCAGACATGGACACAGCCCACTGCTCTCTATGGGGCTGTCTGATGAAAAAGGACCACCTGTCTGTTTCCATCTGACTGCCATCCGATCCCATCCATTTTTAGCAGACAAGATTGGATCAAATGGAGGCAGGTGTAAACAGACACATTGTCTGTTTACACCCCCAGCTCCATAGAGAGCAATAGAGCGTCTGATCGGGTCCAATCTGCAAAATGGACAGGCGGACCCGATCGGTCTGCCGGTGTGAAAAGAACCTTAAAAGGCCATGCTGTAATCGTGAGTTCACGTTGAGATTGCAGAGCCTACTTTAAGCTCCAAAAAGAAGCATTGCATATCACCCAAAGGATATTCTTACCCTGAGGATAAATAATTTCCAATTTCTCCTGCGTTGGTTGGACAATGTGAGGTTGTTAGTGCTAAAGTAGACTCCAGAGGTCCTCACTGGGACCAAGATAGGTCACTAGGCACTCAAGTGTATATTCAATTACCTAAATAAATATAAGGACAAAACAGGCGACCAAAAACAGTCAACATAGGCAATATGGCAAAGCCATTGCAGAAGACAAGTAAAATCTGGTAAAACGAGAAAGAAATAGGTGTTAATTAGGGTTGAGCGAATCCGAACTGTAAAGTTCGGGTCCGTACCGGACTTTTGGGTGCCCGGGTCCCGGACCCGAACCCGAACAATTGACTGTGTGTTCGGGTTCGGGTCCGGTGTTCCGCAAGGTATTTGCGCCTTTTTAAAAGCTGCAGGGCGGCCAATCCACGTTAGTTTCACTAGTGTGCCCTTAGAAGCCATCACAGCCATTCCTACTAATGGCATGGCTGTGATTGGCCAGTGCAGCATGTGACCCAGCCTCTATATAAACTAGAGGCACACAGCACAGCACGTCACTCTGCTTTACACAGTGTAGGGAAAAGTTCTTGGCTGCTGTGAGGGAGAGAATTACATGCTAGGAGTCAGTCCACATTTCTGAAATATCTTCTAATTAGTAAGTTATCTACATAGCTAGAGAGGATAGGGCAAGGTTCCTGTGTGTGTTTTGAGGGAGAGAGAATTATCCAGATTCAGAAATCAATTCTAAGACCTGGTTGGGTTGCAGTGCACAGTCTTTTTACACTGCCATGAGCCCAGTTCCAGACAAAATATAACTTTTATCTGCAAGCTCAGTGCACCAGCACTGCATATGTTACTGTGAGATACACCCTGTACATACTATGGGTGTATTCTGCTATTGCAAAAACATTGCAAAAAAATTAAATTTTTAGGAGTGTGTGACATATTCAATCGATCTATTTTTCTTCTATTGGGCTATTCCAAAAAAAAAAATTGAAGAGTGAAAATCTTTTTTTTCATTGCATTTTCTGCAGTTTTGCTGAAAAAATCTCCAAAGATGAATGGCGCCTGCGCAGTGAGTGCAGGTTCAAGCCCCACCATCCAAGTGGACATACGGTAGCACATAGTAACAGGGCCCCTCACGGGCTCGCCACGCTTCGGGCACGGCCTCGCTTGGCTCGGCTTCAACCTCGGATGATGTGGCTTGAACCTGGACTCACCGCGCATCGTCTTCGGAGAGTTTCAAAATCCCCTTGTCCTACGTACTGAGCAAGCGCAGTACAGGGCGGACACTATGCGACGGGGGACAGAATTCGACACATCACCAGCCTTACCCAGCCATTGTTGTATTTTTGAACCAGTGTTGGCTACCTCGTCCTCCTCCACCGCCGCTTCCACCTACACCGCCACATCCTCCGCCACCCTAAACCTCCTACTCCATATGGACCTCGTCCTCCTAGGTCAAGATTATAATTTTTTTATTTTTTTAATTTCCAAGTATTTTATTTTCCCACTATCTTATCCATTAAATTGAATAATTTTTTTCCAGAAAGTGAGTATTCTGGGGTATTCCCACCATATGTGCGGCATCGTGCCGTTGAGTTTCTGAGGTTCTTAATGATTTCCTGTACCTCTTCTGCTGAGAAGGGGGCCTCCAGCATATTATTTTTATTTTTTATTTTTTATGTTATTTTAAGTTATTTCCCTATCCACATTTGTTTGCAGATCACTTGCCATGCTCTTAACAACATTGTGTTGCCATTTGCAGCCCTCTAGCCCTTTCCATTACTTTTTTACAGCCATTTTAGTCTTCAAAAGTTCGGGTCCCCATTGACTTCAATGGGGTTCGGAGTTCGGGGTCAAGTTCGGGTCAAGTTCGGTCCCGAACCTGGACTTTTTTCCGAAGTTTGGCCGAACCTGCTGATTCCGAACATCCAGGTGTCCGCTCAACTCTAGTGTTAATGCTACCTCCTTTCTATCAACTGGAGGTAACAGTCATGTATCAACACAAGGGAGATAATTCCGGGACCATATGTAGCTGCGTGGTAAGAGAACCCTGGGTATCGCAATATCAGGTTTTGTCAGTGCCCCCTTTGGCTCTCCACTCTGGAATCAGGTGCTGGTGAAGATGTGGTCTGGTCATGAGGGTGCCCCATGGGTTCTATAAGTTTCAACTGCCTTAACAGAGCTAGGCCCCTGAAGGAGTGGTGATAAGGGGGGAAGAACTGTGTCATTTTCTTAGGCCTCCACCACCCTTTCCTCTTCCTTGACATCTCCCTGTGTTACTGTGAATTGAGTGAAGAAGTATCGCTAGTGATAAGTAATCCCTGCTACTGCTGTGCAGAGCCCAGTCAGTGAGCGGCCATCGCGCTCAGCTGCCAGCCACGCCCCCCTCATTTGTTATATTTTATTTACTTCTCCCACAATGCACTGATGGAAATCCCATTGCTAGCTGTGAGACAACACAAGACAAATCATTTTATCAGACGCTCTGACCCCGATGCTCATTGTGTTTGTATTGTTCTTCCTGCAGACAGTGAAAACTGCATGAAATGTCCTGATGAAGAATCGCCAAATGAGAAGAAGGATCGGTGTGTGCCAAAAATGATGGAATTTCTCTCCTACACTGATGATCCCATTGTTGGAGTATTTTCAGCCGTCTCCATCCTCTGTTGTCTTCTGACTGGTTTAATATTGGGGATATTTATACATTACCAGGACACTCCCATTGTTAAAGCCAATAACCGGGACCTGAGCTATCTTCTCCTGGTCTCCATCATGCTGAGCTTCCTCTGTGTCTTCTTGTTCCTCGGCCATCCAGTAGATGTGACCTGCATGCTGCGTGTCACCTCTTTTGGTGTCATCTTCTCAGTCGCCGTCTCTTCTCTACTTGCCAAAAGTATCATGGTGTGTATTGCTTTTAAAGCCACCAAACCTGGGAGTCCCTGGAGGAAATGGATGGGAGCCAAACTACCCATTTTTATGATATGTGTCTTCTCATTGGTTCAAGTCATAACCTGTGTCACTTGGTTGTCTATTTCTCCCCCCTTCCAGGATCGGGACACTCACTCTTATCAGGGGAAGGTCATCATTCAGTGTAATGAGGGTTCCGTTATCGGCTTCTACTCTGTCCTGGGATATATGGGGCTTCTGGCCGCTGTGAGCTTCATTATCGCTTTTCTAGCCAGGACCTTACCGGACAGATTTAATGAGGCCAAATACATCACCTTCAGCATGCTGGTGTTCTGCAGTGTCTGGATTGCCATGATCCCGGCCTATCTGAGCACCAGAGGGAAATACATGGTGGCTGTGGAGGTTTTTGCTATAATAGCATCAAGTTCTGGACTTCTTGGCTGTATATTTTTCCCAAAATGTTACATAATTCTGTTCAGACCCGACCTGAATACAAAAACACTTATCCACTAATATGTATGGAGCAGGGGTGGACTGACAACTCATGGGGCCCCCGGGGCAATCGGAAATTATGAAGCCCCCAGGCAATCTGAGATTATGGGGCCACACAGTATACACACACAGTATACAATCACACAGTCAGTATACACATACATGTACATGCAGTATACACAGACATGTTTCTATTGGCTGAGAAGGTACTGGAGAGGTGGGGCAGCTATAATCTCTGGATTTTTAGACCAAAAGGATGTCGGTAAGGGGCACTTCAGAAACAGGTGTAAAAAAAAAACAGATTTTTACATACTGTCCCTGGTTTTACTGAGGCTGGCAACCCTGATGTGGCCCCCTAGTGGCCCGGGGCCCTCGGGAAGTGCCCGAGTGGCCGAATGGTCAGTCCGCCCCTTGGTATGGAGCAACACTGGGTTACCAGTAGTCATAGCATTATCTCTATTATTGTTAATTTTAGTATTTCGTTATTGAAAATGAATATGGTTACATTTAAATTGTAATACTTACCTCTCTGGTGGATGGTGAGTTTAATTTCTGCTCTGGACATCGCTAGGATTAGACACTTTGGGTTGGTTGGAAACCTTGCCCCCTGCTGGGTGTAGTGGTTCCTCCCACCAGCCGTTACATCACTACAGAACATTGTAGTCACTTAGTGAGGAGGAACCACAGTGACCGGAGGAGGGGCACAGTATCCAAATCATCCTAAAGTGTCAGATACCAGAGACACCCCCGGGACACCCCCGAGACACCCCCGAGACACCCATCACTCTTCAAGAGACGGAAGATTTCACTCTCCACCTTCCCGGGAGATAAATATTTAACATCTTCTTTTATAAACTGATTATTATGTATTTTTAGTGCCAGGGTCACTTTATTATATTGTATGTAGATGTATCTATGTAACTATCCGGCTACATTAACTGCTTGCCGACCGGCTCACACCGAAATACGTCGGCAGAAGGGCACGTACAGGCAGATTAACGTACCTGTACGTTGCCCTTTAAGAAGCCGTTTTTGCGGGCACGCGCATGCCGCAACCTCCGTGAGTGTGATCGCGGGTACCACGGACTCGATGTCCGTGGGATACCCGCGATCGTCTCACAGAGAGGAAGAACGGGGAAATACTAATGTAAACAAGCATTTTCCCGTTCTGCCTAGTGACACTGATCACAGCTCCCTGTAATCGGGAGCGGTGATCACTGGTGTCACACGTAGCCCCCCCACAGTTAGAATCACTCCCTAGGACACACTTAACCCCTACAGTGCCACCTAGTGGTTAACCCCCTCACTGCCAGTGACATTTACACAGGAATCAATGTATTTTTAATCGCACTAATCGCTGTATAAATGTGAATGGTCCCAAAATCACTCCAAAAGTGTCCGATGTGTCCGCCATAATGTCGCAGTCAGGATAAAAATCGCTGATCGCTGCCATTACTGGTAAAAAAATCAAATATTAATAAAAATGCCATAAAACTATCCCCTATTTTGTAGATGCTGTAACCTTTGCTCAAACTAATCAATAGGGATGGGCCCGGTGTTCGATTCGAACCCATGTTCGAATCGAACATCGGCGTTCGCCCGCTCGGCGAGCCCAGAACTATTTGGGCCGCTCGCATCAAATTCGTGTGATGCGAGCGGCCCGCAATGCACTGCGCCAGTTGCAGTGCATTGCTGGCTGATGATTGGCCAAGCATGCACTGTGACCCGCATGCTTGGCCAATCAAAGAGCCAGCGGCGAGGAGAGCAATAATTGGCCACAGGCAGGATTCCTGTGGCCAATTATAGCTCAGGGGGTTTAGTACACGCCCCACAGTATAAAAGGCCGCCATTGATAAAAAAAAAAAAAAGCGTGGGGGTCCCCACCCAAAAAAAATTCAAATAACCAGGCCCTTCAGGTCTGCTATGGATATTAAGGGGGACCCCAGCCAATAAAAAAATTGACATGGGTTCCCCCTTAAAATCCACACCAGACCCTTGAGGTCTGGGATGGATTTTAAGGGGAACCCCAGCAAAAAAAAATGGCGTGGGGTCCCCTTCAAAATCCATACCAGACCCTTATCCGAGCATGCAACCTGGCAGGCCGCAGGAAAAGAGGGGGGGCGAGTGCGCTCCCCCCTCACTCCTGAACCGTACCAGGCCACATGCCCTCAACATTGGGAGGGTGCTTTGGGTGTCTGAGACCCCCAAAGCACCTTGTCCCCATGTTGATGAGGACAAGGGCCTCTTCCCCACAACCCTGGCCATTGGTTGTGGGGGTCTGCGGGTGGGGGGCTTATCGGAATCTGGAAGCCCCCTTTAACAAGGGGACCCCCAGAACCCGCCCCCCCCGTGTGAAATGGTAAGGGGGTACAAAAGTACCCCTACCATTTCACCAAAAAAGTGTCAAAAATGGTAAAAATGACAGGAGACGGTCTTTGACAATTCCTTTATTAAAATCTTCTTTCTTCTTTCTTCTGGTCTTCCTTCTTCCTTTCTTCATCATTCTGTTTCTTCATCTTCTTCTTCCGGCATCTTCTTCCATCATCTTCTTCCTCCGATCCGCTTCTTCTTGCAATGGTCTTCTCGTCCGGCATCTTTTTCCATGGCGTCGGCGTCTCTTCTGGGCCGCTCCGTGCAATGGGAGGCTCCCGCTGTGTGAGGCTTTGCTGCGTCTGACAGGTCTTTTATAACGGAGGGCACCTGGTGACCCCGCCCCCTCTGACGCACAGGGACGTCATGGGGAATTCCCTATGGCTTTCCCCATGACGTCAGAGGGGGGTGGGGTCACCAGGTGCCCTCCGTTATAAAAGACCTGTCAGACGGAGCGAAGCCTCACACAGCGGGAGTCTCCCATTGCGAGGAGCAGCCCAACAGAAGAGACGCTGACGCCATGGAAGAAGATGCCGGAAGAGAAGGACGAGAAGACCAGCGCAAGAAGAAGCGGATCGGAGGAAGAAGAAGATGGAAGAAGAAGATGGAAGAAGAAGATGGAAGAAGATGCCGGAAGGAGAAGATGAAGAAACCGAAGGATGAAGGAAGGAAGACCAGAAGAAAGAAGATTTTAATAAAGGAATTGTCAAAGACCGTCTCCTGTCATTTTTACAATTTTTGACACTTTTTTGGTGAAATGGTAGGGATACTTTTGTACCCCCTTACCATTTCACACAGGGGGGGCGGGATCTGGGGGTCCCCTTTGTTAAAGGGGGCTTCCAGATTCCAATAAGCCCCCCACCCGCAGACCCCCACAACCAATGGCCATGGTTGTGGGGAAGAGGCCCTTGTCCTCATCAACATGGGGACAAGGTGCTTTTGGGGTCTCAGACCCCCAAAGCATCCTCCCAATGTTGAGGGCATGTGGCCTGGTACGGTTCAGGAGGGAGGGGGGCGCTCTCTTCCCCCCCTCTTTTCCTGCGGCCTGCCAGGTTCCGTGCTTGGATAAGGGTCTGGTATGGATTTTGAGGGGGACCCCACGCCATTTTTTTTTTGGCTTGGGTCCCCCTTAATATCCATAGCAGACCTGAAGGGCCTGGTTATTGAATTTGGGGGGACCCCCACGCTTTTTTTCTTTTTCTTTTTATCAATGACTTTTTTTTATGAATGACTTTCAATGAATGACTGTTCTCTGTGTTACGGGAGCCGTCAATTCATTAGCCGCGAGTGATTTTAAATATCTTTTTTTCCTGCAAAAATGACACTTTTTGAAGGGACAGTTCTAAGCACAGGAAACATGCCCCCCTTCACAGGCATACTATAGACACCCCCCAGATACAAAATTTAAAGGAATATTACACTTTTATTGTTTCAATTTAAGCATTATTAAAATCACTGCTCCTGAAAAAACGTCAGTTTTAAAAAAAAAAAATTGCATTGATACATGTCCCCTGGGGCAGGACCCGGGTCCCCAAACACTTTTTAGGACAATAACTTGCATATTAACCTTTAAAATTAGCACTTTTGATTTCGAACGTTCGCATCCATTGTAACTAATAGGGTTCTAATGCTCGCACGGACTTTAGGTCCGTTCACGGGTTCTGGTGCTAGCCGAAGGGGGGGTGTTCAGCTCATCCCTACTAATCAATATACACTCATACGATTTTTTTTTTACCAAAAATATGTAGAAGAATACGTATCGGCCTAAACTGAGGAAAAAATATATTTTTTTTGTATATTTTTGGGGATATTTATTATAGCAAAAAGTAAAAAATAATGTGTGTTTTTTTCAAAATTGTCGCTTATTTTTTTTGTTTATAGCGCAAAAAATAAAAACCGCAGAGGTGATCAAATACCACCAAAAGAAAGCTCTATTTTTGGGGGAAAAAAGGACGTCAATTTTGTCTGGGAGCCACACACGCAATTGTCAGTTAAAGCGACGCAGTGCCGAATCGCAAAAAGTGGTCTAGTCTTTGGCCAGCCAGATGGTTCGGGGGCTGAAAGTGGTTAATAAATACATTTTGTTGGTGTCTTCAAAAATCATTTAATATTAGTTAAAGTTGATGAGATCATGCTCTCAGTAAGTTCACATTTTAAAGGGATTGTAAAGGGATTTTTTTTTTTTTAAATAACAAACATGTTATACTTACCTCCACTGTGCAGCTCGTTTTGCACAGAGTGGCCCCGAACCTGGTCTTCTGGGGTCCCTCGGCAGCTGTCTCGGCTCCTCCCCGCATGAACGTGAGAAGTGCTTGCGGGCGCGCTCCCGTGATACAGCCGGTGGCTATAGCCGCTCACTGTATCACTCGGCCCCGCCCCCCCGCCGCGCCGCGTCATTGGATGTGATTGACATCAGCGCGAGCCAATGGCTGCGCTGCTTTCAATCCATCCACTCTAGCCAATCAACGGCCAGGGTGAGAGGCGAAGAGGATGTCGGAGGCGAGCGCTGGACTTTCAAGGGGTCAGGTAAGTAAAACATGGGGGGGGGGGGGCATTGTCAGATGTTTTTTCCCCTTAATGCATAGAATGCATTAAGGTGAATTTTTTTTTTTACCTTTACAACCCCAAGTGATACGTTGAGTACATTTTAAAGGATATTTTCTTCATAGGACCTAATAAAAAAAAATATTTTCCTTGTATATATTTCTCTGTAAACTTCTGCCACAAGGGAGTATTCGGCTTCCCCATACAATGCTGCAGAGACAACACTCCTACCCCACACCTCGCCAGGTCCTGATATGAAAACCTCCAAAGCTATAAACAGGTTCCAGGTGCTCATTGATCAATTATAGGTTTTATTCTGAAGAAGACATTAAACATTAGAATTATGTTAGCTTCATATGTTTTGAAATGAATGTTCTTACTCATAAGTGCCCCATAATGGGGCATTTCTGCCATCTCCAAGATCTATAATGCCGCGTACACATGATCGGAATTCTCGTCGGAAAAAACTCTGAAGGTTTTTCCAACGGAATTCCGCTCAAGCTGTGTTGCCTACACACGATCACACCAAATTCCGACGGTCTGTAACACAGCGGCATAAAACACGTTCGACAGCACTATAAAAGGGAAGTTTAATGCTTCCGAGCATGCGTTGAATTGTTTCCGAGCATGCGTCGGAATTTTGCGTGTCGGAATTGCATACACACGATCGGAAAATCCGATAGAAAGGTTTTCCGTCGGAAAAATTGAGAACAGGTTCTCAATTCAAAGTCCGTCGGAAATTCCAACAGAAAAAGACCGTTGGGCATACACACGGTCGGAAAATCCAATGAAAAGCTCCCATCGGACTGTTTCCATCGGAAATTCCAACCGTGTGTATGCCGCATTAGTCAGACTTGTAAAAAAAAAAAAAAAAAAGAAAAGCTAAAAAGACTAAGCCCCCCTACACACTTTCAGAAATTCCGACCACAAAATCTGTCCGTTTTTTTCCGACAGATTTTGTCTGACACTGGTGTTGCATGCACACGGTCGGACAAAGTTGTCGGAAAATCCGAACGTTCCGAACATGGTGACGTTCGATGCATACGACGGAACTACGTAGTAGACATGTGCGATTAGTTTCGTACGAAACCGAATTACAAATTTTTACGAATACGAATTCTGTACGAAATCAGAAATTTCGTTTACGAATTTCGGATCCAAATTATCCAAATCCAAACTACCAAATGATGAATTTCAACTAATATGAAAGAAATTATAGCGGATATAACGAATGATTTGAATCAAATTATCAGAAAACGTATTAACGTTACATAACACAAGTCTATTGTCTATTGTTCACCAATCACTCAGAGGAAGTACGAAATAAGATATTCGTAACGATTCGTAATGATTCGTAACGATATTAACGATTCGTAACGATACTAACGATTCGTAACGATACCAATGATTCGTAATGATTCGTAACGATACTAACGATTCATAACGATATTAACGATTCGTAACGATTCGTAACGATTCGTAACGATTCGTAACAATATTAATGATTCATAACGATTCCTATGAAATTCGTATTTCGTACGAATCCGAATTAAATTTCGTACACAAATTACAATTTTTTTTTTATCCGAAACGGAAGGGAACGAAATGAAAAATTTTTTTGACGGCTCCCATGTCTACTACGTAGAGGCCAGTAGCCAATAGCTTTGATCTCGTAATTTGATCTGAGCATGCGTGGCACTTTGTCCGTCGGAATTCTCAGCACACGATCGGAAAAAGTCTGATCGGATTTTGTTGTCGAAAAATTTGAGATCCCGCTCTCAAATTTTTTCCAGTCGGAATTTCCGAAGGAAAAAGCCCACTAGAGCCCACACACGAATCGGATTTTCCGACAACATAATCCGATCTGACTTTTCCCATCGGAATATACGACCGTGCGTACGGGGGCATAAGAAGTAGCAATCCCTTCCTGTAAGTATTCAAATCATACATACTAAGAACAACGCTGAATAAAAATAATAAAATATATAAATAAACCCCAAAAATAGTATATAATACTAATCAATATTCCTCCAATAAATACGATCACTCTTACACAAAACATAATAAATGTGTGAATAATAAAGTGCCAAAAGGTGTAAGATGAATACAAAGATCTCCAATGATTTAACATAGAAAAACTCCTCCCACAATAAAAGTGCCAAAGAATGTGCAGAATTCCCTTAAATCATTAAATCATGTACAACGTGTGAAAATCAATCCCCCCCCCCCAATACTAAGTGTAATAATTCCCCTCCTCAGTGACATGGAAGAAGCTCCTTTGTGTTATTAAAACAATTTCTGTAGAGTACACAAATATTTTTTTTGCATTTTATGAGTCAGACAGACAGAGCTTTCTTGTGGTAGTATTTAATCACCACTGGGTTTTTTTTGTTAAACAAATAAAAAAAGACTGAAAATGTTGAAAAATATATATTTTATATAGTTTCTGTTATAAAATGTTGTAAATAAGTATTTTTTCTCCATCACTGATATGTGCTGATGAGGCTGCACTGATGGGCACTGATAGGCGGCACTGATGAGGCGGCACTTATGGGCACTAATGAGGAGACACTGATATGCAGCACGGATGGGCACTGATGGGCAGCACTCGTGGGCATTGATAGGCAGCACTGATTGGCACTGATAGGCAGCACTGATGAGGCGGCACTGATGGGCACTGATAGGCTACACCGATGAGGCAGCATTTATGGGCAATGATGAGGAGGCACTAATATGCAGCATTGATGTGCACTGATAAGCAGCACTGAAATGCAGCACTGATGGGTACTGATAGGTGGCATTGATGGACAGTACTCATGGGCATTGATAGGCGGCACTGATAGGCAACACTGATGGGCACTGATGGACAGCTCGTATGGGCACGGATGGGCACTGATAGGTGGCACTGTTATGCAGCACTGAAAAGCACTGATGAACAAAATGTATGGGCACTTATTGGCACTGATAGGTGGCACTGATAGGCAGCACATATGGGCACTGATGGGCACTGATAGGTGGCACTGGCAGGCAGCACTGATGGGCACTGGCAGGCAGCACTGATGGGCACTGATGGGCGGCACTGATCAGGACTGATAGGCAGCACTGATGGACACTGATAGGTGGCACTGATGGGCAGCACTGATAGGTGGCACTGATGAGAAGGCACTGTTGGACACTGATAGGCAGCACTGATTGGTAACACTGATGGACGGCACTGATGAGAAGCCACTGATGGGCACTGACAAACATCACTGATGGGCACTGAAAAGCAACACTGATGGGAACGGATTTGCATCACTGATGGGCACTTGTTGGCATCACTGATGGGCACTTGTTGGCATCACTGGTAGGCATTATTGTTGGGCACTGACAGGCATTAGTTATGGGGCAGATCGCCCCTGTGAGGAAAGCCACTTATCGGCTCTCTTCACACACTGTCAGTGTGAGGAGAGGAATACTGATAACCGGCATTTCCTATTTACACTGAGATGAGCTGCTATTGGACACAGCTGATCACATGGTAAAAAGTCTACATCATATGATCTTTACTGAGATTGGTGATTCTGTGTGTCCGGGGGACTCACTGCATCACAGATCACCATGAGCAGACCCTTCTGAAAGAAGTCATATGTTGTCCAATCAGAATGGGAAAGCCACTATTTAGCTGTTATTCTGCAATAGACCAGGCGGGAAGGTGGTAACATGTAAAGACTATTTTTATTTTAATCACAAGTTTTCATGAAAACAGAAGCTGGTGATATTGATATAAAGTCTGTATTTGGACACTTTGAATTATGGGGTGACAATGTTCTGACCACAATTCCTGCCTGTAAATCCCCCGGTTACATGATTCCTCAAAGAATCTGTACTGATGGAATCTTCTCATGTTTCCATTTATAGTGAACCTTCACCCTAAAGCCACAATTCCTGCAAAGGAGAGTTAGAGAAAAAAATTGAAATCAATAAACAAATGACCTCAGTCCCGGCTTCCAAGAGAAGTGGGTGACATCACAGTGCCTCACTGCTGCCCCCTGGGATAGCTGGACCCCTGAAATCTGGTGAGAATTTCCCCTACAATGGACCTCTTGTCCCCCCCCCCCCATAATCCTCTATGCTGTAATCTTGTACAGACAGAACTCTCTCTATATTACATGTATATAATGTACAGGGCCGGAGTTACAGATGTGCTCATAATTCTACACACCCCGGAAGAATTGGGAAGATGGGGACCATTTATTTTTAGGAAAACCCATTTATTTTATTTTTAATGTGATTGGAATTAAACAATCGGCCATCCCAGAATAGCACAATCCTAATCAGTGCCGGAATCATCAGACAAAAGTCTCTGTACTCATAATGCACTTCCTGACTTTTGAACTTCAGTCATCTGACTTACAAGACCAATAAGGAAGGTTTTGGATGACCCCTCCCCCTCTATAATAGGGTGATGTCACAGTGGCCATAGTGACATGTGATTTATCTGTGATAGGGAAGATATAAGGAGTGCTGCTGATAAAGTGCACAGGGAGAGATTAGTGGAGGGATTGTAGGGATTGGCGGTAGAGGTATAGAGGAAGAATTTATGAAAATTATAACTTAACCGTTTCAATACTGAGAACTTTTACCCCCTTCCTGCCATTTTTCAGCTCTGTCACACTTTGAATGACAATTACGCGGTCATACTACACTGTACTCAAATGAAACGATAACTTAACCACTTCTGAACCGCCCACATTCATTATACGTCGGTACTTTGAAGGAGGAT